>CM077094.1:157487311-157867162 GCA_039513925.1 Platanthera zijinensis
GTGGGGAGGAGATGTTATGGGCCCACGCAGAGCTTGACGACGTGTGTCCAGGAGGATGTGTATCTTCTAGTACATTGTGTCTTTATTTTTCACGCACTTTTATTTTTTTTATGTTTGCGCACTTTATTTCTCATGCATTATGTAGCCTGGGTGACGGGCATATTTGGTACTTTTTGTTATACCCCTTCCTCTCACTATATATATAGGTGGGGAGAATGACCTTGATACTTATGAGAAATTAAACCTTAATGCTCTCTCTTGAATCTTTTGCTTCTCCCCTCATCTCCATGGCTAGTGCTAGGGTTAAGTAAGACTCCGCTCTTCCCTCCACTTTCGGTCGAGCCGGGCTCCAGTTGTATCCCCTGTCATTGGGAAGGCTAGGTCGAGGAAGGGTCGCGAAGATCCTCTTCGCGATTTCTCCCTCTCAAGACCGCACACCCGCTCGCAATCAGAGCTCGTATCACAAACTTGCGCACTTCAACACTTGCGCGCTTCGACGACTGTGAGCCACTCTACATTGCGCCCGATTACGGAAAATCCTGACGTTCTTCGTGCTCACGTACATCGCCCCCGAAAAGCCGCATTTCAACGTGGCAGATTGCGCCGACTGAGCGTTCAGTGGTTTCCGACCTACTCCACCCTAGTTCCAACATTGAAGTAGCAGCCCTCGACATCCTCCTGCTAGTCCAACTGCTTCCAACACAAGATTCCAGCGCCAATTCTGTTGCCATGTTTACTACACTTTCCAGCCTCAGCTACTCTCTAGTCAATTTTTGGTGTTTTAGAAGAAACAACTCTGCTTATAACTTCCTTTAAGTTAATTGCATAGTCGTCACACGTGTCATGATGGATCATCTCGACGAGGTGGAGTGTTCTTGGAGTAAATTTTCTTCGCACATGGACGCGGTAGAATCATCTTTGATTGACATCTTCCAGATCCTCTGTCAAGGTCCACCAACCATACCTAAAGCTCCCCCATCTCCATCCAAAACTTTTGCGATCGTTGATCTGGCAGGCCTCAGTAGCTTGACTGATCCCTATACAAAAGCGCCTCTGTCCCCAACACACGTCATTCCAGATGAAGGAAGGTGACACTGTTTGACGGTTCCGACCCCCTTGGTTGGATCGCCCACGTGGAATAGCTGCTTCAGTTATAGCTCATTCTGGAAGCTAGTAAGGCTCACCTCGCGATAATTTACATGGAAAGTTTCACCTTTCATTGAATGTGTTGGCTTCATCAATCAACACCGCATATGGCGTGGTCATGCTCAAAGAAAAATTCATCTTGCACTGCAGCATTCATCGCCCCGAGAACATCGGAACGCCTTTGAGTGCTTTTGTGTTGTTCAACAAGCCGACAGAAACATATTTAATATTTGAGAAAAATATTAAAAAGAATATTTAAGTGGAGTAGCAGAAGGATTCATAATTCAGACAGAAGAATTTTACATTAACGAGCAATCATGAGGATATATGTGGTTACCTCCTTCCTCATGTCCTTCCATCTCATCTCATGAGCAGAATCTGCAGGAAAACCATATAACATAAGCAAAATTGAGAAGTAAAATAATGTTCCGAAGGAAATAAGGAAAAAAACAAAAGAAATGTATAACAAAACCACGCGACATAAAACTAGCATCTAATAAGGTTACTGACAAGGGGAAGACCAATGGAATGATTTTTTCTAGTAGTTTAGTTATGTGCTTTTGCAGTATCCAAAGAGGCTCACATATCATAAACAACCATATGCAAAATAAGCAAGCAGCTAAAAACATCAACATCATCATCAATAGTAGACTCAACGCTATCATTTAGCTGCAGCTTTGTGAATCATCATTTTCCTTAAGCTCATTATGGCTAGTACTTGTTGTTTGAGGCATTAAATACAAATTATTTTGAAGAACTTTCACTTAGTTCTAGCCATTTTAATTCATAATCATCCAGTGGTAATTTACCTATGCATCTAATTAGTGCATTTTCTATCATTTGATAGGCATGTCAAAGCCATAAATGTCAATCATCAACTACGCTGTCTTCAATATATGCTGCCCAACTATTTCTCTAATTTACATTTTGTCATTCCTAGAGTTATCTTCCTAACTCTTCAAAACAACTAACCTATTGTTCCTTGTTCAGCACTCACCTAACATGGAGTGATTATTCTACACACATTGTGGACACACTTTGGGACGCATTACAAGCGTCGCAACAATGACAGGTGGAGAGACACAGACTCTCTTAAGCAGGAGCAGACCACTAGAGGCAAAGCATTTTATTTTAATTTGCATTTCTATTTCACATTTGATTTTAATAATAAGTATATTTTCTTTAGTAAGAAGGGGCTAATTTCAAATAACCTGGAATGATAAAGGAATGAAGGAAGCTTGACCTATTTCTCCTCTTTTTTTAGAAGCAGACTCTTTTGAGCAGGAGCAGACCACCAGAGGCAAAGCATCTTATTTTAATTTGCATTTTTATTTCACATTTGATTTTAATAATAAGTATATTTTCTTTAGTAAGAAGAGGCTAATTTCAAATAACCTGAACTGATAAAGGAATGAAGGAAGCTTGACCTATTTCTCCTCTTTTTTCTTCCCACCTCTCCATCAATAGGAACCCTAACGGCTCCCGAAGGAAGGAGTTCTCTTCCCCCACCTTCAATCCCTCCCTCTCTCTCTCTCTCTCTCTCGCCCGGTGACTCATTCTTTGGCTATGGCACACAACAAATTGGTATAAGAGCTAATCACAGGGATGGAGGAACCATCATCTAACAACTGAGATCTCCAGGAGATGCTCCACAAACTCATGGAAGATTCGGGCTCCACGCAAGTGGTCATTATGCAAATCCATGTCAGGATCGATGAGATGACCGAGAACGGGGCATTGTTGAGCCTGATATGTCCACTTGGGCATGGATTGCAGCCGCAACAAGCCACAAATTTGTTGACCCCCAAGTCGCAACATGTAGTTGCATCCACACATTAATTTCTTAGCTTGCAAGGAGTTGAATCAGAGTGTGCCGGATTCGCGCACTCCAAACGCAGAATTTTGGTCATGGATGACGTGTGGGGACTTCATGCTAGTAGGAGGGCTTGTTCTACTCCATACAGCCACACAAAGGATATGAGACAAGTCCTGATTGCATGGGAATGGATTAATTACCATGGAGATCATTACATGGGAGGACACATGTAATCGTCAGGAGGCCGCTCAAAAGGATAGGGGGTACTGCGATATGTGAAGATGGATTTCCAAGTGCAACATTTTTTTATCAATCAGCGTACATCGTGGGGGAACTACATAGGATTTGCCTCATACCACCTAATGGAATCAACTCAATTATGGCCCGTTCAACTGCGGGAGCACATGCTGTTCACAGGCATGAGTTTAGCAAGGATATGCAACAAGCATCAGGAGGTGAACAGAAGAATAGAAGGGCACTCGGCCTGTCAACCTCCAGAAGGGGTGCCCAACTGCAAAGGGTCGCAACCCGGTCAAAGGGGAGTATCGAAGCAAAGGGAAGTGGTTAAATCAATGTGAATCAAGTGAATTCCAGGGAAATGGATGGTCAGCGGTTTATATGATTGTGTTTCAATTGTGACGAGCCCTACGCACCAAGGCACGGGCAAAAGAATTTGTTTTAGCTGGAGTTGGAAGATGAATGTGTGGAAGAAAATCAGAAGGAGAAAGAGACAAAGAGACCGGAGATATCCTTGCATGCGACTATGGCGTTCGCGCAACACGAAGCATGCAACCAAAGGAGACGATTAAAGGCCAAACCATATAGGTTCTAGTAGATATCGGGAGCATGTACAATTTCATCAGCAATAGAGTGGCAAGTCACTTGGGACTACTGATCTTATGCACGAACGAGAATGCAAGCGTCCATGGACAGTAGGGAAAAGGGGAACAGCCCCAAAAATTGTGGGGATGGGGGTTAAACTTCAGGTTCACTAGGGTATTTTTCTACAAATTTATGTCATTCCTCTTGAAGGATTGTGTTGTTAGAGGTGAAGTGGTTGAGCGCTCGGAGATACATCCTGTGGAACTTCTCTTTGTGACAGATGACATTTCGCTTGGATAATAAGGAGGGCACATGGACTAGAATTATTGATAGAGCGAGGTCACAAGTCCATTGTTTACAAGGTACCTTGACTCCCTTTAGCTTAATGGAAACATTACTACAAGACTACCCATAAGTGTTCAAGTAATTCATGGGTCTCCCACCTCTGAGGACATAGGATCAACGGGCATGCATACAGTCGGGCACAACACCCATGGCAGTCTGACCATACAGCTACCCATTTTTGCAGAAAGATGAGATTAAACATCGATGTAAGGTCATGCTACAGTAAGGTATCATCAAATTAAGTCCTTCGGTTCCCCTTCTCATCCCCGGTACTGCTCGTTACCAAAAGGGATGGCAAGTGGTGATTCTATGTGGACTTCAGATACTTCATGCCAAAAAAGGGAAGAACATTTTTTTATGTCAATGGTCGAAGAATTTTTTGATGAACTCATGGGGCCAAGGTCCTCCCAAATTGGATTTGAGATCAAGGTCTCGCCAAATCAGAATGTACTTTGAGGTCATTGTTAAAGTATCATCTAAAATGCATCATAAGCACTTTAAGGTCTTAGTCATGGCTTTTAGGTTAGCAAATGTGTCGCCCACATTCCAGGCTTTGTATTATGCTCCTAAGAAAATTTGTGTAGGTTTTTTGTGATGATATCTATATCTACAGTAAGACTTTGGTGGATCATCTCCAACATGTTAACACCATGTTAGCCATTATCAAACAAAATCAGCTCAAATTAAAATTTATAGTGCATGGGGAAGGCGTGTTTGTTGATCCCAGCAAGATCATCATCATCACAGAGCGGTTGGAAGCTCACGCTTTATGAGCCTTGTGTGATTTTCTCGTGCTTACTAACTATTATTGCATATTCATCCAAAATTATTGCAAAATTGTCACGCCACTATCGAGGATCCCCAAATGCAACTATGTCAAGTGAATGACAGCACCACCATCATATTTTGAGGACTACAATCTTTCCACTCGATCACACTAATCTCGCAGGTACTAGATTTCAACAAAGAATTCCAAATTGAAGATGATGCCTTTGGCATAGGGATTGACACTGCTCCAGATAGGGGGCACTCCATCGATTATTTCAATTTGCATCAGGCAGCGCCCCACTTCAAATTTCCAACATAAAAAACAAGAGTTGATTGATTTAGCTAAGGCAGTGAAACATTGGCACCCCTACCTATGGGAAAGGAGGTTCTTGATTCATACATGGACAACTTCAACATCAAATACCTATTAGAACAGAAGTTTGTCGCCCGCCACAGCAACAATGGGTGAGCAAATTACTAGGGAATGACTTATGTGCGGAGTACTAAACTGGTATGCTAAACAAAGTTTTTGAAGCTCTCTCACGTTGAGAGAAAGATGAAGCAAGCCTTTGGGTCATTTATAGTTCAATTGTGGCCTCGTTTGATAGCTTAGGGATGGAAATTGATGAATTCAGTATTCTCATCATATTGCGTGCCCACTTTGTGGTTGGGGATGCAATAGAACAGCGGGTGGTTTGAGATGGGACGATCCTCAAAAAAACAGAGCATACTTACTACCACCTCTCCCCTTGTCGACACAGTTGGAGTCATTTCACAACCAAAACCATGAAGGAGTTAAGAAAACGATCCGGTGTGTTCGCAAATAATTTTATTGGAAGAGAATGTGTGGGGTGATCCAAACATCCATCTCAGTGCAAGGTGTATCAATAGAACAATGAACACTTACAACCTATAGGATTGCTTCAGGCACTGCCAATACCCACATATATAGTAAGATATATCCATGTATTTCATCAAAAAAGCTTCACAAATCCTACGACAAGTACATCATTTTATATTGGTGGGCCACTTGTCCAAATCCACTCACTGTATTCCTATGGCCCACCCCTACATAACGATCTGGTGTGGTACGGGTCTTCTTTGAGCAGATCTTTCATCTTCACAAACTATTGTAAATGTATCATCTCTGACAGAGACAGTTTTGCCAAGTCATATTTTGCAAAAGGTGTTCAAGCTCAACGGCACTCAACTATCCAAGTCATCAACTTATCATCCATAGATGGGTGGGCAAACCGTGGTAGTTAACTGTGTATTGTAAATGTATATGCTGTGTTTAATTAGTGAGAGCCAAAAGAGTGGGTTGGATGGCTTCCTTAGGTCTAGCACTTCCGCTGACATACACACCACAACCCTCAAGGGTCTTTGGTGTTCATCAGGAGCTTCTACAACGTGACATTATCTTTAGTTATGGCATGGGTACATCTACTTTAGGCACAGAACAACATGAAACAGCATTGCAATGAACATCATAGAGAAACGCGACATCAAGCGGGAGACTGGGATTCCATGAGGTTACGACCTCACAAACAGCCATCTGTCATAGAGAGCAACCAATAAACTTTCTCCAAGATTTTATAGACTGTATCAGTCGAGCACATCAATCAAGTTGCTTACCAACTGGACCTTCTGAGAAAGGCAAAATTCCACAATGTGTTACACATCTGAGCGCTCAAGCATTATCTAGGAGACCCACCAACAAGCATTCCATCATTAGAAATGACGGCAGAAGAGCTTGTTCATCTCAAACCAATTTGACTCTTGTACACTGGAGTGATCCAATGAGTCAAGTGTTGATCCAGTGGGAGAATCAAGTGAAGGTGGAGGACGCTTGGAAGACATGGGTTGACTTGCGACAAGACTATGTGATGCAGTGGTAAGGCCGACTCGGGGTGGATCCTCTAAATGCACTCCTAAATATGATGAATATGCACGAGAAGGTCCGCACTAGCAAATGCAGTTAGTAATTAATTATTATAAAAAAACGACAAAGGCGCGCGCAGTCTCAAATAATTAATTAAAGGAGAGCAATTATAAATTTTTGCAAACGATAGAGGCGCAAATGGTTGTAAGTGTTCACAGAATAAATCCCGCAAATAGTGCAACAGAGGAACTAATAACACAATTGATGTAGGGGTAGGCTACGGGTGCACAAAACCTACAACGTTAGGTGATAATGTAAGGGTGGCACGCTAACCTGAACCTAAATGCAATGTAATCGTTGATATCTCGACAAATAAATTTGAGAAATGATTTCTAACTCCACGCAAATATTTGAAATTGAAAACAGTTAATTAATTTTGGCAATTTATAATGTTTCCTCTACTCAGAGGGCCAAAGCAAAGCGCGCGGCAAATGTCTCCTCCTGCAAATTATTAACGTACTAAAGACAATTTCTACTAGCAAGAATCGCAGCAAAATATAGTAATTCACTAAATGAAAATGTCAATTCAAATAATCCAATACCACAATAACTCACAAAGTAGAGGGATGAACCGGGGCACTGAAGAATTTGAATCCGGAAGTGTAGATCGGCGATCGGAGGTGGAATCGGCGGCGAGACAACGATGGCGGTGGCTGTCCTTTGGCGGTAAACTGTGAGATCGGACAAGAAAACGGTGGATCCGGCCACTTATAAGTAGATCCGGGTCGGGGAAGGATAGATCCGATGTGTAATAGTGGATCCGGGCTAAAATGGTAATATGAGTGGAGGAAACGACGGATCGGGGGCTGAAATTCTCAGATCTAGATTGATCTTGAGAATAGGGGTTGTTAGGTAGTGGATCCACGGAAGGGGATGGAGGTGGTTGTCGGCTAGGGCTAAAGGGGGGCTTGGGTGGTGGCCGATTTGAAGGGGTGGCAGTGGGCGGCTTGCTGGAGGGTGGGGGAAGGCCGGCGAGTGGTGGCCGGGGTGGGGATCTGATGTGGAGGAGGCCGGCGGTGGGGTTTTGGGAGTCGGTGGTTGTAGGGGCCTGGGAGCAGCAGGCCGCCGGTTTGGGAGGGGGGCTGCCGGCGGCTGGATGAGAGGTGTGAGGGGTGGAAAATGAGGGCTAGGGTTAGGTATTACCTTGGGGGGAAGAACGAGCACCTAAGAGTCGTCACCTAGGGTTCCACGGCGTCTGCACCGGGGAGGGATCGCTGGAATCCGGGAATGAAATTCTCAAAATTCTGCAATGTCTTAGTTCAGCCTCTTAGACCAATATTTATGATAAAACAAGATACTAGAGCATCCCTATCGACGACTTTGATTGGCCAATGAGAGAAGTCACTAAAATACATGAAAATAAAACAATAAAAATAAACTAATATATGATCTCGACTCGCGACGCGAATCTGGACACATTTGCGGAGTCCGATCGCCGATCCGGGCACACCATATATGGTAAGTCGTCAAATCAGCCCCGAACGGGCCCAAAGCTCGTGTTTGTCTCTGCACCCATCAATCTCCCCAGCTTGAAAGAATTCATCTCCTGATGAATTGGGATCGGAATTCTCTCGATGAATGTCAGGCACAACTCGAAGAAGTCCGTCGGAAGTCATCAAAGTGTCGTCAACAGAAGGGTGTCCTCGCCAATCAACTTCCCCTGACTGAAAAGTTGTCATCTCCGGTGAATGGAGATGGTCGTGCTGAAGTTGAAGTCCAGAGGCGACTAGATCAAGCCCTGCTGCAAGTATCCAAACGTCAACTGCGTCAGGGCGGCCTCGTCAATGTACCAAGTAGCGATAGTGCGGCCCATCTGAAGTAGGAACAAGCTAGTGGAATATGAACTCTGTGATGCTCTCATCGCTCATCTCTCGAGTGGTGGATCCCAGTGTGATCGGCGGTGCCGTCGATGAAACCAGAGAAGACGAATCCCAAGGTGGGTGGGTGTCAACAGTGGGTGGTCTGTAGTGGCTATCAGACGTAGGTGGAGTATGAAAGTGGTAAGGCAACGAAAGTGGAGGTGGGGCGGCTGGGCATCTCCACTGCTCGGGTCCACATACTCGTGAGGCTCATAGTATCGGCGTCAGATCCTCGACATTAACCACCGGTGAATTCTCATACTAGCCGGGATATCGAGCCGGTAGGCATTTGTCCCAATGCGACTAATAATAGAGTACGGACTCATTCGCCTTGCGCTTAACTTTTTGGCAGGCCCCGAGGGGAGCCTCTCAGGGCGGATTCGCACTATAACTTCCTTACCTTCATTAAACACTTGTTCTCGCCTCTGCTTATCCGCATGAGTTTTATAGTTTTCATTTCTCGTTATTATTCATCAGTGAACCGACTCATGTAATGCATACAAATGATGAATAAGTGAACCAACTGACACGTGCAAATGAAGCGAATGATGTAAATAGGGCACAACATACTCGACACACTTCCTAAGGGAAGGCCTGACAATGACTTGGATATTACTAACATGTGGTGGCCTATCATGAGGCTTACCGGGTGGTCGATAAAAAAATCTGGGGTGACCGACGTCATCGCCCGTGGGGATGACGTAGGTGGTGACAAAATAGTGCGGCGCCCTGGTGTGATGGGTATATCTCAAATGATATAGCCCATGAGGTGGCTCACCTGGGGGTGTATACCAAAAGTCATCACGTGTGAGATGATCACTAGTGCGGATACACGATTCATCACTAAAGTGTAGGAGGGAAGGAGCCTCTCGGGGACTTGATCCTGAAGAGGTCGATGATGATAGGATAGTCCACCACGAGGAGGGTACCAATAACAGTAGTGTTTGTGGGAGCAAGTAGGACACCCACAACAAAGTCAACGCTAGCCTCATGAACCTCCCAAGGGAGTAGTGGCTCATCGGGAGACTTATCTGGAGGTTCAACAATGAGGTCATTAATAATGGGAAGATCCCTCATATGAGTATCGTTCATAAAGATAGTGTCCTCGTAAGTGGGTAAGGTATCCACTATGAAGTCAACACCATACTCTCGACTCTCAGTAGTGAGGTGACTCGAGACAGTCCTAAGGGAAGGGCAAAGGGTGACCAGACTCAAGTGTGGGTCAATCGATATAGCTTTGAGAATTGCGTCTCTTTTCAAAGAGGACACTAGGTCTAGATGTAGGTCTAGGTGAGGTGAAAAGGATGGGTATACCATCACAGCATCACTAGGTCGCTTGTCCTCACCCTCGTGGCCATGCTCACTAGTCATGCTAGCATCACTCTCCACCTGTATCAAAAGGTCATGATCAGATTCAACCTCAAGATCACATAAGCATTGAATCTCATCAAACTGAGAAGGATCAAAACCAAGTGTGGGGTCTCTTATCTCGGTGGGAGCACTACTCGCCGCATCGGTGGCTTGACCCAAATCCCTAAACTGTCTTCGTAATATAGATCTTAGGTGATCAAATTGAGCTTCTAAGAGATCAAAGCGATCAAGAACTAATAACAGAAATTAAGCCTCAGGTAACTCTATTGGTGGAACATTAGCAAGGTCTTGACATGTATTGTGTTCCTATCGATGGTGACCCCTATAGGGTTCCTGAGGGTCGTCTTGACGGTAGTTCCTAACATAATCGGATTGTGCTCATGGGTGCGTATGGGTCCTGTGAACGTGCAGTGGAGGTAGCACATACCCAAACTCAGATTTCTCTTCTAGAGGAGATGTGTAGCGACGATGACCTGAACGATATTTAATTCTATCATCATGAAGTCGCAGAGAGGTGTAATGATGAAAACGTGATAACCTCTCGTCGTGGTGATCGAATCTAGCATAATGGAGTTATGTCAAGGGGTCGACACGATCCCTAGGAGTGGTGTCCGGGGAATGATGATAATCATAATGATGACATGAAGGTTTCTCTAAAGGGCTCCATGAGGTCGGGTATAAGTAGACTCGGGATACTCAGATAGAGGAGACAAACGCCGACGATAATTAGTCATGGATGAACCTAAAGACTCTATATGACCTACCACTACATATATAAATATGACACTAACCTGGCGCTCTGATACCAAAATGATGTAAGGGTAGGCTACGGGTGCACAAAACCTACAACGCTAGGTGGTAGTGCAAGGGTAACCGCTAACCTGAACCTAAATGCAATGTAATCGTCGATATCTCGACAAATAAATTTGAGCAATGAGAATTCTAACTCCACGCAAATATTTGAAATTGAAAATAGTTAATTAATTTTGACAATTTATAATGGCTTCCTCCGCTCAGAGGGCCAAAGCAAAGCGCGCGGCGAATGTCTCCTCCTGCAAATTATTAGCATATTAAAGACATATCTACTAGCAAGAATCGCAGCAAAATATAGTAATTCACTAAATGAAAATGTCAATTCAAATAATTCAATACCACAATAACTCACAAAGTAGAGGGATGAACCGAGACACTGAAGAATTTGGATCCGGAAGTGTAGATCGGCGATCGGAGGTGGAACCGGCGGCGAGACAACGATGGCGGTGGCTGTCCTTTGGCAGTAAACGGTGAGATCGGACAAGAAAACGATGGATCCGGCCACGTATAAGTAGATTCAGGCCGGGGAATGGTAGATCCGATGTGTAATAGCGGATCCGGGCTAAAATGGTAATATGAGTGGAAGAAACGACGGATCGGGAGCTGAAATTCTCAGATCTACATTGATCTTGAGAATAAGGACTGTTTGGTAGTGGATCCACGGAAGGGTATGGAGGTGGTTGTCGGCTAGGGCTAAAGGGGGGCTTGGGTGGTGGCCGGATTGAAGGGGGGCAGTGTGCGGCTTGCTGGAGGGTGGGGGAAGGCCGGCGAGTGGTGTCCGGGGTGGGGATCTGTTGTGGAGGAGGCCGGTGGTGGGGTTTTGGGAGCCGGCGGTTGTAGGGGCCTGGGAGCAGCAGGCCGCCGGTTTGGGAGGGGGTTTGGGGGCTGCCGGTGACTGGATGAGAGGTGTGAGGGGTGGAAAATGAGGGCTAAGGTTAGGGATTACCTTGGGAGGAAGAACGAGCACCTAGGAGTCGTTACCTAGGGTTCCACGGCGTTGGCACTGGGGAGGGATCGCTGGAATCCGGGAATGAAGCTCTCCAAATTCTGCAATACCTTGGTTCAGCTTCTTAGACCAATATTTATAATAAAACAAGACACTAGGGCATCTTTATCGACGGCTATGATTGGCCGATGGGAGAGGCCGCTAAAAATACATGAAAAAAAACCAATAAAAATAAACTAATATATGATCTCGACTCGCGACGCGGATCCGGACACATCGGTGGAGTCCGATCGTCGATCCGGGCACATCATATATGGTAAGTTGTCAAATCAGCCCCGAACGGGCCCAAAGCTCGTGCTCATCTCTGCTCTGCATCAACAATACGACAAATATCCACAACAATATAAGTTTGCCAAACTAAACAACTTTAAAGGAAATAACTTTTACCACACTTCACACAAGTAAGCGGCGGCAAGGCGGATGTTGGAGGGCTCCAAGGTCGCTGCAACGTCGGAGCCGGCAGATTTGAAGTGGATCCACGATAGGGAAGGAGGAGTTGGGGTAAGCGAGCTTCAGAACTGGGACGTATTGTTGCATGCACTAGTTTAAAGGAGCAAGAAGTGGCTTGAAGGAGAAGAAGGCTTCTGTAGTGGACGGCGAGGGTGTTCTGGACGGGAATACACAGGATGAGAAAAGGAGGGGTGGTGAAGCCGAGAGTTAATGTGGGTTGCGGGTTTGGAACAGAACAGAGGCCGACGGTGTGGTTGCGGCGTGGGGATAGGGAGGAGGCTGATAATATGGGTTGCGGTTTGGAGATAGGGAGGAGGTTGATGGTGTGAGTTGCGGTTTGGAACAGGGAGGAAGTTGCCAGCGTGGGTTGTGGGCTTGGACAGGGAGGAAGTTGTCGGCGTGGGTTCCGGGCTTGGACAGGGAGGAGGAAGGGGTTGTCGACGGTATTGATGGCGCGGGGGAGTGAGGAAGCGGGGTTGATGAATTTGCTTGGCGTCGCACCAAGCGTGGAGTCTTCTCCGGCGTCGCACCGGAAAGTACGGGACCGAAATGGTTCCAACTCTGCGGAAAACCTCGATACGCTTCCCCATCTGCCTGCTATTAATAACCCCTAAAATAAACTGTCTGATAAATGCAACATCAAACCTGAAATTAAACCACTCCGATCAGACAGCTAGGATTGTTTGGACCGATCGGGCGCTAAATACATCTCAGAATAAAAAACATGACCCCTGCCTGGAATCTCGGCCGCCATCGTAGCCACAATGATAAACATGACCCCTGCCTCTAGACACTCTCTCTCAAAATATCACTCTTCCTCAAAACATGTAAGGGTCTTGACGACCCCGCACTAACTGACGAGTCAACCCTGCCCTTGGGAGGATCCTCGGGCTGGGTTGGAGTAAGGGTAATCTTTCAACCCTTGTCGAAAAACACGCACGTGTTGGACCGGCCAAAGCATGTGGCGTTGCGATCATATAACCAGTTTCTCCCGAGCAGAACGCGGGCGACATCCATAGGGATAACATCGCACCAAACCTGGTCCTCCGTGGTCGCCAAACGGATCGGTACCAAACACCACTGTGTGACATGAATGGTGGACTTGTCCACCCATAAGACACGGTAAGAATGCGGATGTAGTTCGGCAGTAAGCTGCATCCTCTCGAATCCTCTCTTAGCAATTATGTTAATGCAGCTCCCACTATCAATAGCAAGCTTGCAGGGGCCTCCTGCACTCGGGAAATATGTGAAAAAAATAGTGGTGCGGCGCCAATCCTCCTCCGCACGTGGGATGTGGAGGATGCGTCGGAGGACTCCTACCTCAAGTGATCTCTCCGCGTCGCTCTCTCATTCATCCTCTACGACGGCATAATTTCTTCAAGGGCTACGTCCTCAGCCTCAGTACTGGGCTCGCCCAAATCCTCAATCAATAAATTCCTAGTAGGGCATTGCGCTGCAAAATGCCCTCTGTCAGAACACCGATAGCATTGGACGCCCCCAGGCTTGGGGCCTCAGGAACAATGGATTTTCCCGTCGCGTCTGCGCGAGGGCTGTCAGTAGTCGTGGCAGGATGGGGCCTCCTAACTGTGGAGGCGTCGGGTCGAGTGGTGCCCTGCCTCGGGCCAGCGGTACGTAAATACTGCTCGTACTCAAACGCGAGCTGAAAGACCTGCTCAACTGTCTCCATACTATGGGGAATTAATTCCCTCTGAATGTCCGCTCTAAGTCTCGCACGAAAGCGAGATGCAGTGGCGACAGGCTCTTCCATAATATTACTACGAACTACTAGCTCGTCAAATCGGGACATATAATCTGCAACGAAGAGAGTCCTCTGATGTAGCGCATAAAGCTGATCTAAAAGTTGATTTCGATACGAAACAGGAAGGTATTTATTTTGTAAGCGTTGCTTCATCTCATCCCATCGAGTGATGAGGTAGTAACCATCCCGCTCAAGAGATCTCTCAAGGC
The DNA here is from genome assembly GCA_039513925.1 of Platanthera zijinensis. Lineage (NCBI taxonomy): Eukaryota > Viridiplantae > Streptophyta > Magnoliopsida > Asparagales > Orchidaceae > Platanthera > Platanthera zijinensis. Next base: position 157,501,618 of record CM077094.1, read on the forward strand.
TCGACCAATAAATCTTTGCCTGGCCGATCAACTTCATTTTGGCGAATCGCACTCGCCTCTCGTCGCTCATCCCAAACCAATCAAAATAGTGATCAATGTGTATGAGCCAATCACTAAATGTCTTCGGGTCTAAGTGATCGTCGAAGGATGGCGCATCAATGCGAATGCGTCGGGTGATATCATCCTCCTCTGGATTCATCCTGTGACGTGGCTCGTGATAGTCACCGTACTCATCATCATCGTCATAATCATATCGTGTTCGATCTCTACGACGAGGTAGGGGAGGATGAGGCTCATCAGGAGGACAGTGATCCCTCCCTGGATCTCGCCTATACCCGTATCCATGACGATAATTCCCTCTCGCAAAGGGAGGGAGATCTCGGCGAGGGATATCTCTTTCATGCCTCTTCGGAGGGGGTGTAGCGTCTCGTGGGCCCTCATGGGGCTCCTCAACAGGGGGAGGAGTCGCTCGACCTCTAGGCGTCTCTAACTGATCAACCCTGGTGCTAACCCTCGCAATATCACCCCTAAGAGTTTCGAATTGGGTTCCCATCCGATCAAAATAGTCAAGAACCATCTGTTGAAACTCGGCGGGTGTCATGTCTGTCTGTGAACTAGCGGTCCTATCATCGGTGTGATTGTGACTTGACATGGACAAACGATATTCCCTACCACTACGTAACATGCAAATGACCCAAACCTAGGGCTCTGATACCAATCTGATGCAGTGGTAAGGCCGACTCGGGGTGGACCCTCTAAATGCACTCTAAATATGATGAATATGCATGAGAAGGTTCGCGCTAGCAATTGCAGTTAGTAATTAATTATTATAACAAAACGATAGAGACACACGCAGTCTCAAATAATTAATTAAAGGAGAACAATTATCAATTTTTGTAAACGATAGAGGCACAAATGGTTTTAAGCGTTCACGGAATAAATCTCGCAAATAGTGCAACAGAGGAACTAATAACACAATATGACAAATATCCACCACAATATAAGTTTGCCAAACTAAACAACTTTAACAGAAATAACTTTTACCACACTTCACACATGTAAGCGGGGGCAAGTCGGATGTTGGCGGGCATCGAAGGTCGCTGCAATGTCAGAGCCGGCAGATATGAAGTGGATCCACGATAGGGAAGGAGGAGTTGGGGTAGGCGGGCTTTACAACTGGGCTGCAGGCACTGATTTAAAGGAGGAGCAGGGAGTGTCTTGAAGGAGGAGTCTTTTGTAGTGGACGGCGAGGGTGTTCTGGACGAGAATACACGGGATTAGAAAAGGGCGGGATGAAGCCGAGAGCTAATGTGGGTTGCGGGTTTGAAACAGAACAGAGGCCGACGGTGTGGTTGCGGCTTGGGGATAGAGAGGAGGTTGATGGTGTGGCTTGCGGTTTGGAGATAGGGAGTAGGTTGATGGTGTGGGCTGCGGTTTGGAATAGGGAGGAAGTTGTCGGCGTGGGTTGCGGGCTTGGACAGGGAGGAAGTTGTCGGCTTGGGTTGCAGGCTTGGACAGGGAGGAGGAAGGGGTTGCCAACGGGGTTGATGGCGCAGGGAGTGAGGAAGCGTGGAAGATGAATTTGCCTGGCGTCGCACCAAGTGTGGAGTCTTCTCCGACGTCGCACCGGAAAGCACGGGACCGAAATGGTTCCAACTCTGCGGAAACCCTCGATACCCTTCCCCATCCGCCGCCTACTATAAATAACCCCTAAAATAAATCGCCTGATAACTGCAGCATCAAACCAGAAATTAAACCACCACGATCGGATGGCTAGGACTGTTTGAATTGATCGGGGGCTAAATACATAAAAACGTAAAATAAGAAACTGACTCGACTCGAGCATCCGGACGAGACTACGGACTCTGATCTTTCGTCCGGGCAGCGGATCACCGCCTCATGCGGGAATATACATGTGTCGGAACTCGGACGTGGCGCGCCGTCACTATGACTGTTTCAAGTTTGTAGACAAGCTTGATTTGGAGGGAGGTGTTATTAGGGGTGCAAGTTGAGTTGAGTCGGCTCGAAAGCTCGATGAGCCGGCTCGTAAAAAGCTCGACTCGAGCTCGAGCCTGTGGAGCTCGAGCTCGATTACGAGTCGAACTCGAGTTCATCTAGTGTTGTTCACCGGCTCGCGAGCTTTTTATTTATACATTTTAAACATAAAAATAAAAAAATAAAGCTCATGAGCTAAAAAGGTCACGAGCTCGAACTCGATAAGTTGGCATTGAGCTCGAGCTTGAGCTGGGATAAATGAGCTCGTCGAGTTCGAGCTCGAGCTCGAAATGAAAAGCTCGAGCACGAGCTTGAAAATTTTGCCAAGCTCGACTCGAGCTCGACTCGTTTGCACCCCTAGGTGCGACACACTTTGGGAGCACACTTGCAAGCGTCCCAGTGCCGACAAGGATCCATCAGAGAAAGAGGAGACGCATGGAACCTCTTATGTGATAGCGTACCACAAACAGTCAAGCATTTTATTTTAATTTGCATTTTTATTTCGCATTTGATTTTAATGAAATGCATGTTTTATTAAGTAGGGAAGGACTAATTACAAATAACTTACACTACTAAAATGGATATGATGAAGGAATGAAGAAGCTTGACCAAATTTTTCCTCCTTTTTCCTTCCCTCTCACCGGCTCCTAGAATGAATTGCGGTCAAGGCCCCATCGAGTGGGCAAGCTCCACCTCTTGCTCCATTGTGAAGCTCTCCATCATTGGGAACTCTACAGGCTCCCCTCTTTGATCCCCTCTTTCTCGAAGTAAATTGTTCCTTGGCCACATAGCACAGTGGTAGTCTAAGCTAGCTACGAATCTGTTACGGTCCCACTTTGGTCCCACCGTAGTCGCACATGTCGCGAACTAATTATCTAGTCTACTTTATATTTACTTTATATTTTGGTAGGCGTAATTGATCCTCCATGTCTAAGCCCAACGAGGGGGCACTTTTATGAACTATATATATGTGTGTGTGGCCAAGACAAGCAAGCAAACAACAATTTTATCTTTAATTTTCTCTATTTCTCTCTCTATCTACTATTCTCCAACTCCACGGAACAAAGCCCTAGTCGCTCCAACGCATCGACCCCGCCGCCTACATCGCGACTCGCGCGATTCTTGCCTGCGCCGCTCCTCCGATCTCACCGCAGGACCCCGCAGCCTCCATAACTCGCCGGCCTCTCCTCTCCTCCTCTCTTGAGGACTTTCTTCCTCTTTCCCGGCGCACACGCTCGCAATCCCGAGCACACAACAACTTGGTATCAGAGGGAAACCTCCTTACCACCTCTAACGACCTAGACCCAGTCTTCCCCGCCTCCACTACAGCAGTACCCCTCGGTACCAGACCAGTGACGGCCACCCAACCCCGGCCAGCCGCCATCGACGCACGTCCAGCACCCGTAAAGCCACCGCAGCATCAACCGGCGACCGACCTCCCAGATCTGCCGCCGCCTACCCCTCTCGGCCACTTCACACAGCCCGACTCCGCCCCGAAAAGCTCCAACCAGCCGACCCCCTATCCGGCTCTGTTTTCCGCCGCTCGCCGCCAGCCCTATTCCGCAGGCTCCTCTTCCCCGCGCATCCTTCTCGGCTCCTCCCTCGACGGGGGCCCCTTGCTCGCCGCCTCTACCGGACTACTTCCGCCACTGGTACCTTTTACCTCCATTCCCTCCGGCGCCGCTGACCCACCACCTCCGCCTCACGCAATGGCCGATCAACCCTCCCTCTCGCAGATTTTCGAGTCTCTCGCCAAGCTCCTCACGGATAACAACAACGTACTCATTGCCGCCGTCACCACCCAACTAGCGGCTAACCGACCGGCCCAATCGGCCACGGGTTCCTCCAGTGAAGCGCCGATTCTGCCAACCTTGCCAGAGTTTTGTCCCCCGCGGCATGACGGCAATGGGGTGCCACGATACTTGCAGCTGGATTTTCCAATATTCGACGGTCACGAAGATCCCTTAGCTTGGCTCTCTCGCTGCGAGCAGTTCTTCGCCCACCAGCGCACCCCTTGGGATGAGTGGCTCGGCATTGCTGCCTTTGACTTGATGGGTCCCGCGCAACTTTGGTTTTCCCAACTGCAACGGGAGAAACCACTCCTTTCTTGGGAAGATTTCAAGGTGAACTGCACCCTCCGCTTCGGGCCACCCCTCCACAACAATCCCTTGGGGGATCTCATTTCCATCCGGCAGACTGGTCCGATCGACGAGTACCTTGAACAGTTTCAAGTCCTCCTGCCCCGCACTACCACCGTTCTTCCGACACAGCAGGTGTCCATCTTCACGGCGGGACTCCATGAGCGCCTCCGCATGGACGTCGAATTTCAGGCACCCGCAGATCTGATCACGACAATGAGTTTGGCTCGCATTTGCAAGAAGCGTCTGCTTTAAAATATAAAATTAGTAAATTGAGGAAAATTTACTAAGTGATAATGCGAATATTTTTAACAAACCATGTAGCCAACAAAAAAATATCCACTAAAACTCAATGATCATGTTCGTGAAAGGACAAATAACCAACTAAGTCTAAAATTGCAATTCTTTACTATGAAAGGGTCAACCTAACTGAATCTCTTAACATGAATTTCCTTTTAAAATAGCTTAAAACAAAGGTTAAGTCTACTGTAGTATAATAATATCAGTTCCCCAAGTGTCTTAATTATTTGTGAGGGGAAGGATATACTACTTGATCAAGATTGCAGGTAAGAGTAAAATATACCCATGTACTAAAACACAAGGATTTAAAACTAGACTGAGCGTGTAAGTTCACCCGGTCAGACCATGAACCAGATTCAAAGATGGTTCAGTCCAGTATCTAGAACCTCCCCAGCTAGGGACTTTGAACAGGTCGAAAAGCAGTTAAACCGCCGAATCGAGACGAGTTTTAGGCTAATATGTTTTTTATATTAAAATTGAGTTCATTAAGGGTCAAACCAGGACAGATTCTATTCTGGAACACACACAGACCACTAAGTTGGCTGGAATTGGTTGTTAATGCTTAAACTATTTAATATATGTAGAATTAAATTAATGTGCTATGATACGTAATAAATTTACACATATAAGTATAAACATATATAATACGAGCATCTTCGCACGGGCTACGCCCGTGCTCGATGCTCTCGGGCGGCCTTCGGCCGCATCCAGGCAGGCTTCGTCCGCCTGCACTCCGGCTTCGCCCGTGCTCGATGCGTCGATGCGGGCTCGATGCGTCGATGCGGGCTCGATGCGTCGCTGCGGGCTCGATGCGTCGCTGCGGGCTCGATGCGTCGCTGCGGGCTCGATGCGTCGCTGCGGGATCGATGCGTCGCTGCGGGATCGATGCGTCGCTGCGGGATCGATGCGTCGTTGCGGGCTCGATGCGTCGCTGCGGGCTGCGCCCGGCTATGAGCGGGTTGCGCACGCACCCAAATTTTTTTTTTCAAAAGCATATTATATATTATATATTTGTATATATCTAATTATATTAACATTTATAATGTAAACTTGTACACATCTCTATTCTCTCTCTCTTAATATCTGGCCGCCTCTATCCCCTCCCTCTCTTTCATCTCCCATGCCGCATAACAAAAACTATTCTCTCTCTATCCTCCACATCTCTCTCTCTTGGATATATATAATAATATATCTCTCTCTCCCACTCTTTGTATCAGCGCCTTTCTCTCTCCCTCTCCCCCTTTCTCTCTCTTTCGGATATATTAAAAGCACTTGCCCGCCTGGTTCCCGCCGCCCTCTCTCCCCCTCTCTCCTATCTCTCTCTCTCCAGCTCTTTCTCTCTCTCAGCGCCAGCTCTTTCTCTCTTAGTGCAGATAACGTCTCCCCTCCAAGCCGCACGCTCTATCTCTTCTCTCTCTCACTTTCTCTTTCTAGCCCTTCAATGACTATAGCTGTAGGAGAGCTAAGAAAAACTTTTATGTCTAGCAAATAAGATCTGACCATCAATGATTTTTGTAGACAGATCTTACGGCCATACTTGTTTCAATGGCTTTTAAAATATGGCTTTCAAATGCCAAATTATATTTCTTTATATAGTAGTTTAGATATATATTTGTGCTTATATCATCGATATAAAAGCATGCATTTATTTTATTATAAAATTTATGTCTCTATCCCTTTATTTTTTTTATAAAGCTTTGCATTTGACGGGACAATTACAGGATGGCGAATAACATGTGTATTGTCGTGTCGGGGCACGGAGGAACCCGTGCATGGATGCTTGTGTGTGTGTGTGTGTCTACTTCAAATTAACTTTTAAAAAAAAATTATACACACATACGTTTGTATATATTCAAGAAAATTTAAAATTTATTTTTCCAAAAAATGCTAACATTTATTATGTTTAACTATAACTTAGTTACATTATTTAGATAAGGCAAGAATATTAAATTTTTTAATGGAATATTTACTGTAAGAAACCTAATATAATTTAAACAATATAAATATTTTTTCTTTTTAGTATTATCACGGTTCAACTCCGATTGGACCGGTCAAACTGATCTGATATTGAACTTTTCCTTCCAACGGTACGACTTCTGGTCCGGTTCTAAGAACCTTGCTAAAACATGCTAGTCAATTGCTGCAAGGATGACTATATGTAAATCCGTACAAATATAAATAACAAGTGAAGTAACTACACAAGATTAGTACATAAAAATGCATTGAAAAAAGTAAATAGTCCTACCGTTCAAGATCTTTCATGCAATTTGATAATTCATGCGCCTATATGTTCTATCAAGTTACATTTTTCTATAGATGATCGTATTCATGATTATCGTTAACCAAACGGTTCAATTCACAACCTAACACTAATGTGTTATTTAGATGGGTTATCAATCCACATTTGAGTTTTGCATGGTCATAAATTCCATACAACTATGGTGGTGCACCTCCACCGTATAGGAGACAAAACACTTCTTGGACCATTACGATAGTTAATATTTGATTTCCAATCCATGCAATAATGTCATTTTTTTGATCCGTCAATGGAATAATTCATTTCAATTGAATCTTAACTATTTATTTCAACAATAACCTTAATCAAAATTCTATATTTCTACATAAAAATCTTAGCACAATTGTATATTAAAATCTCTCCTAGTTCCATGTCCTCATCTCCCATTGGGTATTATAAATCCAATATCTAAAGGAAGATTTATATAGATGTTTCTAATAAGATGGCCTACGCATATTCATCCATGGATTCTAATACGAATCATCCATCTAATATGTGAAGATATGAAAAATTAACATAAGGTATCAAACAGTCAAGGGTAGCCTATCTAAGAGGGAAAAAATATTCATACGGTGTTTTTTCTCCTACATAGAATTGACACGGCGGTATAGCTTCTTAGTTAGTTTCTTTCAACACATTGAGGTTTCTTCCTCCTCTAGCTACAAATCATATAGCTTCTTAGTTAGGTTCTTTCAACACTTTGAGGTTTCTTCCTCCTCTAGCTACAAATCAAAACTACTATATTCTATGGTTTCCCTGTAATCAAAATAAAATCCCACAAAGGGTAGGATGGGCTTGGTTTTGCGTGAGAGTTTACATTAGTGGAGAATTGTGGGTATTAATAAGAGGAATTTAGGAACAGTTCGATTTACAAAATTTCACTTTGAGAAGGAAATATCAATATATTTTTATTTACTCTCTTATAGTGAGTTGTTGGGTGAGTAATATTGGAGTAAATTTTAATTAAATACAATAACAACAGCAAAACAACAACACTCAAGCCTTTATCCCACTATAGTGGGGTTGGCTATATGGATCCTTTGTCATCATTGTGCCATATCTTTTGTCATAAACTCACTAATGCCTAAGTACATCATGTATTTCCTTATAGTTTCATTCCAAGTCTTTATTGGTCTACCCCTCCCTCATTTAACATGCGTAGTGACTACACTCTTGCAACGCCTAACAGATGCCTCTAATGGTCTCCTTTGTACGTGTCCAAACCATCTTAGTCGAGCTTCTCACAACTTTTCTGCAATTGATGCTACTCATGTCTTATCCCTGATACAATGTCTAAATAAATTTATCTAATTAAATGTCGATGCATAAAACTAATGCAATTCAAATACGTACCTAATCAAGCGGTTGATCTGTAAATCCTAATTCCAGCCAAGATATCATTCAATTGAAAAGGAATTATAATTTAAGTAATATTATTATAAAAGTTTTGGTCATAATAAATTTATACGGTTAATTTCACAAGAAAATTTACTTATCCTAAAATACAGTTTGAATTTCAAAATAAATTTAAAAAATACAAGTGGTTTGGGATATTACACTTGCAGAATCTCATGTCAGTTGGAATCAACACTTCAATATATCATGGCACTATCAATGATGAATTAAAAACATACAAGTGATTTGGGATGTTACACTTGCAGAATTTCATGTCATTTGGAATCAACACTTCAAGATATCATGACATTATCAATGATGAATTATGAATACATGGCAGTAGTAGAGGAACAAATGAGGCTCTATGGTTAAAAAGTTTATTTAGTGAGTTTGGATTCAAAGAGGCATAGGTTCTTTTTTTGGATTCATCTCACGAATAATCGTGTATGCTAAAATAGGATGAAACGCATAAGTATGGTATCACGAGATAAAAATATGATGCAATGGGAAATTGATCTTTTGAAGATTAATGCTACATTTAATCCAATGGACATTCTGGAAAAGGTGATTCCAATGTGGAAGTCTAAGTCAGCCTTGACTTCTGTTCAAGTACTCAAATGTGAGGATTTGATGGAGTGTTGCTTGGTTCAAAAGTGGGTGGATTTGATATGCCAGCCTATCCGTTAGACCCAATAAGAAGGAGAACTGGACCAAAAGCCTTAAGCTTCAAACCTGAGTTTCCGATCATAAGGAAGTTGGCAACAATATTTGTGTATTCTCTCTATTTCTTCTCCCACGAGCATGTCCTTATCTCATCATTGTCGAGTGGTCATGGAAAAAGGGAGAATTCAGGAATGCCTCGGCTAAAGGGGAGAGAGGCCAACAAATCAAGTTAAGGTTTGTGTGATAAGTTCTTGTGCAAACTCTTGTAAGGTTTGGGTTCCTCCTAAATTCAATAAATGTTTCTCCTCCCCTTACACCATCAATATATGCTAATTTGGGTTGGACCATGTTATATGTAGTGTTCATATTTGTGCTATTTTTCAAGTTATTTTGTGTCTTGTTTATTTGTCATCATTAAGTTTAGGTTGATTGCAAAACAACTTGTTGGACAAGGCTAACTTGTACTCACCATAAAACCAAGTGCAGCCTTGCAGCATTTTAAAGGGGTAATTAATTGGTAAGATGCACCCCCGAAATGTAGGGTTTTGGCAAAATGCCCTATATTGTTAAATTAAGCAAAATGCACCCCCAATTAAAAAAAATGACTGGTACTTTGCACCCTGGTGGGGGTGGTGAGGGGTGCATTTTGCAAGTCTTTTCTAATTGGGTGGTGCATTGCCAAATTTAACTATTTTGGGTGCATTTTGCCATAACCCTGCAATTTGATGGTGCATCTTGCCAATTACCCATTTCAAATAAACCTGTAAAACCTTGTCATTAAACTTAAGTAACCTCTCCCACATTGTATGTAAATATGAAATACAGCAAAACTAAAATGATAAAAAAAACACAACAAGAATAGCTCAAAATCATGTTCTTGCAGAGCCATTCTAAGTAAGATTATAACAAAACCAGGTATACAGAAGCCATTAATCCTTCAAACAAGCATACATTATCAGCATGAACTTATTAGGCTGCACTCTCCAGTCAAAACAACTAAGTACAAACACAACTTTGACATTCCTTAAACCCAATTAACATAACCACATTCCCGAATGCCAATCCAAATCGTCACCTTGATTCATCGATCTCTGCCTTGTCTTATGGGGATCTCTATCCAAATCTCGAGTCGAAGATTGGAGTTCAGGGCCCGAGTGTTTCCCCGCTGCCTCCTTGGTCGAGTGGAAGGCCTTGCGCACTTGGTAGACGGCCCGCTGCGGACCGCCGTCGGAAGTCGAGCTCAGCACCATCTTGGTGGTCGGAGGAGAGCGGCTGGGACGAGCGTCGACTGCGGGTGCCGGGGTTTAGGGAACCAATCTGTCGAGGGTTTTGAGGGGAAATTTCTGAGCCTGGGCCACTAGAAGTTTGAAACCGTCCGATCAAGATGATCTTGTAGCTGAGCGATCATGTGGATGGCTCAGATCGCTCGGGGATCCGGATGAACGCACGCCCCGGGGAAGATTATTTGCGATTTTCCTCGGTATAAAAAAAGAACAGTGGGTCACTGACACGTGGGGAAATCCCGTCCCGCTCGAGAGTACTTTCGTCGTGTTCTCGTATCGGTAGCGTTGAGGAAGTCGGGCAAGAATAGGGTCACTCCACGCTGTAGATAGGATAAGTTGAGTGGCAGAGTTGCATGATTATCTCGAAGTGATTTACGTGCTTCAAGAGGTCTTCCATCTCATCGAAGGCCTCAAAGTGTGGCAGTTTGAACCCCGTGCGGTGGTGGGTGGGCCAGGACCTGAGGAGTGAGTGGGGACCCGTGGGGACAAGGGCGTCGTGCGTTCGGGGGGCGGTGTGACGGTGTCTGCCCTGGACGTACTCTTCTTTGATCATATTTCTTACTTCCCGGCCGGTGAGCCTTCGGTCATCTTGCCCTGCATCGGCATCCATCGGGCGAGGGTTGTGCGAAGCATTTCCTGGTAGCTTTGGTTGTTGTGTGGCGTGCATAGAGCTTACTGCGTCGAACATTTCGTCGGCGGGAAGATCCCCGAGGCAAGCCGTGGCTTGGGGTGATGTGTGGTCCTAAGCGGTTGTCAGTCACACCTCTTGTGCGACGAGTAGGTTGGAGGATTGGAGACTCCAAAATCTCGTAGAAAGGCTAAGCACTTCTATCTGAAGCTCCTCCATCATTTGAACGCTCTCTTCCACCGAGTTTGCGGGTGAGGCAGTGGTGATTCCTACTTGGAGCAGGCGTTGCTTGTGGGTGAGCTGGCAGGGGATCGGCACGCTCTTCCGGAGACACGTCGTTAGCAGTGCACACACTCGTCATTGCCACTGCGATTAGTTGGGGGTGTTTGCGTGGGGCAAGCGTTGTCTTTTTAAGATTTCTTGGAGCTTTTGGAAACACGTTCCCACAAACGGTGTCAAACTATTGCGAGCCACCTAGTCTTCCTCTGGTCCAGAAAATCAGACCTCCTTAGCTCGAAGTTGGGTCGGCCATGCAAACAATCAATGAAAATCCAACAGCAATGACATAAGGTTTTTTTACCTTGAAAAATTCAGAAACGGTGAAAAACTACGTGGTCGAATGTGTGTCAGGCCAAAATCCATTATTTAGTTTTGAGTTTACAGATACTGGAAGTCTCATCGGAAGGGTGGCAGGTTACCTCTCCATTATGAGCTTTGAATACAAAAATAGCAGAAAATAAACTAGATCCACAAAGCTTGGATGAGTGCATCTACAGAGCTTGGATTGGAGCGTCCGTAAAGCTTGGATAGAGAGTCCTCGTGGAGAAATATATTTAAACTTCATTTGGTTTAGCGGCGGCGGGTGGAGCAAGCGGGTCCAAACGGAGCTTTTGAACCGGAGGGGGGAGGTGGGGGTCGAAACGAAACGGAGCGATGAGAGCATCTCCAAATGCTACCCGAAAACGCTAAACCAAATGAAGCCTAAGTCCTTTAAGCCTTTAAGTGTCTTCATATGAGCATCCGTGTGAGCGCTTTCTGGTGCCTTCTGTCGAGCTCACAAGTGCCCAAGTGAGCGTCGGCCATTGTGCAGGCTAGAGGAGGGGCGGGGAAAGTTCCAAGCAGAGAAAATAGGGGTGCAAGTTGAGTTGAGCCGGCTTGAAAAAAGCTTGTCTCGAGATTGTGCCTGCGAAGCTCGATCTCGACGAGCTTGAACACGATTGCGAGTCGAGCTCCAGCTCGGATATTATTGTTCATGAGTTCGGGAGCCGTCATGTGAGTTTTTTATTCCTATATTAAAAAAAATAAAAAATATAAAGAAATTAGGCTCATGGGCTAAAAAGTGTATTAGCAGCTCAAGTTTGAAAATTTTGTCAAACTCGACTCATTTGCACGCTCAAGAGAAACGATCCAAGTCTCACGTTCTTGCTAAAAAATCTCAGTGCTCGCTCTAGTTTTTGGAGTTGTTTGTCTTCAAATGAAAGCATAAGAGTCTTTTTATAGTTTTTTGGAGGGACACGCTGACAATTGCGTCGACTGTATCCTGGTTCAGCGAATGACATCGCTCTGTTTGGTCACGTGAATTACTAATTTTCATGAAAAGATGGGCGTGCCTCCTGGGCAGTCCGAAAAAGGTGCTTGTCGGCGGAGGTGGCCGACAATGGCCGGCGGCGGCCGAAGGCTGCGAGGGACGGCGGGGGGGCGGTGGCGGTCGACAGCGCGCGAGTGCATGCGCGCTTACGGGGCGCGTAGGCAGGGCTGTAAAATAAACGTGCACTCATGAGAAAAATGTGCACCTGTAAAATAAACGTGCACGCGCGCGGGAACGCTACCTGTGTGCACGCCTCTTGCGTGGGGCGCGTGCTCGTTGCTCCCGCGTGCATGCACGCTTGGCTTCGCACCCTTTTCAGGGTGTTTTTGGGTCTTCGAGGCGTGCGCGGCTTAGTATGAGCGGCTCCCTCGACCCGGTAGGCTCGCCTCTGTGTCCTCGGTCGAAGTTTTCTCGGTTAGACTTAGAAAATTCAGGGGAAACCCCATCACTCACCTCTCTATTTATGCAAGTTTTATCACCGTCATGTTTTCTGCATCTACTATTCTATTATAAGAGTTTTCAAAACTCGGGAGATACATAAAAATATAGAAACATAGGAAAAAAATATTCCAACATGACGCACATTTATTTTATAGGCGGGCATATTTCTCATTGTCGCATTTTTCGACGTGCATTTTTCCCACTTGGGCGCACATTTTTCTGTCCGGTCGCGCATTTCATGCTCGACGCGTATTTTTCTCTTGGTTGCGCACTTTTCGCATGTGCACGCATTTTCATTCAGACGCGCATTTTTCACTCGAGCGCAATTTTTCCATCAGGGCGTGCATTTTTTCACTCGAACTCGCATTTACTGCGATGACGCTCATTTTTTGGACCGGGTGTTCATTTTTACACCGGTGCGTGTATTTTCATCCCAGACATATATTTTTTGCCTGGGTACCCCAATATTAACTGTAACCCAAAAATATTGTTCGCAACCGGATATTCGGCTTGTCACGCCCCGTTCTTCTGGCTCTCACTTTGCAATAGCTGAGTTTTTGAGCGTGTGAATGCTAGCATTTGTTTTGGTGGAGATTGAAATATTGATTTTATATTTTAGTCGTTGATTCGCCATTGTCTCGTCCGTTGGTGAGGGGGGAAGTTGGGACCAAGTCCATAGCTTAACTATCCATAATGGTGTAACAGATCACGTCGAGTTTTAGGTTGGAGTCTTTCGTCTTTGTGATGATGTTATGGTCTGTCGTGAGTTAGGTCATGGCTTCGCCACTGTCTATGACCGTCAAGTGCACTACATCGTTTCCGAATCCGCCAAAACCTTTGGACGGATTCAGAAGCTTGTCCTCCGTTGCAAGCTCGTCAGTATGTTACGTCAAGTCATGACCATGAACACCAGTTCGATGGACTCCTAGCATAGGAGGAAGAAGGACCTATATACAGTGGCAGACCCAGGATTTTTGGTCGACCCGGGCACCAAACAAAAGATTCATGATTTTGATAATTTTTTAACTTAAATATTATCTCAATGACAATACATTATCAATCATAACAATACATTACCGCAAACATGGATAATCCTTGGCATAAAAGAAAACGAATACAGTCAATGGATGCACATAAGCGAGCACGATATTCTAAAAATTGTGTTTCTTACTGTCTAGCAAATGTATTCTGAATAATTTGTTTTTGATCCATCAAATTATCACACATCATTTTGGATTCATTATATGCACTGTTGTGTTTTCCAACATATTTTTCAAGTTTAGCTTTATCTTTCCAATATCTAAATCCACGATTTATAAACGTTAGATCACAATCATTTTAGGGGAAGACATAACAATACAAACAGAATTCTACATTTTTAGCTTCACTATACTCCAACCAACCACTAAATTCACTAAACCAATCTTTATTAAATCATCGAGCTTTTTGGCCAATTACAGTTTATGAAAATTGAGCAAAATGTGAGATTGTCTGATAAACTCCTAGCATTGCTCTATCATTTTAAATTAAATAAAAAGAATAGCACGAATAATACCTTTCCTTAGAATGTGAGATTGTCCGATCAATTACAACAATCAACAATGACAGAAAAATAATAGCAACGATGCCCTTTAAGCCGACAACTAACACCTAGCTACAAAAATTGGTATTCAAGGAAACGTTAATGCAACAACTTGAATTTATAAGGTTTATACTGTACAAGAATCAACTAGAAATTCTTATTTCATGAAGCACAACACATAATTCGGAGATAACAAACTGCAGTTACTATTGTTAATATTACCCATTTACTCTCCAATCTAACAGAAATTGGGGATATCAAGATTCTGAAAGACTGGAACAATGGAACTTCATGGAGCATAAGAAAGGGCAGGCCGGTTTCTTCAGTTCTTCATTAGGGCAGATTTCAGATTTCAGAAGTCAGATTCTTGAACAAATTTCAGAAGTCAGAAATCAGGACTCAGAAGATGAGGAGAGAAAATGAGGAAACCAAAATATGTACCTTAGTTAGGCAATCACGATTTTAGGGCAACGCCTGCGCCGCAACGGGCTCTCTCCCAGAGAACGAAATCGTGAAACACAACCCGCCTGTGACAAATCGGGATTATTTGGACTCGGGCATTGGCAGACCTATTAAAGACCCAGTGTGGGCGGTCGCTCACGCTCAAAAAAAAGTATATTAAGTATAAAGTATGTATATTATACGTTTTAAAATACAAAAAAGTTTAATTTTTAAGGCTATTCGTCCGTCTTTGGTGTTGAGCGTCTTATTTTAAAAAAAAACATATGAGAATAGACAGCGGTTTATATAAAAACCGTTGTCTTTTATCGAATAGACAAAGAATTATAAACCGCTATTCATTCTATCCCGAACCCAAAAATAAACATCGGTTTATATAAAAACCGATGTTTTGTCGAGTATAGACAACGATTTTTATATAAATCACTGTCTATTCTAATCTGAATCCTAGAATAGACAACGGTTTATATAAAAACCGTTGTCTATTCGAGCATAGACAGCGGTTTTTACATAACCCGCTGTCTATAGTTTGCTATAGTTTTTTTTATATTTTTTATTACACGCCCCCACTGAAAAATCATGATGGGTCCGCATATGGTGTGATGCCCAAAAGGTCGTCGCAATATACGCTAAATGAAATATCTAGACGAGATAAATTTAAAATCGTCGCCGCAACAAAATTTGAAATTGTATGAAATTTCGTTTAGAATTAATGAGTATACCGTTATGTTACATGTAAACAAACAAAGTCAAATTGTTATGCAAGGGTGTGCTAATAACGATTCTAATTGCATACTAGCCTTGTTGTTTATAAACCAGAATGAAATCGGATTTCAATTAAATTAACGAGAGTTTGAACCGGCCCCATTATAAGCGGTGGAATTAAAGAAAAGAAAAATATAGGACCGGTTAGTAATGTAAGTGGCAAGAGGGAATTGGACCAGCAATTTTAGGCGGTGGAGGAATAAATCCCGTGAGTTGCATCGATGGAGTTATTAGTCTTCATCCTCCCGCATCGCACTCACGCCTAGGGTTGGCGGAAGTCGAGTTCAGCCGCACTCCTCTCGTCTTCTTCTTTTGATCCCGACGCTGGACGAACCGATTCAGACGCTGGACGGACACCTCTCAACTTCAATTTTGGGGGAGAAGCTAGCCCCGCTCTTCCCTTAGTTCTCTGCGAGATTCCAAAGCCTAAACGGAGCATGGACACCTAAGTTTTTTCATCTCTTTTTCGATGTAAGTATATTGTTCTCATTTCGCTTTGTTCCCTTGAGAAATTGAACTCTGCATTTGGAGATTTGAAACACTTGGGATTTAGGGCATGCAAAAGATTATGATTGTAGTGCTACGATGATGTTTACCTTGCATGCATGCTATTAGGGCTCTTGGAGGAATTAAGCTTGGTATTATTTGAAGTTGAAAATTAAGTTATTAATGTAGAAAACTATGTTTATTTGCAAATAGCATAATGATTTTAACTTGCATGTGAATTAATTTTCATAGGGACTGATTTTCATAGAGACTGATTTTATCCTGAAATAAATGTTTGTACATGATAGCTGCTCTAAATGGATAGATGAACTAGATTAGCAGAACAATATTGGAAAGGGCCGGCCTGAATTTTGATAAGAATATATTTTTGTTAAGGATTTTATTATGAATCATTTACTTGTTTCTAGAATTTCATCTTACATGAATAACATCGTTAAGATTGAATTGAGGATTGTTGGGGCTGCAGTCCATAAGGCTGATTTTGTTGTTTTTCATATCAATATCATTGAAATTATTTTGGCTGCTATTGTTCCCTTTTAAAGAGAATTATTCTAGGCTAGTTGCCCACAAAATAATAATACGTTCGGAGACTGTTAGTGGGAAGCATGTGCATGCCCTTGATTTTAATAATAAATGAACAATGACAAATGATAGTTTTGCTGAAATTGCTGAGTTTGAATTGTGAAGAAGTATTGATGTTGAGATGTATATTGAAGTAATTGTGGGTTGATACATAAGTAATGAAGGAATCACAAATGTGATTGTTATTTGGGGTTATAACATGTGACGAGATATCTTTTTCTTAATTGGGTTAAATAACCTTAGACTCCATACCATAAATATTTAGAAATATAAACCATACACAATTTATACTTAATTGCAACTACAAAAAAAGATGGTGTCATCCGATTGAGAATGTGAGGATCCAAGAAATGACAAAAATAATGAGAAAGTTGTGGTGAGGGTTTCTTTCTTTAAAATAATTTAACTTTTATATCATAATTCTTGTATAAAAGTTTAGCCCATTTTTTATATTAAATGGAATGGTTTAAGAAATGCATTGATGAAACTGTGTTAAGGGTATCTATAGAATGATACAAGTCCAGTTGGGTCTTCAATCGACCTTAAGCGAGTTGTGCGCACTTGATGACATGTGTGAGTCAACTTAGTTGGGCCTTATGGGTCTTAAGCGAGTTGTGCGCACTAAATTTAACCAACAAAGTGGACTAAAATGCAGTAACCTGTTGGACCCTTAACTATGCTAATAACAACTATTTAATTTAAGGTTATACATACTATGGGAAGAAATGAAAATGGCTAAGAACCCCATTTATTTCTTTCATATATATGTACATGTGCACATTACATATCGTTTTAAAGAATTTAACTCCTCACTTAGTCTTTTATTTAAAGACTAACCCTTTCATTTTAAAAAAATTTAGGTGCTAAACGAAATTCAGAGTAAGCTGGAACTCTATCGAGCGTGGTATAAACGACTAGTAGGCGTTTTTGAAGTGACCAACACTCGAGAGAGTTGTTGCAGTGCTAAACTTTGTCGCTTGCTAAGAAAGACTTTTAATTATTAGTTGTAAATTATGAAGTTATCGTAGACTTTTGTTGTGAACATATATGATATGTAAATTATGGAATAAGAACTTCTTTCTGCATTGTTATTTCAATATTATTGTGTCATAGATATTATTTGACTTTCAAATAAGAAATGTTAATTATATAATATTCCTCTGTGATGGACAAGAGCCGTTACAAAAAATAGTATCAGAGGGAGGTTGCGAGGTGACGCCACATATAGTGTTGTATAACAAGTACATAATTTGAAACTAATACCTATTATGTCATAAATGTCATTAGTGTGAAATCTAATTCATGTTTAAAACACAGGAGCATGAGTCTTCTAGTCGGCGAGCTCGTGAAGAGCCGGTGATGTCTGCGAAAAGTGAGACAGAGCAGCGTGTGAATCTGCAAGTAGCGGACATGGCACGAGCAAAGGCAGAGGCTATCCGACTAGTCAGGGATACACCTCCAATAGTACATCTTGTTGACCCCTTGGGTAAACAACCACAACGACCAGTGGACGTGGATCTTCAACAATTTCTCGAGTTAAAGCCTCTCACCTTCAGAGGAGGATTAACCCCGATTGAAACTGAAGATTGGATTCTGAGGATCAAAACTATTTTTCGGGTGATGCATTGCTCAGAAAATCAGAAGATTGAGTTGTCGACTTTCTTATTTGAAGGAGAAGCCAAAAGATGGTGGGACACTATCATGAGTGGGAAGTTTGCCGATAAAAGAATTACTGATATTTCCTGAAAAGAATTTCTTGATGAGTTTACTAATTGGTTCGTCCCAGCTTCAGAAAAAGGGCTGCTGCAAGAGAATTTTCTACGTATAGTACAAGGAAATCACGTTGTACTACAGTACGATGCGGGAGCCTTAATTACATCAGAAAAGAATCGATGTCGTCATTTCCAGCAAGGTTTACGAGATAATATTCGTACACTTCTCGTACTATTAGAACTTATAAATTATAGCAGTCTTATTACGAAAGCACGTTTAACTGAAATAGACATGAAGAAGACTCAAAGTAGGAGAGATTTCATGAAGAAACGATCAGGTGAAAGATCGAGTAAGGAGTCTTCAGGAAAGTTCATTGGGTCCTCATGGAAGAAAAAGAAATTGACTCAACCTTCCCCTTCAGCTGTGTTAGGAAGTGTGACTAAACCCTCTATTAGTAAGTGTGAAAAATGCGGGAAAGTACATAAAGGCCAATGTTTGTTTGGTACCGGTGTATGCTATATTTGTCGCCAGCCTGGGCATCGACAAAGTGAATGCCCAAAGAGGCAAGAAAAGGAATGAGGCTTTAAAGGAACATCGAGAGCTCAACCTCAACGAGTGTTTCAGATGAGAACTTTGAAAGAAGGCGAATCTATTGCTTCTACATCCGCATCAGTGGAGCCTAGCCATGATGATCGACACATACAACCCCGTGTATTTAATCTGGGACCCCAAGAGGCTAAGGCTGATGAGACAGTCATCACAGGTATGATTTATGCATACGATCACTTATCGAGGGTTTTATTTGATATGATACAGGTGCAAGTTATTCCTTCGTTTCAACACATATCTTGAATATCCTTCAAAGGCAGTCATATGTAACACAAGATATATCACATGTAATCATACCCAATAATCACATAATGACAACGCAATTACGGGCTCAACTGCAAATTCAAATCAATGAAAAAGTGTTGGAAGTAAATTTGGCTGTTTTACCGATATTTGAATATGGTATCATATTGGGCATGGACTGGTTGTCAAAGCATGAAATAATGATTAATTGTAAAATGAAAGAACTTATAATTATTTGTCCAGACCGAAGTCTAGTATCATTTAAAGAGCTAATTGAAGTAGCAAAAGTAATGATATCGACAATGAAAGTATTGAAGGCAATTCGAAAGGGAGATGAAGCCATATTAATTATGATCAAAGAAACCAAGACAAAAAAGAAAGATATTTCTGAGGTGTTAGTGGTCTGCAAATTTTTGGAAGTGTTTTCCGATGACCTGCCAGGAGTGCCTCATAACAGAGAGTTGGAATTTACAATCCCTCATATTGAAGGAACTACCCTAGTAGCAAAAACATCATATCGTATGGCTCCAAAAGAATTAGTAGAGTCGAAATCCCAGTCGCAAGAACTTTTAGATAAAAAACTCATACAACCCAACTCTTCACCCTAGGGAGCCCCTGTTTTATTTGTAAGAAAGAAGGATGGAACACTCCGCCTTTGCATTGATTACAAAGAACTTAATAAGTTGACAGTAAGAAACAAGTACCCCCTTCCTCGTATTGATGATCTCTTTGATCAATTAGTGCATATGACCATGTTCTCAAAAATTGATTTGAGATCGGGTTACCACCAGTTGAGAGTGAAAGAATAAGATGTTTTTAAAACAACATTCAGTACCAGATATGACCACTTTGAATTTGTTGTCATGCCATTTGAGTTAACAAATGCCCCTGTAACGTTTATGGATCTAATGAATCGAGTGTTTAAAGATTATTTAGATGGATGTATCATTGTTTTTATTGATGATATTTTGATATATTCCAAGACTGAAGAAGAACATTTGCAACATTTGAGAATGACATTGCAAGCTTTAAAGAATCACCAATTATATGCCAAATTTTCTAAGTGTGCATTTTGGTTAAAAGAAGAGTCCTTATTTGGTCATGTTATAAATGCACAAGGTTTAGCCGTGGACCCTAGCAAAATTGAGGCAATCATTCAGTGGCCCCGTCCTACGACTGTAACCGAAGTGATGAGTTTTCTGAGATTAGCTAGCTAATACAAAACGTTTGTTAATAACTTCTCAAAATTGGCATTACCATTAACGAAATTGACTAGGAAAAATATATCTTTTCATTGGGATGATGAATGCCAATTAGCTTTTGAAGAATTAAAAGAGAGAATAGCAACTATCCCTATCCTTGTAATGCCCTCAGGATCAGAAGGATTTCAGATTTTTAGTGATGCGTCATACAAAGGTCTTGGTTGTGTATTGATGCAGCATGGAAAGGTTATTGCTTATGCCTCTAGATAATTAAAGGATGCCAAGAGAAATTATCCAACTCATGGTCTGGAATTGACAGCAGTCGTTTTTGCATTTAAAATATGGCGCCACTATTTATATGGAATCCGATGTGAAATTTTTACGGATCATAAAATCTTGAAGTATATCTTTACACTGAAAGAATTAAACCTTCGTCAACGACGTTGGTTGGAATATAAACAAACTGTAGCAGATGCACTAAGTCGGAAGAGTACGGACATACTTTCAGTAATGGTATAGTATAATCAGAATATAATTCATGAATTACAGAAGATAGATATATCTCTTATCTTTACTTCGGAATATAAACAAACTCAGTTGTTTTAAATGCAGATCCAATATACACTAAAAGAAAGAACTTTGAAGGCAATCTCTCAGGATCCCTTCTTTGTAACCTTAATGGAGAAAGTGAAGAAGGAATAGGTAAATAAGTTTACAGAAAAAGAAGGCTTACTATTCATGAATGATAGACTCTGCATTCCAAATGCAGATAATTTGAGAACTGATATTTTGTATGAAGTGCATAATACGTCATATTCCATTCATCCCAGTCGTACTAAAATGTATCATGATTTAAAGCAAGATTTTTGGTGACCAGGAATAAAGAAGGATGTAATTACATATATTGTCAAATGTCACACCTGTCAGGTAGTGAAAGCGAAACATATGAAACAAGGAGGTTACCTAAATTCATTACCTATTCCCGAATGGAAATAGGACGACATTGCAATGGATTTTGTTTGGGATTTACCAAGAAGTAAACAAGGAAATGGCGGATTTTGGGTAATTATAGATCGTTTAACAAAGAGTACACACTTCATTGCCGCAAAGCAAAGCGGAGCAACCGAGAAATTAGTGGATGAATACATTGACGTCATTGTCAATCTCCATGGAATATCCCGAACAATTATTTCAGACAGAGATGGTCAATTAACGTTTGACACTTGGAGACAGGTACATAAAAAAGATTATGAACAAGGTTGTTATACAGTACAATATTTCACCCTCAAACAGATGGACAATCAGAACGCACAATCCAGTTATTAGAAGGTTTATTACGAATGATTGTTCTTAATTTAAAGGGATCTTGAGAAAAGTACTTATCTCCAGTTGAATTTGCGTACAATAACAGTTATCAATCTACAATTCAAGTGGACCCTTTTGAAGCACTATATGGAAGGAAATGTCGAACACCTCTAAGTTGGGCAGAAGATGAGGAAAGAAGACTATACAATAAGGAAATGGTGGACAAACTAAAGAAAAAAATTGTATGTATACAAAAACGAATGAAGATTGCGCAAGATCGTCAATAAAAATACTATAACGCATGACATCGTCATGTAGAATTTCAGGTTGGAGATCAAGTATGCTTAAAGATAAAACCATTTAAAGGCGTCTCAGGATTACGGAAGATTGGGGAGTTAAGTCCACGATATATAGGACCTTTCCTATAATTGAACGTGTGGGCGTTATGACATACAGATTGGCACTGACAGATGATTTGCAAAATCTTCACGATGTTTTCCATATATCAGCATTGTAAAAATATATAGTTGATCTTGATAAGATGATCTCTACTGCAGATCTGCACATTGATCCAAGTCTATCGAGTCCAACGGAACCTTATTAAATTATTTATTGGCAGACCAAACAATTACATAATAAATAAGTCAATTTTGTGGAAATATGGTGAAAAGGACACCCAAACAGTGAAGCCACTTGGGAACGAGGAGATCACTATTGGAACTTGTTTCCAACTTTTTGAAGGTACGTTATTTTCGAGGACGAAAATTTTATAAGGATTAAGGAGGGGTGTAATTGTGACGCCCAAAAGGTCGTCGCAATATACGCTAAATAAAATATCTAGACCAAATAAATTTAAAATGATCGGCACAACAAAATCTGGAATTGTATGAAATTTCGTTTAGAATTAATGAGTATACCATTATGTTACATGTAAACAAATAAAACCAAACTTTTATGTAAGGGTGTGTTAATAGCGATTCTAATTGTATATTAGCCTTCCTGTTTATAAACCAGAATGAAATCGGATTTCAATTAAATTAACGAGAGTTTGAACCGGCCCCCTTATAAGCGGTGGAATTAAAGAAAAGAAAAATACAGGACCGGTTAGTAATGTAGGTGGCAAGAGGGAATTAGACCGACAATTTTAGGCGGTGGAGGAATAAATCCCGTGAGTTGCATCAATGGAGTTATTCGTCTTCATTTTCTCCCGCTTCGCATTCATGCCTGGGGTTGGCAGAAGTCGAGTTCAACCGCACTCCTCTCGTCTTTCTCTTTCGATCCCGACGCTGGACGAACCGATTCCGACACTGGACGGACACCTCTCGGCTTCAATTTTGGGGGAGAAGCTAGCCCCGCTCTTCCCTTAGTTCTCTGTGAGATTCCAAAGCCTAAACGGAGCATGAACACCTAAGTTTATTCATCTCTTCTTCGATATAAGTATATTGTTCTCATTTCGCTTTGTTCCCTTGTGAAATTGAACAAACACTTGAGATTTAGGGCATGCAAAAGATTACACTTGTAGTGCTACGATGATGTTTACCTTACATGCATGCTATTAGGGCTCTTGGAGGAACTAAGCTTGATATTATTTGAAGTTGAAAATTAAGTTATTAATGTAGAAAACTATGTTTATTTGCAAATAGCATGATGATTTTAACTAGCATGTGAATTAATTTTCATAGGGACTGATTTTATCCTGAGATCTTAAATTTATGGAAATTGTAAATAAATGTTTGTACATGATAGCTGTCCTAAATGGATAGACGAAATAGATTAGTAGGACAATATTGGAAAGGGCCTGAATCTTGATAAGAATATATTTTTGTTAAGGATTTTATTATGAACTGTTTACTTGTTTCTAGAATTTCATCTTACATGAATAACATCGTTAAAATTGAATTAAGGAATGTTATGACTGCTATCCATAAAGCTGATTTTGTTGTTTTTCATATCAATATCAATGAAATTATTTAGGCTGCCATTGTTCCCTCTTAAAGAGGATTATTCTGGGCTAGTTGCCCACAAAATAATAATACGTTCAGAGACTGCTAGTGGGAAGCATGTTCATGCCCTTGATTTTAATAATAAATGTACAATGACAAATGATAGTTTTGCTGAAATTGCTGATTTTCAATTGTGAAGAAGCAAATATTGATGTTGAGATGTATATTGAAGTAATTGTGGGTTGATACATAAGTAATGAAGGAATCGCAAATGTGATTGTTATTTGAGGTTATAACATGTGATGCGATATCTCTTTCTTAACTGGGTTAAATAACCTTAGACTCCATACCATAAATATTTAGAAATATGAACTATACACAATTGATACTTATTTGCAGCTACAAAAAAAGATGCTTTCGCCCGATCGACAAGGTGAGGATCCAAGAAATGACAAAAATAAGGAGAAAGTTGTAGTGATGGTATCTTTTTTTAAAAAAGTTTAACTTTTATATCATAATTCTTCTATAAAAGTTTAGCCCATTTTTTTTATTAAATGGAATGGTTTAAGAAATGTATTGATGAAACTGTGTTAAGAGTATGTGTAGAATGATACAAATTCAGTTGGGTCTTCAATCGACCTTAAGCGAGTTGTGCGCACTGGATGACATATGTGAGTCAACTTAGTTTGACTTTATGGGTCTTATGCGAGTTGTGTGCACTAAGTTTGACCAACAAAATGGACTGAAATGCAGTAACCCTTAACTATGCTAATAACAACTATTTAATTTAAGGTTATACATACTATGAGAAGAAATGAAAATGGCTAAGAACTCCCTTTATTTCTTTCATACATATATGTACATGTGCACATTACATATCGCTTTAAAGAATTTAACTCCTCACTTAGTCTTTTATTTAAAGACTAACCATTTCATTTTAAAAAATTTTAGGTACTAAACGAAAATCAGAGTAAGCTGGAACTCTATCGAGCGTGGTATAAACGACTAGTAGGCATTTTTGAAGTGGCCAACAGTTGATCTTGTTGCAGTGCTAAACTTTGTCTGCTTGCCAAGAAAGACTTTTAATTATTAGTTGTAAATTATGAAGCTATGGTAGACTTTTGTTGTGAACATATATGATATGTAAATTATGGAATAAGAACTTCTTTCTGCACTGTTATTTCAATACTATTGTGACATAGATATTATTTGGCTTTCAAATAAGAAATGTTAATTATATACTATTCCTCTGTGATGGACAAGGACCGTTACATATGGACTCAGACACGTGCCCGAGTGTGCCCAAACATGAGTCCGCCCCTGCCTATATAGCATAGTTCCTACATGGGAGGAAGGTGAAACTACACAGCACAGTTCCTGCACAGGCGGAAGAAGGAACTATATAACACAGTTCCTGCACGTATAGGAGGAAGGAGGTGAGTGGCTTGACCAGAATAAAGGAGGCAAAGTGGCAAACGGCTTAGGAAGAAGAAAGGAGACATGAGGTTGCGGTTAATCAAAGACAAAATTGATATTTTGAAATTTTAGAGTGGGATAGCCAAAAATAAATTTAAGTGACAATATATGTAACAGTTGTTAGCCACGTGACTAACAATTATTGGCTATGGTCATTAGTATGCTACTATAAATAGGCATTCCTGTAATAGCTTAGTAGGCAATGAAATAAGAATGTTATGTTTTTCTAATTTTCTCATAGTTTAGAATAGAAGTAGCAGGTATTAGCCTCCGAAGGCATTGCCTTCTTCTCTTCCATCTTCGGCGATCTCGCCGGAGAATCTGTAACGGCTTGGACCGTTACATTGGTGCTCTCGTTGAGAGTCTTACTCCCCCTCCACCAGCCGTCGGAAATCTTCAAGAACGACTCCAACACCGCCGCTTCATCCTCCACCGCCACCGCCGCCTCCACCAACGCTGCGCCACCTCCGCCAACGCTGCGCCGCCATTGCCAACGCTGCGCCGCCTCCGCCACCGCTGCGCCGCCTCCGAAAATCTCGTTGAGAGACTTACTCCCCCTCCACCACCGCCGCTTCATCACCCCTGCCGGAACAACCATCCCATGCGTCTTCTTGCTCTCCGGCAACCTCAAGAAACGCCGCCTCCGCCACCGCTACGCCGCCTCCGACGACCTCGTTGAGATACTTCCTCCCCACCAATTCCAGACATCTTGCCAGAACAGCCATTGAAAAAAAGGGGGCAACCAGAATCATTGCCCTCTTCATCTCGCGGAAAAGTTTCCACATTCTTGCAGCGAAATCAAGCATCTCCAGCGACCAAGAAACTGAACACCGGTGACCTAGCTGGACATCTTCTAGAACGGTGCGATCTTGGCGTGAAAGCGCCCCTGTGTTGTATATCTCCGGTCCGGCCACCAGTTTCTTCAACCAGCCGTATCTGTTTTCGGGTATTCACTCGCCAACACCGCTCCAGTTCGGAAGTTTTGTACAAACGACGGTCATCACGCCGGCAACCTCGACGCCGGAGACATCCTCAACAGTGAAGCTTCTCCATTACATCTTCAACAGTGACACAGAGGAAGACCCAGTCCGCACCTCCATCGATCCAGTCGGACATCTCCAAGAACGGTGGAGCAACCGCTGGAGTCATTCTTACCTGCCGACTCGCCTCCTCCTCAACTGCTGTCTTGACTTACGTCAACTTGACCATTGCTGGCGAACACAAGACCACTCTTATCAGCTTCGGTCTTTGGAGCCATAGGAGCACCTCCCTGACAACGTTACTTTTAGAAATAATCCTGTCCACTCAATTTTTCAGCCATTCTTTGGGGATCATTTTCCAACAAATTTGAAGTTCCAAGCATCAATGTCATTTAATTGGTCTGCAGCAAATAGAAGTCCGGATTATGCTGGTTATGCACAAAACCCAAATTCTACCTATTCTTATGGATATGAAAACAGACAATATCAAAGGAACTATTACAATCACTC
Source organism: Platanthera zijinensis (assembly GCA_039513925.1). Taxonomy (NCBI): domain Eukaryota; kingdom Viridiplantae; phylum Streptophyta; class Magnoliopsida; order Asparagales; family Orchidaceae; genus Platanthera; species Platanthera zijinensis. The sequence continues at coordinate 157,528,221 of CM077094.1, forward strand.
ACATCAAGCAAACTATTCTTCATTTCAACAAACAAGTGCAAGTGAGCATTCAGGAGCTTCTTATCAGCCTCATAGCTCATTTCATAATACAAGCTCTTATGCAAATCCTACGAGTTATTTTGTTAGTGATCATCAGACGGCAGTAGGATTCCCTGCTAGTGGCTGTGTTAACCAAGCGAACTACTGGAATAATGGAAGAGGAGGCAGTTATCCTCTTCAACAGGAAAACTTTCCATCTTCAAAAACAAGTTCGGCCCGATCATTGAGCAATACAACAATCAATTCATATTCCTATCAATCGGAACATAACCAGTACAACCCACCACCTCCGGGCACTTCTTGGCCACAAGCCTCCGCCTCCCCAAGTTCATACGATGTCGCCATCACTCCAAGTTTATACATCACCGCCACTTCAAGCTTATATGGTGCTACCACTTCAAGTTATTATGGCGCCGCCGTCGCTCAAGGATCATACGACGCCGCCTTCGCTCAAGGATCATACGGCGCCGCCGTCGCTCAAGGATCATACGGCGCCACGGTCGCTCCAAGTTCATATGGCGCCGCCGTCGCTCCAAGTCCCTATGGCGCCGCCGTCGCTCCGAGTTCATACGCCGCCGCCTTCGCTCCAAGTCCCTTTGGCGCCGCCGTCGCTCCGAGTTCATACGGCGCCGCCTTCGCTCCAAGTCCCTTTGGCGCCGCCGTCGCTCCGAGTTCATACGGCGCCGCCTTCGCTCCAAGTCCCTTTGGCGCCGCCGTCGCTCCGAGTTCTTACGGCGCCGCCTTCGCTCCAAGTCCCTTTGGCGCCGCCGTCGCTCCGAGTTCTTACGGCGCCGCCTTCGCTCCAAGTCCCTTTGGCGCCGCCGTCGCTCCGAGTTCTTATGGCGCCGCCTTCGCTCCAAGTCCCTTTGGCGCCGCCGTCGCTCCAAGTTCATACGGCGCCACCATCACTCTAAGTTCCTATGACACCGCGGTCCCTACAAGTTCCTATGGCACCAACGTCGCTCCAAGTGCATGTGTTGCCACCGTCGCTCTACCTAATGCGACCTTACTACCGACCCCAAGCACTTACATTGGAGACGTTCATTCAAAGAGAATTATAGATGACAAGCACGAAATTATTGATGACATTGATACTCAACAATGGACACAACGAGTTCCGGTGATTATTTGCATTAAGGAAGAGCAACAAGAAGTCATCCAAGCAAACAATCTTCTTGGTGCATCAATTACGGCGAACTTGGTTTCATCACCGATGAAGGTGTTGTCATTTGCGTTGGTTGTTCTTAATATTTCCGACAACACGGTTTTGCTGCCATTTGAGGGGTTGATGCAACATCACCCCAACTCTAACGTTATCATGAACTCTCTACCTCACATTACTCAAGTTGGTCAACAACATGATGACATGTGTTGCCGCAGCTATGTATCAACTTGGACAATTCAGATCTTTGATCCAGGAGGATGCACCGTTTCGGTACATTCTGCACAAGTGGAGCAGCCAAAAAACAAATTTCAGGACGCAGACTTTGTTCTCATATACATTTCGGGCGTCATTTGGGTCTTTGATCCTGGTGGAATCAAACGACGAGGTCGTCGTTTTAATGGGAAGGGCAGGAATGTAACTGTTGTTAGCCACGTGACTAACAACTATTGGCTATGGTCATTAGTATGCTTCTATAAATAGACATTCCTGTAATAGCTTAGTAGGCAATGAAATAAGAATGTTATGTTTTTCTAATTTTCTCATAGTTTAAAATAGGAGTAGGAGGTATTAGCCTCCGAAGGCCTTGCCTTCTTCTCTTCCATCTCCGGCGATTGCAAAATACATTTACACATAAAATCACCATTTAAATTTTAATTATGATTTTTACGGGATTATTTACCGAAGGAATTCTTAATAACTGGGTTAATTACTTTAATTCTGTGGTCGCTTTCGGGAAATGGGAGGCAGTCTGGCCTTACTTCCGTCAGCGGCTGTGCTCGCTTCCGGTTTCCTATCCCTCCGTCTCCCCGCCTCTAGAGGCCTCATAAACCCTAGCAAGTTCTCAAAGAGGCCGCCGGCGCCGGCTCCGGCGCCTTCCACCGTTCCTCGCTTCGCCGCCTTCTCCGCCATGGCGTCTGCTTACAAGCCTGAAGAGGCGAGGTCTCCCATCGCCCTCCGCCCCCCGTCTCCTCCCATTCCAAAGGCAATTCGAGATCCTAACCCGATTTTATCCAGTGCTGCTGGCCGCGCACATATTCCTTAGTTATTTGTTTTGGCTGCAGTTTAAGATAGCGCTGTGTCAGCTGTCAGTGACGGCGGATAAGGCGAGGAACATTGCTCACGCTCGCAGAGCGATCGAGGAGGCCGTGGAGAAGGGGGCCCAGCTCGTGCTTCTGCCTGTGAGCTATTTCTAGCATATTTTGTTGCTGTTGTTATCGAGTTTGATGTTGGATCCATGGCATTCATTCGGTTTTGCCTAATGATGATGTTCTCTATTGCTGGTTCGTTTTGTAGACATTTCATTACCAAAGAAATATCCGACGCTGATACATGAGCTTTTTTGGCAAAATGTACTCCAAATATCAGTTTAAATATCAGCTTTTGACAAAATACATCATGAATGTTTAAATATAGCACAATGCACCTGTAATCCAATATGTAGCCGGCCCATTTAATTTTGTCATGGCTGTCTAGCCATTAAATATGAGCTGGCAATTATCTGTGTCAGGCCATAGCGGCTATATCGGTAATTAGGATATAAATACCCGTTAAAACCGTGTAATTTTATTATGGCTGATCATAAGATTGTTCCTTTCCTGTTCGTCTAATTCTCTTCCCGTTCTTCTATCTCTCCTTGATTTCTCTTCTTCTCTCTCTTCCCCTTGGCTTTTATCCAGTTCCGACCACCGCTCTGCCGGAGCACCGCTACACTCGGTGTTCTCATTGAGTTTGCCTTTCTATGGAGGGGCTACCACCGACGTCCATCGATTCAACCCCCCCGGTACCGCCGTTGCCTGACACGACACCTTTATATTCACAACAGATCGCCTGGTTAGATTTGGATCGCCGCCATGGCCTTTACTTGGAGCAATATAATGCGGTATGCGATTCCATACAATCAATCCAGGAATGTTTTTCACAAGAATTACACAAGATGCATAGTTCTATAGCAAAATCGGCACAAAATCAAGAGACACGGCGACAAAACTATACACAACTGCAAGAATCACAACAAGGATTGTGTCAAGAATTCCAGAATTTACGCAATGATTTATAAACCTTGCTTCGAAGTATGACCCCAACAACAAGCAAGGACAGTTCATCAATTTCGCAGGCTCAGAATTCAAATTCCAGCGGAACACCTTCATTGATCGGCCGCCTCGGGCAACCTCCCTCTCGCGCGCACCCATATTACCATCAGGAGTAGGGGAAGGCCCGCCCCAGTTCCGAGCTCCGGTCATAGATTTCACTGGAGCGTCCTCATCACAGCCCGATTTATTAGGCTTCTTACCCGCGCAAACTAGATTTCAACACTTTTCTGCGTTAAACAACTCTTTATCGATCAATATTCCGAACTTCTTGGCGTAACAAATGAACCCGCCATCAATTCCTGAAGGAGGGCAACAAATACATTATCAAGAAGATTATTGCCAGCCACCGACTAAACTGGACTGCCCTCTATTTTCTTCAGGGGACCCAACAGATTGGCTCTAAAAAATCGAAATGTACTTCAGGCATAACAACGTAAATCCCTTTGATTATATTTCTATCGCATCTATGCACTTGGACAGGCCGGCTTCCCGGCGGAAACAGGGACTATTGCGTAATGGTCTATGTCAGGACTGGATTACATTTAAAAAAGCCATCCTGGATCGCTTTGGCCGACAGAATATGAAGACCCACTTGGTAAATTCATGAAATTAACCCAAACTTTCTCTGTTGCTCATTATCAGGATACTTTTGAAATTTTAGCGTGTCAAGTAGATGGGTTTTCCCAGGATATATTGCGTCGAAATTTTATCTCAGGTCTTAAAGCATACATTAAACGAGTAGTAATTGCTCAACACCCTACAACACTCCACGATACTTTTCAACTAGCACGACTATTTGAGGACCCAACCCCTGATGACAATAAACCTCTGAAACATTGGACTCCCCGATCTAACTCTTACAAAAACTACGTTAAGGAAAGCCACCTAACCAACATAATCAAAATTACCAAATGACTGTAAAGCGATTGACACCAACGAAACTTCAGGCTCGTAGAGAACGTGGTCAGTGCTTCACCTGTGAGGAGCGGTATAGTGTAACGGTCCACCTGATCGCCCACAGCAAATTCCACCAGACGATGTCGGACATTATAATACTTCTGCTGACGATCCTGAGCAATTTTCATTCTTTGATGAATGATGCGGACTTTTTCTTCAATTTTCCCTGTCCTCTTTTGTGGGAACAGTTTCGTTTCTCCATCTTCTGCCCAACTCAAAGGAGTTCTACATCGCCTCCCATATAGAGCTTCAAACGGGGCCATTTGGATCGTTGTTTGATAACTATTATATAAGCAAATTCCGCTAACGATAAGTATTTCTCCCAAGAGCCTTTCAAATCCAACACGACCATTCACAACAGATCCTCGAGCATCTGAATGGTGCGTTCAGACTGGCCATCTGTTTGCGGATGGAAAACAGTACTGAATAATAATCTTGTTCCCAACCTATTGTGAACTCGCCGCCACAAGTCAGAAGTAAATCGTCCATCACGATCTGATACGATCGTACGTGGAATACCATGTAATCGTACGATTGCATTGATATAGAGTTCTACCAATTTTTCCGTCGGTCCACTTTGCTTGATTGGTATAAAGTGAGCACTTTTTGTCAATCGATCAATGATGACCCAAATTCCATCATTCCCAGCTTTACTGCGAGACATGCCAAACACAAAATCCATCGCAACATCATCCCATTTCCATTCCGGAATGGGAAGAGATCGAAGATACCCGGCTGGCTTCTGATGTTCTGCTTTCACTACCTGGCAGGTATGACACTGAGCAATATACTGAATGATATCTTTTCGCATATGAGGCCACCAGAAGTCCTGTTTCAAATCATGGTACATTTTAGTCCGACCGGGGTGAATCGAATATGACGTATTATGCGCCTCGTATAGGATATCCTTTCTCAGACTATCAGCATCTGGGACACATAATCTGTCATTCAAAAACAATAGTGCATCTTTTTCAACAAAGGCACTCGCTTCTCCCTTCTTTAATTTCTCAAATATTCCCATCAAGAAGGGATCTTGAGGTATCGCTTTCTGGATTCTCTCTTTAAGCGAATATTGAATCCGCATCTGGTATAATTGTGCTTGTCTTTCTTCAGGCGTCAATATCACGCATATTTTCATATCCTGAAGCATATAAAGAAGCTTCCTATTATATCGCGGGGTGACGGACATCGCAGCAATACTTTTCCTGCTTAAGGCATCCGCAACCACATTTGCCTTGTCTGGATGGTATTGAATATCCAAATCATAATCTTTAATAAACTCTAACCATCTACGTTGACGTAAATTAATTTCCCGCTGATCAAAGATATATTTCAAACTTTTATGATCCGTAAAGATTTCGCAACGAACACCATACAGGTAATGACGCTAAATTTTTAATGCAAACACAACAGCAGCTAATTCCAGATCATGTGTCGGGTAATTCTTTTCGGCATCCTTTAATTGTCGGGAAGCAAATGCAATCACCCTTCCACGTTGCATTAATATGCAACCCAATCCTTTATAGGACGCATCACTATAGATTTGAAAACCATCAGAACCTTCAGGCATCACTAACACTGGCGCTGTTGTTAATTTTTCCTTTAACGCTTCGAACGCTTGCTGACAATCATCTCCCCACGTAAATACTACGTTCTTCCGAGTCAATTGTGTCAAAGGTAGTGCTAGCTTCGAGAAGTCCTTGATAAATTTCTGATAATATCCAGCTAAGCCTAAGAAGCTTCGTACGTCAGTTACAGATTTCGGTCGAGTCCAGTTGAGGATTGCTTCAATTTTCGCTGGATCAACAGCCAAACCTTCTGCATTAATTACATGACCGAGAAAGGCCACTTCGGTTAGCCAAAACGCACACTTTGAGAACTTGGCATATAATTGTTGTTCCCTCAACGTTTGTAAGACTTGACGCAGGTGTTGGGCATGTTCTTCTTCCGTTTTGGAATAAATCAATATATCATCGATAAAAACTATTACAAATTGGTCCAAGAATGCCTTGAACACACTATTCATCAGGGCCATAAAAGCTGCAGGAGCATTCGTTAGGCCAAAAGGCATCACCACAAATTCAAAATGCCCATACCTGGTACTGAATGCTGTCTTGAAGACATCTTCCTCTCGAATTCTGAGCTGGTGATATCCGGATCGAAGATCAATTTTTGAAAATATACGTGCACCAACCAACTGATCGAACAGATCGTCAATACGTGGCAGAGGATATTTATTCTTTATTGTCAACTTATTCAGCTCACGATAATCAACACATAGACGGAGAGACCCTTCCTTCTTTTTCACAAATAATACTGGAGCTCCCCAAGGTGAGGTACTTGGTCGGATAAATTTCTTATCAAGCAGTTCTTGCAATTGAACTTTCAATTCTGCCAATTCTTTTGGTGCCATCCGATATGGAGTTTTCGCAACTGGAGCAGCTCCTTCGATCATTTGAATTTCGAATTCCACTTCTCTGGCAGGAGGCACACCAGGTAATTCTTCTGGGAATACATCTACGTAGTCCCGCACTACAGGTACAGTCATAATATCTTTCTTTTCTTCTTTTATTTCTTTAATCATTACCAATATGGCCTCACAGCCTTTCTCTACCATTTTCCGGGCTTTCATTGCCGAAATACTGATTTTGGCAACTTCCCCCAACCCTTGATAGATCATCTGACTTCCATCTGGGCATTTAAACGCCACCTCTTTTGTTTTACAGTTAATAACCGCTTCTCGATCCGATAGCCAATCCATACCAAGGATAATATCATACTCAACCAACCGCAAAACAGCGACATCAGTTTCAATTCTTTTATCGTTAAAAGGTAGTGAGACTATGACTCGCTCCTTTGTCATCAAAACCGTACTATTCGGTAATAATACGCTCAACGGTTGCGCAATATGATATGGTTGTATATGAATTGATTCCAGAATTGATGTTGAAATGAACGATTGACTAGCCCCAGTATCAAATAAAATTTTCAAAACTTGATCATGCATAAGTAACATACCTGTAACAACCGTATCATCTGCTTTCGCCTCTTGTTGTCCGAGATTGAAAGCTCGGGCTTGAATTAGTCTCTCATCTCGGGCCCCTTCAGCGGGTGCTGATGCTATCGACTCCCCTTCCCTGGAAGTCCCAATATGATACATTCTCTGAGGCGGTAAAGCTGGGGCTCCCCTCGAACTTTCATCTCTTTGCAACTTCGGACAATCCTTTCGCCGGTGTCCCGGCTGGCGACAGTAAAAACAGACTCCAGTCAAGCATTCTCCTCTGTGTATCTTGCCACATTTGGTACATTTGGTCGCCGTTGTTTGGGACACTTGAGTGCTACCAGCCGTTACTGACTGTTGCTGCTTCTTCTTTTTCCAAGGAGCTTCACTTGTTCTGCCCGATTTCTCTTGGCTAGCTTCTTTGAATCTCTTCTTCATTTCTGTCCTCCTTTGCCTCTTCTCAGTATCTAACTCGACTAATCGAGCTTTCTCTATCAGCAGTGCATACTCGGTAATATCAAATGGAACCACTGAAGCGCGGATATCATCCCGTAACTCTTCCTGAAATCGTAAACAACGTGCTTCCTCGGTTGCCACTGCAGACTCAGCATAATATGCAAGACTGGAAAATTCGGCTTCATACTGAAGGACAGAGCGGCTTCCTTGAACTAATCGCAAAAACTTCTCCTGTAGTTGCCTCTTCTCAGTCCTCGGCACAAACCACTTTGTAAATTCCCGAGTAAACTCTGCCCACGTCACATTTGCCAGCCCACGTGTCTGAAACTTCCCTTTCATTAGATTCACCCACCATCTCTTCGCTTCTCCTTCCAGAAGAAAAACGACCAACTCCACCTTCCTCTCCGCAGGGCACCGCATCGTATCAAATATGGTTTCAATTCGCAAGATCCAGTCTTCTGTCTCGATCGGAGACAACCCACCACGAAAAGTCGGCGGTTTCAATTCCAGGAATTGCCTCATATCAATATCAAGCAAACGAGGCTGTTGCGGTTCCACAGGTACTGGAGAAGGCACAGCTAGCATCACTGGCGTTACTCCATGAGGAGGCACAGTTGGAGGGGTGTCCCGAACCAATCGAATTGCCTCAGCAATGCCTTGAGCAATATCCGAAATATGAAGTGAGGTAGACTGTCGTCCACTCACGCTTTCTTCTGACCTGGAATCCCTTGAGTCCGCAGGTTCATTCAAAGCTTCTCGCATCCTGCGACTCGAATATACTTGGAAAGGTTCCTGAGGTCATAAAACAATTCAGTACATTCGAGTATACATTTGACATCATTGTGAGTTATATGTCATTCTGGTACTCTCTGCAATTCACGCACTGTGACAACCTCCCTCTGATACCACTTAATTGTAACGGTTCAAAAACCGCCACAATTTGAATCATTAGCTCGCGCGAGGTTTTCACATAATTATGCGCAGCAAAATGAATATTTAAAATGTACCAGGGCAAACCTAACATCACATTTCATTTATCAACATATACACTATCTATAAATATTCTACTACGAATCAAGCCAACCAGAGTACAAAATATTTATATCACGCTAACCCGTGGACGAGCCACATCTTCAACTGGTATCCGATCGGCATCTGCCTGAGCCCGTCTAGCGGGATCTGGTACGCTGGTGCTCGGTTCCTAAAATACATTAAACATCTCATTAGTTTAGAAAACTAAGTAAAATCCTTACTTTTTACCTGTAGCGCCGCACTGCAAGCAGACAAAAGAGTCAGCAATAATAAATCTGTATAATCATATTTCTAATCTAAACATGTAAAAATCATCTATCTCTGATTTCAATTCATATTTTCATATCAATTTCCTTTCTTCATATTTCATTCGTGAAATACTAAGGGTCATTCAACTATTTCATTCATCCGGGTCCGTCGACCCATCATATCTGTATCCACTTTAGGGCGCTTCGACGCACAAGGCTTCAACGCCTCCTAAAGGAATTCATATCATCTGTAGGAGTTCGACCCCCCCTACGAGGTGTGAGAGTTCTACCTCCCTCACGAGGTGTAGGAGTCTGAAACTTCCCCCCCTACTAGGCCGACCCTTCACATTTCATTGCGTCGACGCGAGTTCAATTCATTTCTATTTCTATCAGTTCCTTTCATGCATTTTATATCAAAATAGAATATGTTTTTATTTGTTTTCCCCTCAGAATTCTATCGCTAGCTAACTTGTGTTAGCGTTTTCGGCGATTCATCAATTCAATAACAGCTGAAAAGTAAGTAGCTTCACAGGAAAAGAGGAAAAAGCAATAAAGACTCACCCCAAGTTTTCCTTTGCCCTTGTCCTTCGAAGGGTTCACGTCACGTCTATCGCCGGACGCCATCCTCTGCAGCATCAAAATATCATTTACTTTAGGGTTGCGCCATAAATAGTTATGAGTGAACTTCTACGATGGTCACAACTACGACCTCTAGGAGTTGTCTAGGGAAGGACTAACATGAGTGATCAAAAAGAGGGTACACCATGTAGCATATCTCTATCCAAGGTGCTCCAATACACAGCCGCAAGGGTTGCTTCAATTACAACGCCAAGGGCTGCGTATAGCAGCTTAACAAAGTGTAAATTCCAGTGTAAGACAACCTCCATCAACAAGTCAGCCAGCACACGCGACTCCTACAAAAGAGCAGCTGGAAAGCACAAAATAACTCCCAAACTAACAGCAGCCGGCCAACACAACTGGCAGCCCTCACAGCTGGCAACATGAGCTCAAAGTCAAGAGTTAGGGCTTGGAAACTTATAAAACCAACTTTAGGTTGAAAAGGAATGAAGCAAAAATCAAAACCCCCAAACCCTAGGGTTTTCATCCATCACAATTCCGTATACAAACTTCATGATCAACGCAAAAGGAGTGAAGGGAAGGAGATTACCTTCCTAAAGGAGAAGAAATCGCACGAATCAGAGGAGATTTGAGGCGGCTAGAGGGATCGGCGCAGGAGCGGCTCCGCCTGATTTCGTTTCGTCGAGATGAAAAAATGAAGAAGAAAAGAATAAGTGTAGGGATATCACGGGAGCCTCACCGCCTAACCCAAACAGCCGGTCAAAATTACCGGTTCACCAGTGCACAACCACAGTATCAAACATCCAGCCGGTCAACACTACCGGGTCAATAGTGCACAACCACAATGAACATATGTATTTCAAGTAAAACAACCAAGTAACAGCCGGTCCAAGATTCAGTTTATATCAATTCCGGCCAACTCAAACCATTTAAATGTAAACGAAGCGATTGTCGCAAGTAACAAAAAAAATGAAATATCAAGTGGAAACAAATATCCAAACATCCAAATTACTGTGCACCATGCATCGGCACTGATATCAAATTTCATCATCGGGGATATTATTTTCACAGCGTTAGATTACAAATATTTCGGATATTACATATAGTCTAGGACACAAGTGCAAAAATCACTCAAGTTTATATTATTTTGAAAGGGAACTTGACAAGGAAAACAATGAAATTGTTGAAGAACAAGACAAGGAACCCGAATCTCACAATTCAATTAACCCAGAAATTAACGTAAATCCCTTAATGGGAACATTTCCATCCAAATCATTCGAGTACATGGAAAGATAGGACAATCCACAGTTCACGTCTTCCTAGATAATGGAAGCACGCATAATTTTTTCACAAAACGGGCTGCTTCATTCTTAAAACTTCCTATTGTTTCAACACCCCCGTTTAAAATTCATGTAGGGAATGGTAATAATATGTTATGCAAGGAAACCTGCCCTCGGGGCTCGGGCCACTTTGTATATTCAGAAAATCAAATTCATTTTGGATCTTTTTATTACGGATCTTCACGGGGCAAATATAATCTCAGGATTTAATTGGCTCGAGATGTTAGGTCCTATAACCATTGACTATACAACGAGAGAAATGACATTTGCTTAATAGGGAACTCCATGTACCATTAAGGGAGATCAGTCACTTAATGCGGGATCAGTGACAACTTCCCAAATACACAAATTGGTTGCACAAGACTCAATTGAGTCCATGTTACTATGTTTACAATCAACCACCGAACCAATGGATGTAGCAAAGGCCCCAGATTCACTATTGTTAACATCAATACCAACTATAAATGATTTATTATATAAATATCGGGCTCTTTTTAATAAACCCAAAGGTCTTGCTCCCAAACGTACATTGAACCATAAGATTCCCTTAGTCAGAGAAGATCAATAAGTGGCCAAAGTAATACCATATAGATATCCGTACATTCAAAAGAATGAAATCGAACGCTTAATAGCTGACATGTTATCCCAAGGCATAATAAGACCTAACAATTCATCCTTCAGTTCACCAGTTTTACTCATTAAAAACGTTATGGCACATGGCGATTTTGTGTGGATTACCACGCTCTCAACGCCATCACCATTAAGGACAGTTTCCCAATGCCTACCATTGATGAATTGCTGGATGAACTACATGGGGCCAAACTTTTCATGAAACTCGACCTCTATTCAGGCTACCGTCAAGTTAGGATGGACCCTAAGGACATACATAAAACAACCTTTAGTACCCACAACGGCTTATACGAGTTTCTTATAATGCATTTTGGCCTTACAAATGCACTAGCCACTTTCCAAGCTCTAATGAACACTATATTTAAACCATTTCTTGCACTAGCCACTTTCCAAGCTCTAATGAACACTATATTTAAACCATTTCTACCGTCAGGTTATTTTTTTTGACATCTTAATTTACAATCCCACGAAGGACACACGTATTGTTCATTTAAAACAAGTTTTTGATATTTTTCGTTCTCAACAGTTGAGTTTGAAACCATCTAAATCTTCATTTGCTACCTCCCAAATTGAATTCCTAGGACATGTAATATCACACGAGGGAGTCCGTCCCAACCCAGTAAAGTGGAAGCAATAATTGAATGGCCAGACCCAACAAATCAAAGACAGTTAAGGGTTTTCCTTGGTCTCGACGCCTCAAAGGTTGGTATAGGAGCCATACTAAGTCAAAATTAACACCTCATTGCTTATTTTAGCAAGAAACTCTCCCCTAAGGACCTAGCAAAATCTACATTTTTAAGAGCGTTAATGGAAATAACGACAGCCGTTAGCAAATGGAGACATTATTTGATCGGTGGGACTTCCACAATTCTAACGGACCATGAAACTCTTCATAATCTTAATTCCCAGGTTATGACATGACTGGAACAACAAAGTTCTTATAAAAAATGTTAGGTTTCAACTATCTAATCCATTATAGACCAGGTCAAAAAAATATGGCGGCAGTTGCTTTATCTCGCATATCCAAACCTCCAGAAGAGCGATCTATTAATAGCTTACAAACCATTTCATTCTCTTATTCAAATCTATTCTACGACCTGGAAACTCTTTATCAAATTGATGATAAAGTTAAGGAAATTATTGAAACCTTACAATCTAACCCTACTTCTATTGCTGAATGGAATGTGATAGGTGGAAAATTATTTTTTAGAAAACTGTTATACATACCAGATTCATCTTTACACACCATTTTGATTAGTGAGGCTCACGACACCCGTATGGGAGGACACTCCGGAATTACGGCTACAATTAAGCGGCTTTCACGTTATTTTTTCTGTCCAGGACTGAAATTAAACGTGCATCATTATATCCAGCATTGTGATACTTGCCAAAAGGGAAAATATCGCAATACTTTACCATATGGCTCCTTACAGCCTCTGCCAATTCCATCAAAAATTTGGGCTGACCTATCAATTGATTTTATCACTCACTTACCAAAATCCAAATCATTTACGACCATTTTAGTTATGGTAGATTGCTTGAGGAAGGGAGCACATTTTGCGCCCCTTCCAACTCAAATTACAGCCCACATGGTAGCCCAAACTTTCTGGGAATATTGCGGCAAATTGCTTGGCCTGCTTAAAATAATAGTCTCAGATAGGGACCCCGTCTTTCTAAGAAAATTTTGGTTAACGTTTTTCAAGTTTATCGACACGAAATTACGTTTTAGCTCAGCTTATCATCCTCAAATGGATGAACAGACATAGTGCGTGAACCGTTGTTTAAACCAATATCTACAACTATTTACGCATCATCATCCAGCATATTGGGCCCAGTTATTGAGCTGGGCCGAATATCACTATAACACAAGCTATCATGAAGCAGGCGGAATGTCGCCTTTTGAGGCGATGTTCGGTCGTCCTCCACCTTGCTTTTTAACATACGATGTAGGTGGTGATTTGACCGATCAGATATTACCCCCCTATGACTACTCGAGCAATATTAATTTTACAGTTACAACATCAACTACAACACGCACAATATAAAATGAAAAAAAATGCTGATAAGAAACGCAAGGAAGTATCCTTTCAGGTTGGGGAGCTGGTGCTCCTCTGACTTCATCCGTATCGCCAAGATTCTCTGTATAAAAGGTCATGCAAAAGATTTAGTTTACGGTATTTTGGTCCATATAAAATTCTAGATCAAATAGGGCCAGTAGCCTATAAGTTAAATCTACCTACGTCGTTCAAAATTCACCTTGTTTTTCATGTTTCCTTGTTTAAAAAATACTACCCCAATGCGTCCTACACAACTCTTGATCTACCAGACCTTAATCAAGCAACTACAGTCAATCGACATCCAATCGATATTCTGGCCAAAAGAACAATTCAACACGAAGGAGAGACTTTGCAATAAGCACTAATTCATTGGGAAGGAATGCTGCCTGAAGAAGCTACATGAGAAACACTATCAAATCTAGATGCAGTGTTATTGGAACAAAGCCATTCCTGTGCAACAGCTTCGACAGACATACAGAACAAGGAAGAAATCTTCCAACAAACACTTTCCGTCATCCCAAATTCTAATGTACAACCGTGCTCTAAGGATGATTTTATTTTGCAGGAATAGAATGCGGCTCTTGCTGAAAACAATAGATCCAGGGAAATCGCCAAAGAAAATCAACTAATTGTCATCCTATCCGTGGCTAACGTACTGTCTGGATCTAATTCATTTCGTTTTATGCAAGAAAAAAATCGGGCAATTAAGGATCTAGAGCAAGAGGATTTACACAAAAATAAGTCTGTTTTCAAAAACTCAAACAGAGAAGGTTCTCTCCCCATAAATGACAGTGTCATCCTCCCTCAAGCGCAAAATACTACTAATAAAATATTTTTTCTTCCTCTACAGGCAAATGCAAGGGAAGAGATTATCATAAAAACATTAGATCAAGTTACGAACGACAGGGAAGTATCTTCCAGCGCTAGTGCAAAAGTCATCCGTCCTATGGTATCACAAAGCGATCCTAATAACCATTATTATGCAGATCCGTCCTCTCCAGAGAAGCCCCGTAACAAACAAAATGAAGAATGGATCCAACAAACAAAATGAAGAATGGATCCAACAAGCAAAAGGAGATACAGAGATACCTTCTCAAAAAATCATCTGCCATCCTCGTCGATTGCTCCGGCTGGCTTCCGCACTGGAACGTCGTCTTCCACAAGTACTTCGCCTTCGAAGATCGCCATTGCTGTACACACCAAGGAAATGGAGATTAGGATTTCCACAACCTGAGACTTTAAGTAGAAGCTTCGGTCAGAAGGAAAAAGGCGGGCAGAAAAGTCAGGCCGGGCAGCATCTAGGGCAGGATAGGGAATGTAGCCCAATATGTAGCGGGCCCATTTAATTTTGTCATGGCTGACTAACCATTAAATACGAGCTGACAATTATCTGTGTCAGGCCATAACGGCTATATTAGTAATTAGGATATAAATACCTGTTAAAACCGTGTAATTAATTATGACTGATAATAAGATTTTTCCTTTCCTGTTTGTCTCTTTCTCTTCCCGTTCTTCTTTCTCTTCTTGAATTTTCTTCTTCTCTCTCTTCCCCTTGGCTTTTAGCCAGTTCCGACCACAGCTCCGCCGGAGCGCCGCTACAACTCCCCTCAAAATCAGTTTTTTTTGTAATGTGCACCATAAATTGAAGAAATAGAAGTGAAGAAGTTATAACAGCATAGGATACACATTGCCAAAAAAATAATTTTGCCAAAAGCTGTTATCTCTGGGATATATTCCGCCAAAAAACCTGATATATGCCTTAGATTCTGTCTAATGTGCTCAATTTTGTGAAACTATTTGGAAGCTTTTTGGTTGCAATTTGGGTTTAAGAGTACTTTGTAAAACATTGTTTTTTCTTTCTATTTCCTCCCCTTTATTCCATGAAAATGGAATTTCATGTTATATCGATTCCATTTCTTGATCTTTCATTTCTTTTTATTCAAGGTTTTCATTGATTAACATGGAGTTTAACACGTGGGCTTATGAACTGGTTTTCATAATGCAATTTTAATGAAAAATTATGTTATAATTTTTATTAGGAAATATGGAACAGTCCATATTCAAATGATAGCTTTCCCGTGTATGCGGAGGATATTGAAGCTGGTGATGGCGCAGCTCCATCATTCTCCATGCTCAGCGAAGCTGCTCGTAGCCTGAAGGTCACCATTGTTGGTGGTTCGATACCAGAACGCTCTGGCGATTGCTTGTATAATACATGCTGCATTTTCGGTACAGACGGTAATCTCAAGGGTAAACATAGAAAGGTAATCAAGTTAATTCTACGTACTTTTTTTTTCATTGTGTAAAAATTCCTGAGAATTTTAACACTCATATTTGGCGCCAAGTAAGAACATCCATTCATTTGGCAGTAGATGTCTTTATTGGTTGGTTAAATGTCTTTCCATATCTAATACTGCAATAGCAAATTGAATGCAGTTACATCTATTCGATATCGATATTCCAGGGAAGATCACCTTCAAGGAGTCAAAGACTCTTACAGCTGGGCAACAACCTACCATTGTTGACACAGGTTTCCTCTAACCCATTTGAATGAATGCCATGACTTAACAGTCATAATTTTTTCTGAAAGCTTGATTTTATTAATATATATATATATATAAGGGAAAAATTCTTTTTGATGAAATATTCATCCTGTTTATTTTCCCCAGATTTATTGGATCTTTTACAAGTTTTTAAAAGTATGTTTAATTTATGTATTTTTTTTATATTTGTGGCATTATCTCAATTTTTATTAAATTTTATATTAGACTAAAAATTTTTACGAGACAGTGAGCGGCGGCTATTCTATCGTGCTCGGGAACTTGGGAACCTCATGCACGACAACTTGTATATATATATTATATATCTATACTATTTTAAAAGAGAAAATTTAGGTTGATCATGATCATAAAACATGACTATCAAATGAATTCGAGCCCTTCATATTTGTTGAGTGAGCTCAAAAACTTGTATGTATTGCTTGTGTGTCAAAATACAAGGAGAGAATACAAATATATAGGAGAGAAAAGGAGAAAAGAAATCCTATACAATGATGTGGGACTAATAGGAGAAGAAGGAAATAAAAATACATGGACCCAATCATGGGCCATTTATATGGGCTTTTCTAACACTCTCCCGCAAGCTGGAGCGTACAAATCGCATGCGCCAAGCTTGGACAAGCACTGATAGAAGAGAGTACTGGGAAGAGCCTTAGTGAGCACATCCGCAACTTATTCTGTCCCGGGGACATGCTTCAGGCCGATCTTCTTCATTTGAACCTTTTCTCTGATGAAGTGACAATCAACTTCAATATGTTTAGTTCTTTCATGGAATACCGGGTTCTTGGCAATATGTATAGCTGCTTGGCTATCACAAAGGAGAATGACTGGGGAAGGAAGTCTTATACCCAGATCGGTAAGAAGACTTTCCAACCACGTTAGTTCAGACACTACAGACGCCATTGCCCGATATTCAGCCTCAGCAGACGATCGAGCCACAACTTGTTTCTTGCTCCGCCACGTAAGCAAATGTCCTCCAAAATATGTGCAAAACCCACTGGTTGACCGTCGATCATCAAGAGACCCTGCGTAATCAGCATCTGAGTAAGCTATCAATGCAGGAGCTGAAGATGAGGTCTTGTAGACCAATCCTTGACCAGGGGTCGTTTTGAGGTATCTGAGAATACGTTCAACGACGTGAAGGTGAGATCTTCGCGGGGAATGCATATACCGGCTGACAATACCCACTTCAAAAGAAATATCCGGTCTAGTTACCGTGAGGTAGATCAATTTTCCAACTAGACGACGATAGTATTCAGGATTCTCGAGTAATAGATCTGAGTCGGAAGTCTGAGCACATAACGTGTGATTCACATCCATTGGGGTATTGATCGGCTTACAACCAGAGTAACCCGCATCATGAAGAAGGTCGAGACAATACTTCCGCTGAGAAAGGACGAGACCATCTGGCCGTCTAGCAACTTCAAGGCCCAAAAAATACTGGAGGGGTCCCATATCCTTTGTTTGAAAAACTGTACCGAGATGTTGTTTTACCTCCTGTATTCCCTTTTCGTCATCTCCAGTAATGATGATGTCGTCAACATACACTAACAGAAGAACCATCCCTGTTGTTCGGTGACGAGTGAACATCGAGAAGTCTGCCGTGCTGCGAGAAAAACCAACCTCCCGAAGAGCCTTACTGAACCTGTCGAACCATGCCCACGGTGATTGTTTGTGGCCATACAGAGCTTTCTTAAGGCGACAAACCTGAAACTCCCCCGTGGTCTCAAACCCGGGAGGTTGCTGCATATAGACAGTTTCCTGCAAGTCGCCATTCAAAAAGAAATTCTTAATATCCAGTTGCAGTAAGGGCCACTGACGATGGACAGCCACCGAGATAAGAACCCGAACGGTGTTGAGTTTGGCCACCTGAGAGAAGGTTTCCTCATAGTCCATCCCTTGTTGTTGGGTGAAGCCCCGGGCGACCAGCCGAGCTTTCAACCGGTCAATCGTTCCATCAGCGACATGTTTGACGACGAAGACTCACTTACACCCAACCAGTTTCTGACCCGGGGGAAGACGTGTGAGAGTCCAGGTCTGGTTAGCCCAGAGAGCAGCCATTTCCTCCTCCATGGCAGCCTTCCAGCCAGGATGGTGTAGCGCTTCCTGCACAGTGTTAGGAACCGAAATGGAGGAAATAGAAGTTGCAAAGGTGTGCAGTTGGGGAGAGAGGCGATGCATGGAGACATAATTTGCCAGAGGATGATTGGTGGAGGGAGATACCTGATCAGCAGGGTACGGAGTAGCCGAGGATGAGGCCGACTGCAGAGGGGTAGCGGAACAAGGAGGAAGGCGGCGAGTGTAAGTCCGGATAACCGGTGGCTTGGAGGACGTAGGAGCAGAAGCAGCAGCAGGAGCAGAAGCAGGAGCAGGAGCAGGATTAGAAGGACGTAGGAAAACAAGCGCAGTAGTAGGGAGGACGGGTCGAGGTATAAGCATTGGTGGAGATGTTGGCGGGGAGGAAGGAGCGAGAGATGGGGAAAAGAAAGGTTGATCTTCCCAAAAAGTAACATCGGCGGAGACGATGGCTTTACGGCTTACCGGAGAGTAACATAGGTAGCCCTTCTGAGTGCGAGAATAGCCGAAAAAAATAGTTTTAGCTGCACGGGGATCCAACTTATCCGAGGAAGGACCCAGGAGGTGAACAAAGCAAGTGCAGCCAAAAACCCTTGGTGTCATAGGGAAGGCCGAAGTAGAGGAGAATAAGAGGCTGAAAGGAGTGACATAGTTGAGAACCGAGGAGGGAAGACGGTTGATGAGAAAACACGCAGTGGAGACTGCAAAGTTCCAGTAAATTTTTGGAACATGCATTTGAAGCATGAGAGCGGACAACGTCGAGGAGGTGGCGGTTCTTTCGTTCGGCAACACCATTTTGTTGGGAGGTGTAGGCACAGGAGGTTTGATGTATAATACCAAATTCTGCACATAAATTAGCAAAGTCATGGCCGATGTATTCACGAGCGTTATCGGTGCGCAATATTTTGATAGTTGTGGAGAATTGCGTTCGAGTTTCGAGTATAAAATCGCGAAATATGTGAGAGAGCTCGGAGCGATCACGAAGTAGGTAAAGCCATGTTGTGCGAGAATAATCATCAATGAAAGTTATAAAATATCGATAGCCAGAGATACTTGTAATTTTGAAAGGATCCCAAACATCTGAGTGCAGTAAATCAAACGGAGCAGAGCTCCTAGTACAATGAGCAGGAAAAGAAGTATGCGGCTGTTTGCCGTAAATACACGAATCACATTTGAAAGCAGAAAAAGATACATCAGGCAGCGCCTTTTGGAGAACGGGTAGAGGGGCATGCCCAAGACGGCGATGCCAATCAACAGCGGAGACGGAGGAGAGGATAGGAGGAGAGACATCAAGAAGGTAGAGCCCGTTCTGCAGTCGACCCCTACCAATGGTAGTCCGCGTCCGCCGATCCTATATCAAAAAAGTAGAGGGAGTAAATGTGACAGAGCAATCCATATCATGAGTGAGGCGACCAACAGAAAGCAAATTAAATGGAGAGCCAGGAACATAAAGAGCCGAGCGAAGAGAGAGGGAGGGAGCAAGAGAGATGTCGGCGCAACCGGAGACCGGAACAGTCTCCCCATTAGCGACAGTGATAGATTGCGGATGAGCAGCTTCCGAGTACTTGAGTGGCCTTATCGAGGTGATGTGATGTGTCGCACCTGAGTCCAAGATCCAACGTGAACTTGAGGAAAGACAAGTAATACCTGCGGTAGAGATGGAGGCTACAGAAGCAAATGGAGGGCTAAGAAGCCCCTGGAGGTGCTGTAGCTGGAGGCGAACGGCCTCAAGGTCGGTACCAGTGGAGGAGGAGCCATCAGTGGTAGCAGCCGCAGTTGGGCCAGGAGGATAACCATGTTTCTTGTAGCATACGACATCAGTGTGGCCATCCCGGCCGCAATAGGAACACTTGGGGCAGACCCGACCCCCACGCCCCTTATCGCGAGAGCCGGAACGTCCACCGCGCGCAGAGGTCGGTGGGGGAAGCAAGGGAGGAAGGGTCTGTTGAAGAAGGGACAGAGAAGAGGGTGCCGGAGACTCGAGGGGTGGTGATACTCGAAGGAGAATAGAGCAGACATCAGAAAGGGAGGGAGTAGAGGCCGAGGCCAACACCTGAGCCCGGATGCTCTGAAGGTGAGGCGGGACACGAGCCATCATCATGGCAATGCAAACAGCCTCCTTTTGTGCGCGCTGAGCAGTAAGGTCTGTGGTAGAAGGCTGATGCTGGATCGAGGCCTCTGCAAGAGTCTTGGCACGAGCAACAAATGAAGTCATGTCAGCAGCCCCGCCAGCATCAAGAGTCTGAAGGTCGGTAATAATGTCATAGAGGTGCTGAAGACTATCCTTTCCAGAGTACAAGGAGTGAAGCTCCTCCCACATAGCTTTGGCGGTCTCATGGTACATGACCATTTGGTATAGCTCACCCTCCAGCGAATTAAGGAGCCATGTTTGGACGCGGCCGTCATTACGTAGCCAGTCATCAGTAGTAGGAGAAGGAGGTCCGTTAATAAGATGGAGCACAAGGCCCTTGGCCTGAAGAACACGCCGAACCGAGTGGACCCATGGAACAAAATTCTTCTTCCCAGATAATGAGATAGTTGTGATCCGCAACTCATCTCGGAGGTCTGGAAGAGAAGCCGGGCGGTCAGCAGGAGGAGTAGCCGCCTGTCCGGTAGAGTCAAGGGAGGAACCCATGGAGCCTGGGGAGGCCGCAGCGACTAGAAGAGCACGCGGTTAGACACAACGCCGACTGCGGGAAGAGGGGGAGGCTGCCAGAGAGGAGACACCCGACAAGCCCACGCGGTTAGAAGAGAGGTCGCAGCGGGTAGACACGACGACAAGCCCAGGGGAGAGAAACAGACGGCCGCGACCAGGTGCGGATAGAGAGCAAGGACAATCCGCACGGTCACTGTGAAAACACCAGCGACCAAAAAGGAAAAGGAAAAGTCGCGCGGCTAGCAAACGAGACCGGACGACTAGAAGACGGAAGCAGCGAGAGGAAGCAGAGGCAAGAAAAGAGCCGCGAGTAGGGGCTCGAGCGACAAGAGAGAGAAACCGCGAGTGGCAAGAAAAGGCCGCAAGAGGAGGGCAGAGGCCGCGAGTAGGGACTCGAGCGGCAAGGTGAAGAGGGATGAGCGAGAGGGAGACCGCGCGACCCGGCACACCGAAAGAAGAGGCCGCGAGAAGAACTACTCGAGTGGCAAGATGGAGCGGCAAGGGGAGTTACCGGGCGAGAAGGAGCCCGCGCGGTAAGAGGAAGACAGCGGGAAGTGGGGCCCACGAGTTGGGAAGAGAAGTTATAAAAGAGGACTGAGGGGTGGATCCACGGGAAGGAGGGAGGGAAAGGGAGCAGGCAGCGGCTAGCAAGGGAGAAGCCGCGGAGAAGAAGACACGAAGAGGCCGCTACCCGGAGCGAGAAGAAGAGCAAGCCGCAGAGGAGTTGCGGACAGGAGAGGAAGACGGGCCGGGCGGTTAGATGAAGTGTAACCGCAGGGAACGAACCGTGTCCTCTGATACCATGTTGAGTGAGCTCAAAAACTTGTATGTATTGCTTGTGTGTCAAAATACAAGGAGAGAATACAAATATATAGGAGAGAAAAGGAGAAAAGAAATCCTATACAATGATGTGGGACTAATAGGAGAAGAAGGAAATAAAAATACATGGACCCAATCATGGGCCATTTATATGGGCTTTTATAACAATATTTTAAGCATAAAATTAAAAAGTATATTTGTTGTTTATAGATACTAGTAGCAGTGCACGAGGTTCCCCCATGCGCATTGTGCATTGGAGATAGTACTTGTTGTCACTCAAGTGCCGGTTGGATGAAGTCGTCGCCGCACTATATACAGGCGCAACCCATACCTATATGTTCTCATTTCATAATATCAAAAAATGACAAATCAACGCATGCAAAGAGAACACCTAGGAAGGATATTCTAGTTAATATCGTATTCAGGATGCCCAACGATAGGATTCCTACCCAGAGATGTCGGATTGGAGGCATGTAAGGGCCAAGTAGTTTTGGGTAAGGGGATTGGGGAATGAAGGTGGGTGTTGGGGTTGGTGGAATTGACCTGTTTAGGCTAATGGTGTCTCACTTGTTTGTATTATCCCCAGGTTTTGGTCAAAGAGCTTCCACAGAAAGACTACACAAGAAATTGGGAGAGAACTCACCGCCTTATAACATGAATATGCGGGAAATGCTTTGCCCGGGTTTAGTTAAGGTGAGGATGGCTTGACACATGAAAAGAGAGACAAGCGTGTCAATAGAGATGGAGAGATTTAGGAGCTCTGTGCGGGAGACAATGGAAGGATGGATGCCAATAGAGATGGATATTTGAGGAGGACTGGGCAAATAGGCGGAGGGATCGATTGTGAGTGTTTTTGAAGATGGATAGGAATGTCGGGGAAGGTCACAGTTGATCGTTGGGGGTGGGAATCTGGAGAAGAGGATCAAAGGTGCGATGCCGAGCCGATAAAGTGAGAGAAAATGAGTTTGTCTTCTTTTATGAAATTGGTCGCTCGTGTTTCTCCCTATTAACACATTTATAATTTTAAAATTTCTTAAAATGTTTAAAAACTGTGATAATTAATGGCCAACCTTTTTCCCTTAGTTTATCTAAAATTGTCAGATCTTTCTATCCAAAGTCTTATTGACGGTCAATCTAATAAGCCGATTTCAAATTACAAATTTCATTCCTAAACAACATGATAGATGAATCTCTTATCCTCGACACCCAAGAGAAGACAACTCATGGTTTGAACATTCATGAGTTAGGGAATCGGGATGAAGACATCAAATGCACAATCCTTTGTTGCACAATACACAGTCCTGATATGATGGTTGCTGAGTCAACATTTTCTTTGGAGGTATGACTGGAAGAGGGGGCCGGAGGATGGCAGCTGGGGTGGTTCCTTGGCAGCTATACAGTGGCCGAGATGACCGACAATAAAGTGGTAAGCCGCGAGGCACCGCTTGATGATTAATGGCGGTAAGATGGCGACAAGATAAGTCGTTGCGACAAACTGCCGACACTTGGGTGCCCACGTGAAGGGAATGGGGAGGGACCCACACATGTGAGGTTACGCGCTAGGGAAACGAGTAAGATAGCATGATGCGTTGATGCAACGGTCGTGAAATTTAGTGTTGAGCTATGATAAGCAGAGCAAGGTGCAATGGACTTAATTAAAACAAGAATACAAAATGGAGTGGGGGAGGGTGATGGACTGATGGTTGTTCCTTTCATGGTTGCGCCTATGTTGATGGATACCTCCAAGATCGGTTTCTCCTTCGATAACTCTAATCTTCTCCGAACACTTATTTTATAGTGTTTGCAATTATTCATTAATGAAAATAATAGAATACCAAAAATGGAAAATACAAATAAGGATAGGGCGCCTGCACAGTTTAGGTGTCAGACTCGGGCTCAAGCCCAATTATCTTTGATACGAATACGCACTGCAAACCCTCCTTGCCGCTACTAAATATCTGAGCTGTCTCCCCGTTATCATCTATTATATTTTCATTTAATTAATATTGCACCTTAATGTGTTTTTCCCTTCAAAGGGTATTTTAGTAATTTCTACCACTAGAGTGTTCTCCCCTATATAAAGAAGAATAGTCGAGTCTTAGGTTTACTTGTCAAGACTTTTTGTGAACTCTTACTTGGAGAGAGAAATTTATGGGGAGCCATCCCTAAGAGATTGACGTGAGCATATCTCACGAGTTTGTACCTGACTTTCGATTATAGTGTCATCCATTATTTTTTCATTCGTTATCAATTTATCCGCTTGGCCTGTCACCGATCCCCACTCTCCACAACCAATGTATATTTTCAAGTTATGGTTTTTGCAAGAACCCAAATTCTTTTGCCGCCCTCCCTCTGATTCCATGCAAAACCGGGTTCGCTCTCATCCTGCACCGATCTCACTTCTTCCATCAGGCCCACCCTTGTTGATCCCGCAAATCCTATCACGCTACCCGAGCTCATCCGCATGATTCTATTTGCGTGAGCCCATCCACATAATTCCACATTTGCACAACCGCACATAGTAGGGCGAAGCCCTCGCCGACCCCGTGTGCACCAATGATGTCGTCTAACTTGTTAGTAGAATTCACTGAACTCTGCAAGCCTCCTTTGCAGAATGCCTCCTGCTGCATTTGTTAGAAATTATGAATGAACCTACAATAATAACCCGACGATGCTTTTGCAGATTGAGGTTGTAGTCAATTCTCAATTGCGTCCAACTTACTAGAATCAACTAAGACAACCCTGTTATGGACGATATGACCCAGATAGGCCACCTGCTCCCCCCACCAAAGATACATTTAGGGCGTTTGAGAAACAACTAATGAGTGTTGAGAGCTTCAAAGACCAGAAGAACATGATGGAGGTGTTTGATCCAAATGAGGCTATAGATCAAAATATCATAGAAGAAAAGAAATGCAAACTTGCAAAGGATCCGAGTATCACGTTCATCAAAGCCTGAAATGTCAAAGACATGCTGGTCATCCCAAAGGGGATAACCAAGAACTAAAAATGACTGTGGTTAGTGCAGAAGGTGTCTTCTCCACATCGTCCACATGCATACTGATCTGGTGGTAGTCAGAACCAACTTCAACTCCAAAAATAAGTGGGATCCATGTAACTCAACTAATAGCTCATCCACCACCAAGACCAGGAACTTAGCTTTTGTGATCTTGACATTTAACTTCTGATAGTTTACGCAAAAACACCTGGATTCACCTTGCTACTTGACCAAGAGAATTGGTGATGAAAAATGAGACTAGTTGGACAGTATATCCCTTGCTATAGCATCTTCATGTTGTGTCTCTTGATCTCATCCATATGGAGGAAGGGGTATAGTTAAGATTGGACTGCAAATGTTATCGTGCCTGGAAGAAGGAAGATGTGATGCTCCTAGGACCAGGATGGGGAAAGGCTTACCGAATCTTCAAATAGTGCCGCATGTTCGAGAACTCTTGATGTGAAGTGTGGACTTGAATGGTGGTGATGTGTGAGCCTTAATTGTGGTGATGCGTGGGAGCACTTCTTCTCCTCGCTATACCAAACATGCGGCAAGAATGCAACCAAATTGTTATGGTGAGAGAAATCAAGTCCTACGAATTCGTCCCAAAGTGTGACGCTAGCAAACACCTATTACAATATTGAAGCTCGCCCATGGAATTACGTAGAGGTTCGTCCGAATGAAATCAATGTGGACCTTCAGTTGTACATGGGCGCAGATCCTGGGCTAGGAAATCGCTCGCAATGGCGACCACTACATGCATGCCCATCTTCAGCCCAATGGGAACCCCAAAAACTCCTGCTACAGAATCCCCCATTGAAGTCTTTGGTGCTGCCTGAATCATGCATTCCCATCTTCAGCCCAATGGGAACCCCAAAAACTCCTGCTACAGAATCCCCCATTGAAGTCTTGGGTGCTGCCTGAATCCACCAACACTTGAACAAGGTGGTTAACTACCTATGCTCGTGACTGCATAGTTTGTAAAATCCGAATTCCTGTCATGCAGAGAGATTTCTGGGTTTTCATCCTTTATAAGTGCAACGTTTTCATCATCCTTAACTCTAAGAAAAACAACTTACACTGATTCCCAATGCGTAAGCCTCATCACAATTGAAATAGATCGCCTTTGCGTGACGCTGCGCCATCTCCTTCGAAGAACAATATGGATGGAATGGGGTGGGGCTGTAATTGAACCACAGTCTGGGGATGGGAATTTTGAGGTGGTGGCATCCATCGCGTGTTGTTGGCCCGATCTAGCTGATGGTGGCAGTTGCTGATCCTGTGGGCTCATGGCAGTGATGAGATCCAGAGGGCCTTTAAGCTCCACATCCAAACAGAGGCACTCCTGGAACCCTGTGGTGAAGATGACGACTTATTGCTCAGATTGAATGTTCAGTACGTACATCAATAATGTCTGAAATTTCTTCAGATAGTCATTTATGATTTCACTGTTGACATCAACCAAACTGTTATAGTCATTCATTTTTTGCTCATGTATACAATTTCTTCAGATAGTCATTTATGATTTCAAAGTTATGTATACAAATTCAGTGACAAGGGTGAAGACATCTGGAGGATTAACACAGAAATTCCCTGTTGGCTTACATCAAGGTTCAGCTTTAAGCCCTTATCTCTTTACCCTTATATTAGATGAGCTCACCAGACATATCCAATAAGCAATACCTTGGTGTTTATTGTTTGCAGATGATATCGTTTTGGTTGATGAGACGCGCGAGGGTGTAAATGCAATACTTGAATCTTGACGAGATACTTTAGAAAAGAAGGGTTTTAGGTTGAGCAAGGCAAAGATAGGTATATGAAGCTTAAATTTAGCAGTTCAACAAGGACGGATGACTTCGTTATTAAGTTGGATGATTAAGATATTTCCCCTAGTGAGTGTTTTAAATATCTTGGATCGATAGTTCAAAAAGACGGAAGTATTGATAAAGATGTGACACATAGAATCCAAGCCGGTTGGTTGAAATGGAGAGGCGCATTAGGGCTCTTATGTGATCGTAAAGTACCACTAAAACTTAAGGGCAAGTTTTACCATATTGCAATTAGACCCGCAATGCTCTATGGTTCTGAGTGTTGGGCAGTGAATTGTGTACATGAACAAAAAATGGGAGTTGCGGTGATGAGAATGCTTAGGTGGATGTGTGGACACACGAGACTAGATAAAATTAGGAATGAATGTATCGGGGATAAGAAAGGAGTAGCACCAATTGCAGAGAAGATGCGAGAAGCTCGACTAAGATGGTTTGGACACATACAAAGGAGACCATTAGAGGCACTTGTTAGACGTTGTGAGAGTGTAGTCACTAGGCATGTTAAACGAGGGAGGGGTAGATGGTAGACCAATAAAGACTTGGAATGAACTATAAGGAAAGACATGATGTACTTAGGCATTAGTGAGATTATGACAAAAGATAGGGCACAATGACGACAAAGGATCCATATAGCCGACCCCACTGTAGTGGGATAAAAGCTTGAGTGTTGTTGTTAGTAGTCATTTATGATTTCAATGTGTTTAGGGGAGATCAACTTCCCCAAGGGATTGCTCCTCCTCGGTGGTCTAAAGCACATATTAGTATATGACAATATTGTTTGAAGTAATTCCACATCATATGAGGTTTCTTCATGTCCAGACGCAGAAACCACATTTGGTCCACCCCACCAAATGATGAGAGGTCAAGGAAATTCACTCCTTGGTCAGCTTCCGTTGGTTGCCGAAGAACTATTCACAACGTGTCAACCAACCCAAGAGGTCAATCTTGTCATCATACATCAGGAACTCTAGTTTGGCATAGTGTGGTTCGGGGTGTTGTTCCCAGAACACGCCCTTCCCCCGGGCGTTGTTCCCAGACTCCCTCCCCCCATCCACCCACACACACGCGGTTTACCCATAATGGCCCCAAGCTGTCTTCCCATCCCCCTCCCCCAACATTCTTCCCATCATACCTGCCATGTGGTTGTGGAAGGGAGACCCTCCATGAAAGCGCTACTGTTTGTCCTGTCGCGGCAAAGAATATCTTCGCCGTCGTATTGAGGGGGAAAGAGGCTCTCTATTTGGGTCAAGAGGTTGGCAAAGGTCACTTGTTACTGGCTCTCAAAGGCTCCCTGTTGATCCATCATCATCTCGTGCATCCTCTCAAACATCAATTTCATCTGATTAGTAGATCCCGTCATGGTTGGATTTGATATCAAGTTGTCACAGGCTCGTGAGTAGGATCAAATCACCAGTCATGATGCAGACGAAGTTGGGTGTCTAGGTCGGTTACTTCCCTTGGAATTCCTCGGTCTACCTATGATGAACTAGAATTTGGAGTCTTGTCGCAACTTCTTGAATAAGGGTGTTAGTGACTTGCGGTGAGGAGGAAGAACAATAGAATGGGGGCTACCCTGCATGCAATTGTTGGGTGCTGATGGGTCTGCAGGAGCAACCATGCTGGTGGGTGCGCGGGGAGGCAAGGCTGTTCCAACACTGCTACTGCGTGCAACTTGTTGTTGGGTCGCATGAAGGACAATTGGTGTCGCTCGATGCCTATGCACCCGTAGACATGCAAATGGGACATGGGGGGGGGGGGGGGCTGTGGAACAAGAAGGGGAGCCTTAATGCCTCAATGTGGCATGCCCTGGTCTCAAGCCGACCAAGGTGTAAATACACAAGTCCGAACATAGGCCGTAAATCCATAATGCTTTGGATGGACCAACACTAAATAAAATAAATGTGACATAAATTAAATAACAAAAATATGCCGGAATAAATGAATGTTGTAGACTAATAAAAAATGTGGCATAGCTTTTCCCCTCTATCACGTTGTCTCTTGCCATATGAGCTTCTTACAAATGTGTCCATGGCAATCCCCCATGAGATTGGCACGGACATATCTCACAAGTTTGTATCCGGCTTTTGATTATAGTGCAGTTTATTTTTCCGTTGGTATCAGGCTTCTTCTTTCTATGAGAATAAATTGTTAATGCAATGCACGTATCAACTCCTGAATGTATCCTTATGAAGCTTTAACATCATATAACTCAATCTATAGCTTGTTATTTGTTAGTTCTCAGCTACAATAATGTCTCACTTCTATTTTTTATAGCATGTAGTTTAACTGTATAGCCGACCCCCCCATTATAGTGGGATAAAGGCTTGAGTGTTGTTGTTGCTGTAATTTAACTGTATAATTGTTCCTCTATGGATGCTAGAACTCCCACAACATTTATCTAGCTGACAGCCGTGTAAAACAGCCATATGATGGATATAATATGTTATTGATAAGCACTCAGCTCTAGGAAATTCTCCTTTTCAAAGTTTTATTGCATATGATTTTAACTTGGTTCTCTTTCATTGATTAATTATTGATTAATGGACACAGATGTTGGACGTATTGGTATTGGCATATGTTATGATATTCGTTTCCAGGAATTGGCTGTGTTGTATGCTGCAAGAGGTCTGGTTCTTCCCATGATGCCGATGCCTTTTTTTAGTTTTTTTCCCTTGCTGCATGAATGCAATTTGAACTTATCTGTTATGATATTTATATCTATATCATCAATTCAATCATCATAAGTTTAGTATCTTTGAAAAAAATAAATTCTCATAGATATGTTAGAATGCTGCAATTTATAATTTTTGATGTGCAAGGGAAAAGGTCAAATTCTACTTGCAAAATTAGTTTCTTCTTTTTCTTGATGTTACAGATGCTTTTAAATGGTTATTTTTATGTTAATGGGCAGAGACAGGTCTAATTTATACATCTAATGCTTTAATCTGAAATGTCCAAGTGTGCGGCGTACATGGCGCGGACCGATAAAGACGAACTGGGCGTGTCGGGAGCGGCTCGGATCGATGAGGACTACCTAGGCAGGGTCGGCGCGGAGGATAATTAATATTCAGTTTTTTATTATGTTTGTTTTAATTTATAATTTGGTTTTGTTAATTACACCTCACTTCTATAAGAGGGCATATGGACTTTGTAATGTGGTATCTTGGATGTGTTATGAAAAGGGTTGCTCTCTTGTTTCCTCTCAAACCCTAATCCCCTTCTTCTTCCTCACCCCTCGCCGACCCTCCTCTCGCCGGATTTCTTCCGAGTTTGTATCAATTTGGTCCAACCTGCCTCACCGCCCGCAAGAACGCTGCTGGTGCACACAATCAACCGTACAAGCCGATTCTTGTAAGCTCTCGGCCGATCGTCTCTGTCCTGGTTTCCGCCCGCAAAAAACGACGCTCGTCCCCAATTCGGCCATCCTCCCTACTCGCCGCCTGCCTCTGCTTGTCGAGGGTTCAATCCGCCGGCTTCCGGTTGCTCGAACAGAACACACCCTGTTCCGCCGTTCGCGACCGAGCCGCCGCAAGATATCACCAATAAGCACTTTCGGCGCGTTCCGACGCAGGAACACCGCTCCTCGCCTATTTCCGCTGAATCCAGCCTGATCCGCTGCTACGCTGCTGTCAACTCCGTCCTGCCGCTTCCCGATCTGCCTGCTCAGCCCAGCCCTAGTGCCGCCCCTGCGTCCGTTGTGCGCCAGTGGCTCTGCGCCGTCCTCACCTCACACCGCCAGCTGCATGGCTCCCAACACCCGTTCCTCCAACAACCCTCCTTCAGATTCCACGATCGACGCCCTAAGCTGCCGCTTGGAGGCTCAAGAGCAACTCGTCGCCTCCATGCATGCCTCGCTCTTCGCCCTCCACTCCAAGATTGACTCCCTCCAGGCGTCCACCGTCGCCGTCTCCGCCGCGTCTGGCTCTGGCCCACCCGCAGACAACGGCTCTCTCCTAGGCATTCCTTTGGGGACCACCCCTCTGCCCATTCCCGGTCGGTCTGTCCTCTCCCTCGACATTCCCTCCTTCGTCGGCATTGACCCGATGGGTTGGACAATATTTCGACCTCAACTACACACAGGAGCACGACAAGGTGTCTACGACGGTGGTTGGCCTAGACGGTTCGGCACTCCACTGGGCTCGGTGGCTCCGCCAAACAAACTCGTGCCTCTCCTTGCCCGAGCTCAAGCAAGAGATGATCCGGCGGTATGACACCCGTTATTCCGGCTCCTCCGCTATCGAGCGTCTTTGCGGTGTCCGCCAGACAGCTGGCTTGAACGATTATGTTGATGAGTTCGTCGCCCTGGTCTCCCACGTTCCCGGGCTACCGCCCGATCATTACCTGAGCTTCTTCATGCAGGGTCTGCTGCCACATATCCGCTCTCGTCTCCGCACGCATCACCGTCATACAGTCTCTGACGCCATGGACTTGACGCGTCTGGTGGAAGCCGACCTCTCCCCCCGACCACCTGCTCCTACAACCGACCACTACCAGCCCAGGCTGCCTTGAAAACCGCCAGCCACGGCTCCTCCACCGCGGCTGCCGCCTTGGGGAAACTGGCCGGGCCGACCATCGGCCCCCCAATGCCTCTCAAACAGTGAGTACAATGAACTTCACCATAAGGGTCTCTGTTTTCGGTGTCGCCAATCGTACTCCCCCAACCATGAGTGTTCTGTGAAGGAGTTCCACGCCATCATCGGCGACGTCGACCCTGAGGTTACCCTGGCTAACTTTGAGGCCCTGGAGCTCTCAACGAGGGATACACCTCTCGACTCCACCGCAGCTACGTTCCACTGGTTGGAGCTATCTTGCGCCTTGCCGAGCGGGATCTCCGGCCAGCAGACCATGCAACTCTCGGGCACACTGCGGGATCGCCCGATCACCATCATAGTGGATAGCGGCGCAAGCCACAACCTCATCTCGGAGCACCTGGTGCAGTAGCTCCGTCTTCCCTCGGTTCCCTCTCTGGATGCTGCGGTCCGTATTGGCGATAGGCGCCATCGACCGACTCAGGGCCGTTGCACTGCCGCCTCTCTCTCTGTGGGAACCTGTTCTGTGATCGCGGACTTCTACACATTTGGCTTATGCGGTCTCGACGCCATTCTGGGAGTGGCTTGGCTCCGCACGCTTGGTGACGTATGTGTCAATTGGGAGACTATGTCATTACAATTCCTGCATAAGGGCCAGCCATGTCTCCTCGACGGTGACCCCACCCTCTTACGCACTCCGAGCTCCCTCTGGCTGTGGGCCCTCTTGGGCCCGTCCGATGTGCCTCTTCCCTTTTTGACGGGCCACCAGGAGCTTTCGACTGCGCTCGCCGATGCCATCCAGCCTCTGACGGGATTTCCACCAGCCCAACTTTCTCTGATATGGAAGAAAGACGACAGTTGGCGCCGAATCACCCAGCCAAGCTACTTGGTCCCCGCTACCACCTTTAGGGGGACTCTGGCTCGCAAGTGGTTCATGTTTCCGGGTCTTCCCGTTCGGAGTCCGATACCATGGGGCTGCCTCAGGGTCACTTCCGCCGCCACCACTCCGATTACTGCTTTGGGGACAAGACATATTTTCCAGACAGCGACATTGTTGTGGATATTCACGACGGATGTGGCGTGAACCGATGAAGACGAACCAGGCGTATCGGGAGCGGCTCGGATCGACGAGGACGACCTAGGCGGGGTCGGCACAGAGGATAATTAATATTCAGTTTTTTATTATGTTTGTTTTAATTTATAATTTGGTTTTGTTAATTGCACCTCACTACTATAAGAGGGCATATGGATTTTGTAATGTGGTATCTTGGATGTGTTATGAAAATGATTGTTCCCTTATTTCCTCTCAAACCCTAATCTCCTTCTTCTCCCTCACCCCTCGCCGGCCCACCTCTCCCCGTATTTCTCCCGAGTTTGTATCAGATGAGGTATGTCCGTTGTTAAATTGGAGTAAAATCCTCATTGTTGCCAACTTTATAAATCCAAAGGAAACCAGAAAATTCTTCGAGCAAATGACACCAGATTAACGCCCCAAACAATAATCAGCCACAAAGCAAAAATAAATCATCTTCAAGTAGTGCCTGAAGAAGAAGAATGATATAGGCGAAGAAGAAGAATAATATACGTGGCAGACCTGAATACATGAAATGAAAGAAGGGTATAAGAAGCACCCGATGAAGGGAACAAGAAAGAAGGAACTCACAACTATCATGGAATTCCCCACCAGAATTAGCAATATGCCAATATGATATGGGTCCGTCCAGCCCTCACTACATACAACTTCATCATCAAACAATAAAATTAACAATTTGATAAATAGAAACCCTTGTGTCCAAGTTCCCACAACAATAGAAACCCTTGAATCCAAGTTAGGAAATCGCCAGCCATAAGATCAATAAATAGATAAATATCTTTATAGAATATTGGCCCTTTAAGGTAATTGATTTATGATATTAAGGCAACATTCTTCCTATATGCATTTTTTCTTTATGAAGGACTTTCAAGATTAATTGTGAGCCTCCTTCCTATATATGGAGGATGCTAAAGTGTATTAAGGGGATCTTGGGGTCATTTATTTTTGGATCTCTCAAGTGAGAGGGGTTTAAGGAGGAACAACTTACTGGAGTAGACACTTGTATTTTTCGTGATTTTCTATTCTGTTATTCCCGTTGAATGTATATATTTTCTTATTGATAACATTTGGTCTGATCTACCATGTCGCCCGTCGGTCGCCAACATCAATCTGTGACCCTCACAACCCCTCCCTTATTAGTTTCGTTCAGCAACCCGCTCCCATTCGACATCTCGAAAAAGCCCTCTTCCTCTCCAACCCACGACAACTCTCCTTTCTCTCGCGACTTCCATCGACGACCCTGATTGACACTCCCCTCCACGACTTGATTCACCCATGACTGTCGTTTTGCTCGGCGGGTGTTCGAGATTCTTACACTCGACGAGTCGAGGAGGTTTTGTCGGCGTTTACAAGTCATTGATCAGATCGACACTTCCGTGACTTTGACGTCCAATTCTTGCGTCGATTCCTCATCATCTGCAACAACTTTAGTCGTCAATTGTGTCCAGACTCCGACTGCTTGTCGCGCACTGATTTTCTCCCTCCTTCTAGCACTATTAATGCAGACACTTGCTCATTTCTTCATGTAGTCCCTCCAATTTGCAGCGCCTAGTTAGTGCCCTTTTACGTAGCAGCCGGAGAAACCCGCTGCTCTTTCACCCTCCTATTCTTATGCCCAAGATCTGTCAAATGATGGTGACCCGTGTGGAGGCACAGGAGCACACCCTCACCAACAATTGCCTTGAGGCTCAATCCGAGCAATTCGCACCAATTTTGGACTGCTCCGCACCATACAACCCGATTAACAATCTGATGCTAACGCCACCTCCGACTTGGGATCCCCAAGCGACCCCCAGAAGATTTCGCTCTAACGATACTGCATCCTCTGCTTCCCCAAATCGTCATTCCAACATTCAATAGGACAAATCCATTGGGTTGGATTGCTCATATCGAGTAGTACTTTGACATTCACAGGACTACACATGTACAAAAGGCCTCCACGAGTCTCATTGGTGTGGAAAGATCCACACTCCAATGGGTCTGCTAGCTTTTCTAGCCCTCTCCAGGCTTCACCTGGATGACTCTCACTGAGACACTTTTTCAGGGCTACCATCACTGTATTCCTGCAGTGCGACCGAATGTCTTTGCGTGGTCCACCCGACGGGCTCCATCAACTCTTACGTGGATGAATTTATCGAGTTAGTCACACATTTCAGGTTTTCCACCCGACGAATACTTGAGCTACTTTATGCATGACTGACAACCTCATATCAGAGCTCTCCTTCGCACCCTCCATCCATCTACCATCAACCAAGCCATGTACCTCTCTCTATTCATGGAGGCCGAATTCCTTGCGACCTTTACAGACCCCATACTACCCCCACTCCCTCCAAGCCGCCTATCAACCATACTTTACCCCTAATCCTAAACCTCCTACACCACCACCTCTCCCTCTCCCACCCATCGTGCCTCTACTCAACAACCGCCCTATCCCTACTCACTATATTTCCAATCAAGAGTATCACGACCTAAGAAGTAAGAGAATGTGCTTCCATTGCAAGCAACACTACTCTCCTACTCACGACTGTCTTGTCAAAGAGTTCCACGCCATCATCGACGATGATTTGTAGGAGATCGACATAACCGACTTTGAGGTCCTCTAGATCAGTGACACACCACCATACAAAGCTCGATCACCTCAACGAAGGCCAACCTGCGAGCGTATCACTACTAGCAG
This sequence comes from Platanthera zijinensis, assembly GCA_039513925.1. Lineage (NCBI taxonomy): Eukaryota > Viridiplantae > Streptophyta > Magnoliopsida > Asparagales > Orchidaceae > Platanthera > Platanthera zijinensis. The sequence continues at coordinate 157,563,050 of CM077094.1, forward strand.
ATGGGCCGCACCTCGACCTTGGGGTCAAAACCAATTTTAAGGTGGGATATATTGTTGTCCATGCACGACGAGGACAATCATGATTGATTTTATTTCAGTCATTTACTTTATGAAGGGATTTTAGGGTAAATTGTAAATACACCCTAGGGTTGCAAACAAGTCGAGCTCGAGTCGGGCTCATCGAAAGTAGCCGGCTCGAGCTCGAGCTATTTTTTTTGAGCTCGAGCTCGACGAGCATGTGTTCAATAGGCTCAGAGCTCGACGAGCATGTGTTCAATAGGCTCAGAGCTCGACAGAGCTCGACTGAGCTCAACGAGCTCCTCCACGAGCAGAGGCAAAAGGGGAGGCGCCCTCGTCGTCCACCTTCTGCCGCTCGTCAGTCGCTGTCCGCCAGCTTACCGCTCGCGAGAAAGATGACGTCCGCACTCTGCAACCGCTCCTCTGGAGAAATCCTAATATCCAGGCGTGAAAGAGGAGATGACATGCTTCGAGTGAGTTCATGCTTTAACTTTTATTATATTTAGGCTTCGTTTGGTTTGACGTTTTGTTCCGGCGGCGGGAGGAGGGCTTTTGGAACTGGAGGGGAGAGGCCGCGGTTGGAATCCCTCCGTTTTCCTCCATTTCCCATGGCGCGGTGGGTGCAAACGGAGCAAACGCCGCCACTGGCCATTTGGTTACCCGCCGTGCGGCGACGTTTGCCCCAAACAGAGAGCTCCAAACACTGCGCCAAACGAAGCCTTAGTTATTTACTGATATTAATAAAATATATTATATAAAGATATAAAAAAACTGAGAGTCTCAGACGGTCAGACCTTGGAACCCGCTGAAGAGTAAAGTAAGCTTGTCACAGCCTCGACTAAACCCATAATATATTATTTAGAAATATGTATAAAAAAGCTCGCGAGCCCATGAACAAGGCTTACTGGGCTCGAGCTCAGCTCAAAAGCAAGCTCGAGCTCGTCGAGCTTGAGTCGAGTTTTTTTCGAGCCAGCTCGTTTAGCTCTCGAGCCGGCTCAACTCAACTTGCACCCCTAATACACCCTAGCATCCTCCTCATATAAGGAGGAAGCCCATTTATAATGTATGCTTCCATGATTGATTTATGGCGCTGGTTCCACTCCGATGACAAGGAAAAGGGAATTACTAAATAAACATGGATGCTTGCATAGAAAATTAAAAATAACAAGGATGTCTGCATATGAAATTAAAAAATAACAAGGAAAAGGGAATTAAAAAGAATACACCTTTGCAGTTAATTCCCCAAATAAAAAATCACCATCGTAATTGCATTCCCCGATAACGGTGTCAAGAATTTGATGATACTCGGCAAGTGCACCAGTCGTTCAAGTAATATAAAATGGGAGTGAGTTTCCAAGTATCAATCTCTTGAAGAATGCGGCTTGGGATGAGTTTTTAGAGTAAAAAAAAACTAATTGTAAAGTATCAAACTCTTGAAGAATGCGGCTTGGGTAGCCTTCACCGCTCTGCCACGGGCTTCACAAAGCTAAGCTTAGATCACTCAACTGCGGGTCGCATTCACATCTTCGCTTAAGAAATTGAGACCGAGGGTCACAAACAACTCATTGCTTTTCATCACAAGCTAAATCAGCACATTTCAAAGTGAAAAGAAATCACAAAGTCTCTTCCTCTCTCCGATACAACGGATTTGTTTCGGCAATGTATGCTTCCATCTTCTCCAACGATATAGGTTTCCATCTTCTCCAGCAACGTAGGCTACATCTGTTCCGGCGTTCCCATCTATTCCGGCATTTGCTTCGGCGACTGCTCCTCTTCGACTATTTCTTCCCCTCCACATCATCAAATAACTCCATGTAACAATCTATTTTTTGTGATTTGGTTCTAGGGCTTCCATCACTTGATTTCAAATTTGAAAACTGAATCGTTAGGATGTCATTAGGATGCTTTGGTTCTGGGGTTGCATTATGATGCTTTTACATTCCCTTGATGTAAACTAGTCTATAAATCCGCTTTGGTGTAAATAGAATCGTTTCCAAGTAGCTTATTGTTGGATTTTAATTTTAATTTTATAAGGTCTATACTTCTGCTTATTGCTTGATTTTTAATTTCCAGGTAGTTTATTATTCTAGGACTTCCATCACTTGATTTCATTTTTATAAGCATAACAATTAATAAACGTTCTGCTTTACAAGCATAACAATTAATAGTATACATATAAGCATAGCATAGTTTTTGGACCATTGCTCAGCTGTGATCATAAACATAGTTTATCCAAACAGTTTCTCCATTTACAACAGTTTCCAAACACTCCATTTCAAAATCCATTTATCAGTTATCACCTCTCCATCTCCAATCACTACCGTCCACCCAAACGGGGCCTTAGTAGTTGATTTTGTCAGAATGTTCTAGCATGCAATTCTTCTTTCCAGTTCAATGTTCGTTTACCTTTTCATTTAGATGAACCACTCTTTGGTTCAGTGTAGGTAATTGTGTTAAATCTTGTTTTCCTGATGAGGGATATATTAAATTAATTTTCTATGTTGAAATTTTTTACGCATTCCTAATTGGTCACTGATGGTTAATGGATTAGGTGCTCATTTACTATGCTATCCTGGGGCGTTTAACATGACTACTGGTCCCCTTCATTGGGAATTGCTACAAAGGGCAAGGTAATTTGACTGCCACAATGGACATCCACAGAGCTGAAACTATAATTATTGTTACTTGCCTATTTATTCACCAACGGACCATTTGATGTTAGAAATTGCTAGACTTTGAAATTTTTTTCTTGGTTAATAATGTGAAGTAGGACAGATCAAATGTATATGTTGATTTCATGAATGCTTGAGTGACTTAGACACAAATCCAGCTATTAAACTTGCAACAATGAACGTTATAAATAATACGACACAATAATCACAATTTATGCAAAGTTTCTAAAAAGGTAACTATTGGAAATATTGGAAGAGAAAATATTAACATGATTTATTCATCATTTCATCTACGAAGGGGGCTATATTAGGAGATTACATAGACTCATAACTCTTGACTCATGGTGTGGGATTAAATCCACTCACATACTAATAAACTACTAATTTCTCTAACACCCCCCTCAAGTTGGGCGTGTAATGTCTGTCATGCCCAACTTATCTAATATTTTGTCAAAGGAACACTGACTCAGACCCTTAATAAGCACATCTGCGAGCTGCTGGTTTGATGGAACAAAGAGAGTACTCACAATTCCCCTAACTATGTTCTCCTTAATGAAGTGAGTGTCAATCTCCAGTGTTTAGTGCGATTATGTTGCACTGGATTGTGGGCAATTCTGATAGCAGCTTTATTATCACAATAAATCATGATTGGATCCGCACACTCCACACCCAGGTCCCTCATAATTGACTGAATCCACAACCCTTCAGATCCCATGTGCCATTGCTCGGAACTCGGCCTCAACACTGGATTTGGCTACAACGTGTTGTTTCTTGCTTCTCCAGGTCAGCAAATTGCCCCCAACAAGAGAGTAATATCCTGATGTAGGAACCTACCCAGTCCACATTTGTATAGACTTTTACTGTTAATGTCTCATTGGGTGAGAACGGTATGCCCTTGCCAGGAGAGAATTTGAGATACCTCAGGACTCTGTATGCAACATCAAGGTGATGTGATCTTGGTGAGTGCATGTACTGACTAAGGACACCCACAACATAAGAGATGTTCAGACGAGTATGTGAGAGATAGATAAGTTTACCCACCAGTTGTTGGAAACCTGATATGTCATCAACAACTTCTCCACCATCTCTACAAAGTTTGTGATTGACTTCAATTGGGGTGTCAGCGAGTCTGCATCCAATCATTCTAGTTGTCATAAGCAAATCTATAATGTACTTCCTCTGTGATATAAAGATCCCATGTTTGATCTAGCCACCTCTATGCTAAAAAAATACTTGAAAGGTTGATGTATCCTGCGATACATCATAGTTCTTTTTCTCCCTGCATATTTATTTATGTATTTTTTTCGGTGTGCATTTTATTTCATGTACTCTTCTTATTTCATGTGCTCGTTGGCTCATTGGTTTGACCGGCCGATAAGACCCTGAATAAAAAGGTCCGACATTAGTAGTAGTAGGACGATAACGACAAGCCCTAGTTATTTAAGACAAACATAAATTTAAATTTCAAATTTCAAAACACATCCACCAGACTCATTCAGGAAATATTGATGGACATTTCATTTTGGGAAAGCTGAATTTAATTGCAAAGTTTGTAAAAGGAACGAAATTAAAAGAGGATTTTTTTCTTGGCCATTAAAAAGACCATCGCCGAGAAAGGAAGCGGAACCGGACAAGCAGAGAACGAATTTTTCGTTTCGTTCTCTGCCATTGCCGGTCACGCCGCCTGCTATCAATTGCGCCCACCACTACAACCGCCAGATCGACTCCAACGCCTGCGCCAGATGGAGCCCCGCCCGAAGCCGACCTCTCCGTCCGCTACAGCAGTCGCCTTCGAGCCCTCATCCTAAGTCCTCCCGCGCCGGTACAGATGCCACCGATCTAGCGAGCTCCACCCAGCGCCGCCGCCTCTGTTGGCAGCAGCTTCGCCGAGCGTCGTCGACCTTAGAAACCCTTTCCGGCGCCCCAACATCGTTCAGCGCCGACGATCGCGACTCATCTCCGGTTGTTGAACCCGACGGCCTCCAAGCATCCCCGGATATACGTTCTACCCTTGTGTGACAAACTAGAAGGGGATCATTACTTCGATGTCGAGTGCTTGAGTATACTCATCCGCTCCTTGCATTAGTATAAAATTTATGCTTTCACTTAAATTAATCCTTGGGCTTATCGTTGCGTTCGCACTTTTACCAATTCTGTCTATTTCATAAACTATTGTGTAAGAATTTTGCTTGTGGTCGTGTTTATTTCGTGGAGGGTTTGAATCATAGAACACGCGAGAGATTCACTCGAGCAATATTAACGAATCTATTAAATTCCAAAGTGACGAGTGTGGTTTGCGCGCGTAAACCGATTTGGCCGCTCGACCCTCTTGTTCTTTGAAAATTAATAAAAAAAACTTATCTTTTAGAAAATCATAATTTTTTTTTTAACAAAACAAAATATCTTGATTTCAAAATATTTGATTTTCAAAACCCTAGTCGAGTCTACATCAGTTTGGTATCAGAGCTGGAGTGATCCTCTCCTATCGCGAATCACGCGATCCGGTTTTAAAAAAAAATTTCAAAACAATTCTGTTTTTTTTAATTATATTTTTTTTCAATAATAATAATAATAAATTTAATTAAAACAATTCGAAAATATTTGAATATTTTCTTTTAAGCATAAAAAATATTTCGATTTTTTTTAAAAATAAATAAAAATCAAGTTATTTTAAATGGAAAAACGAGTCGACCACATAGAAAATAGCGTAGGGGATCTGACTCAACGTATGAACGACTTAATGAAAGTGATCGACAATCTCACCACCACTGTGGGAGGTCTGGGGCACGTAGTGAACAAATTACGCACATTGGTAAACACTATAGAGGCTACTATACACTTAAATCGAGCACCTATCCCAGTGGTCGAAGTCGACCCTAACCTTAGGCCACAAAGACTGCCCAACCTGAACCACGTAACCCCCCTCGTTGGGATGTAGGGATCAAACTAGATGTTGGTGATTTTGAGGGACATTTAGAACTCGAGGGATGTTTAGACTGGTGTGAACTAATGGATTGTTTCCTGGCTTGGAAGAAATTGCCCCAAGCTAGGCAAGTTGAGTATGCCACGCTTAGACTGAAAGGGTCCGCCCTAGTTTGGTGGGGACAATTAGAGCGATATAGGTTCAATCTAGGAATGCCCCCGAGCACTATTTGGAACAAATTTAAAATTCAGCTGCGTAAACGTTACGTTCCCTTTGACTATATGCAAACCCTGTATCGTAAGTTCCATAACCTGCGGCAGGACAAATCCACCGTGGATGAGTACACAAATGAGTTTCTTGTACTCCAGTCTCGCCTTGACCTCCAAGAGGACGATGACATGATCGTTTCCTGTTACCTGAACGGGTTGCGCTATTCCATTAGAGATTAGGTAGAACTCCTTGACTATAAGGATTTAGGAGAGGTCTCGAGTCACGCGCGTAGAGTAGAAGCCCTGCAAAAACGAACATCTGGGAACAGGTCTACTGACCGGTCCCACCCGACTCACTTTGTCACCCCTACTAATAAAATTGCCGGCCCCTCCCGGTCGGCTGTACCCACGAGTACCCCAACACTTCCTGCCCCACCCACTAAAGGCAAGGAGGTTATGGGCACTAGACCTCAGCCAAGGGTATTTTGATGTTTTAAGTGTATGGAGCCGGGTCATAAATCTTTTGAGTGCCCGCGACGCCACTTCGTCGCCGTCATCGATCCTGAAGTGGGTCCGACCTGAGTATGAGGTATTTCTTAGTGATTCACAGATTGACCCGACCCCTGAGACTGAGTTAGAGAGTGAGTGCGAAGCTGAGGAAGAGCAACCCGACCAGTTAGTATGTGTTCTTGTTAGAGACCGGGCGTTTTTATATCTAGCCGCAGCGGTCTGCTATTCTCAGCTGTCTGGCGGTTTGGTTCAGCGATCTGGTGGTGAACCTCAGCTGGCGGTCAGGAGGATAGCAGCAGTGGCGGTCTGAGGGATAGTCGCAGCAGCGGCCTGGGTGTTAGCCGCAACAGCGGTCTGGCAATTAGCCGCAGCTGCGGTCTTGTGGCTTGCCGCAGCAGCGGTCTGATGGTTAGCCGCAAATGCGGTCTGGTGGCAGCCCGCAGTTACGGTCTGGTGGCAACCCGCAGTTGCGGTCTGGTGGTCTGCATCGGCGGTCTTCCCTAGCGGTCTGACGGCTTTCCTCAGTTGCCGTTGGGTGATCTTCAAGTGTTCTTTGTATAGTGTGCGGTTTGACGTTGTCAAACCACATAGGCCGCACAGATTGTATTTAGTCTCACATTGTTTGTTGTATTCTCTCATCTCCCCCGTTTTTTATAAATAATGGGGTATACTTATGTAATAATTATCTTTTTAGAGCAATAAAATTTGTCTTTATTTAGCTCTTTTTCACAGTTTTCCAACATAGTCTTCTAACTCCGAAGACTCCCGCTGACGACGATTGGTTGAGAAACAATATTTTTTGTACCACCGCCCGCATACATGGGCAGTTCTGCTCCATCATCATAGATAACAGTAGTATGAAGAACTTTGTTTCTCAATGCATGGTAGATAAGTTAAAGTTGAAGACACAACCCTTAGAAAAACCCTACAGTTTATCATGGGTCACTACCAGTACTACCATTCCTGTCACATACCAGTGCCTCGTAGAGTTTTCCATAGGAAATACGTATCAGGATGCGATATGGTGTCATGTTGCTACACCATCGAGGTTTGTCACATTCTATTAGGACGACCTTGACAGTATGATAGACGCGTTGTTTGCGACGGTGTAAAGAACTCTCACTCTTTCGAGCGCAATTGGCGCAAGATTGTTCTTCTTCCCCAGAAGAACGGTCTTGTCCCCAAAGCCCCAGAGAGATCTTCACACCCTTCCCCCACTGTCTCTGCGATATCCTTTCCCTCCGCCACCATGTTATTAACTGAGTCCCAATTTCAGGAGGAGATGAATGATAGTGAAGTCGTCTATATGTTGTCCGGTATCGATTCTACCCCCACTACTTTAGACATCCCTAGTACAGTGCGTCCTCTCATTGATGAGTTCTCTGAGATTATGCCGGAGGAGTTGCCCGATCAGCTACCCCCGATGAGACATATACAACATTGCATCGACCTCATTTCTGGAGTTAGCTTACCTCATTTACCCTATTATCACATGAGTCCGAAGGAGCATGGGGAGCTACATAGGCATGTGATCGATCTGGTTTCGAAGGGTCACATTAGGGAGAGTATGAGTCTGTGTGCCGTCCCCGCGCTTCTAGTTCCTAAGAAAGATGAGACGTGCCGTATGTGTGTGGACAGTCGAGTGATTAATAAAATTACAATCAAATATCGCTTTCTGATTCCCCGATTGGATGACATTCTAGATATGCTTAGTGGATCCCGTGTGTTTTCGAAGATTGACTTAAAAAGTGGATACCACCATATTAGAATTCGACCTGGGGATGAGTGGAAGACTGCGTTCAAGACTAGGGAGGGATTATACGAGTTGCTGGTGATGCCTTTTGGGCTCTCCAATGCTCCCTGCACGTTTATGCGAGTGATGAATCATGTGCTTAGACCACTTATTGGAGTCTGCGTAGTGGTGTACTTTGATGATATTTTGATTTATAGTCTTGATCACGATCAACACATGATTCATCTTAGACAGGTTCTCGAGATCCTACGTGAAAATAAATTATATATAAATTTAAAGAAGTGCACATTTATGACTGGTAGCCTGACCTTCTTAGGATATATCGTTTCTTCTGAGGGCATTATAGTTGATAGAGAGAAGGTCAGGGCGATAGAATCATGGCCTAACCCTAGGATGATTACTGAGGCTCGAGGATTTCATGGGCTAACATCTTTTTATCGTCGGTTTATTCAAAACTTTAGTACCTTGATAGCACCTGTGACCGATTGTTTGAAAAAAATATTGTTTATTTAGACTGAAGAAACCGAGCGTGCGTTTATATTGGTTAAAGAGAGACTCACGAACGCACCTGTGTTAGCGCTGCCTGATTTTGATAAATTTTTTGAGGTTGACTGTGACGCATCTAACATAGTCATTGGCGCAATTTTGAGTCAGGAGGGTCGACCTATTGCATTCTTTAGTGAGAAGCTGAATGAGGCGAAGATTAGATATTCCACCTATGACTTAGAATTTTACGCTATCGTTTAGACTCTCCGTCATTGGAGACACTACCTGATTCAGCGCGAGTGTGCTGAACACTGATCACGAGGTGCCAAAACATCTGAACTCCCAGAAGAGATCAGACGTTATGCCAAGTGGGTTGCTTACTTGCAGGAGTTCACTTTCCATTTGAAGCACAAACCGGTGTCACGAACCGAGTAGTCGACGCACTTAGTCGTCACACACATCTACTAGTTACACTACAACCTTGCATCACTTACTTAGATTCACAGTACGACTTATACACTACTGATCTTTTCTTCCACGACATTTGGATTTCATGTCAGCATAGTGAGACTGATCCTACTACGCAATACGTAGTGAGTGATTGTTATCTATTTAGGGGCACCCGCCTTAGCATTTGCGAAGGACCTCTCCGAGAGACACTACTTAGGGAGCTCCACTCGTCTGGGTTAGGTGGACACGTGTGCCAATCCAAATTGTTAGACCTCGTTGATGCACGATATTATTGGCCCAATATGAAGCATGATGTAATCGAGTTTGTTTGACATTGTATGAATTTTCAGCGATATAAAGGGCACGCATAAAATACCCGACTATACACCCTTAACCGATACCTGAAGTCATGGGTTGACATCTCGATGGACTTCGTGGTAGGACTTCCTCACACTCAGAGGAAAGTCGACTCTATTTTTGTAGTCGTGGACCGATTTTCTAAAATGACGCATTTTATTCCATTTAGGAAAACCTCTAGTGCGGTACATGTCACTGAGTTTTTTTTTTAAATTGTTTGTCTGCACGGAATTCCTAAATCGATTACTTCTGATAGGGATACTCGCTTCATGGGATATTTTTGGAAAACACTGTGGGCCCGATTAGGTACCAAACTCGAGTTTAGTAGCGTATATCACCCTCAGACCGATGGACAAACTGAGGTCGTTAATAGGAGTTTGGGAGACCTTCTTAGGTGTTTGACTGGGAGAATCTGAAACAATGAGATCTTATACTGCCACAAGCTGAATTCACATTTAATAATTCTACTAATCGTTCTACTAATAAATCTCCTTTTGAGATTGTTTACGGGTTCTCTATACCACACATACTTGATCGCCACTCCCTCCCGAATCATGAACGTACTTCCTTTGATGCGCAAACCTATGTTCATTATTTTAAAGAATTGCATAAAAATATTACTAATAAATTGCGAGTAACTTTTGAAAACTATAAATCCCTGACCGATCGTCATCACCGAAAGTTATACTTTTCAGAAGGAGTTTGAGTATTTGCTTATTTCAGGAAGCAGAGATTCACTCCGGGCACATACCATAAGTTTCAGCAGAGGAAGTTTGGTCCTTTCCAAGTCCGGAAGCGCATCGGGGAGAATGCCTATCTCCTGGATTTGCCGGGTGAATTAGGTACTTCATTGATATTTAACGTGATCGATCTGATACCATTCTATGGCGACCCGCCTAGTTCCAGCCCGAGTCCACCTACAACAGCTCCAGAGATCCCTCCCGACTTAGCTCAGTGCAGACGCCCATCACTGAGGAGATAGATCAGGTTCTTGATGTACGAGAGTTTTGTACTCGTCACGGGACCTACCAACGCTACTTGGTCTCCTGGCGGGGACGAGACATTACTGACATTTCGTGGATCAGCACTGACGAGCTACGTCACTGCCTCCCGATCTCTCTGTTGGTAGTCTTTGCGAGTTCTCGCCGGGGTCGAGCTCTTTCAACCCCGAGGGAATTGATGTATCCTGCGATACATCATAATTCTTTTTCTCCCTGCATTTTTATTTATGTATTTTTTTGTTGCGCATTTTATTTCATGTACTCTTCTTATTTTATGTGCTCGTTGACTGATCGGTTTGACCGGCCGATAAGACCCTCATAAAAAGGTCCGACATTAGTAGTAGTAGGACGATAACGACAAGCCCAAGTTATTTAAGAGAAACATAAATTTAAATTTCAAAATTCAAAACACATCACCAGATTCATTCAGGAAATATTGATGGACATTTCATTTTGGGAAAACTGAATTTAATGTTAAAGTTTGTAAAAGAATGAAATTAAAAGAGGTTTTTTTCTTGGCCATTAAAAAGACCATCGTTGAGAAAGGAAGCAGAACCAGACAAGCTGAGAACGAATTTTTCGTTTCGTTATCTGCCATTGCCGATCACGCCGCCTGCTATCAATCACGCCCTCCACTACAACCGCCGGATCGACTCCAACGCCTGCGCCAGGAGGAGTCCCGCCCGAAGTTGGCCTCTCCGTCCGCTACAACAACCGCCTTCGAGCCCTCATCCTAACTCCTCCTACGCTAGTACAGACGCCGCCGATCTAGCGAGCTCCACCCAGCGTCGCCGCCTATGTTGGCAGCAGCTTCGTCGGGCGTCGTTGACCTCGAAAACCCTTTCCGGCGCCCCGACATCGTTCAGCGCCGTCGACCGCGACTCACCTCTGGTTGCTGAACCCGATGACCTCCAAGCAGCCCCGGAGATACGTTCTACCTGTGTGTGACGGACTAGGAGGGGATCATTACTTCGCTGCCGATTGTTTGGGTATACTTGTCCGCTCCTTGCCTTAGTATAAAATTTATGCTTTCACTTAAATTAATCCTTGGGCTTTCCGTTGAGTTCGCACTATTGCTAATTCCGTCTATTTCATAAATTATTGTGTAAGAATTTTGTTTGTGGTCGTGTTTATTCCGTGGAGGGTTTGAATCACAGAACACGCGAGAGATCCACTCGAGCGATATTAACGAATCTCTTAAATTCCAAAGTGACGAGTGTGGTTTGCGCGCGTAAACCGATTTGGCCGCTCGATCCTCTTGTTCTTTGAAAATTAATAAAAAAACTTATATTTTAGAAAATCATAATTTTGTTTTATAACAAAACAAAATATCTTGATTTCAAAATATTTAATTTTCAAAACCCTAGTCGAGTCTACATTAGAGGTCTAAGACTCGAAGGTCCTTCACTTCAAATTTCTTAGCCAACCTAGACTTTAAGTGTTCAATCTTCTCTGTGTCATCTCCAGTTATCACTTTATCATCTACATAGACGATAAGAGCAACCAACTTGCCGTCCCCGTGTTTCACAAACAAGGTGTGATCAGTATTGCTCTGTTTGTATTCAAATGACATCGTTGCCTGGCGAAATCTCCCAAAACAAGCACGCGGAGACCGTTTCAAGTCATACAAGGCTTTCTTCAATCCGCAAACTTTTCTTGCTGACCCTTTTAGAAGAACACAGGAGGCAGGGACATGTAGACTCTTTCCTCAAGATCACCGTGAAGAAATGCATTCTTCACATCCAACTGACCGAGGCTCCATCTTTTACACACGAAATCTTGATTGAATTCATTTTTGCAACCAGAGCAAATGTCTCTTGATAGTCGATACCAGCTGTTTGAATATATCCTCTAGCAACCAACCTGGCTTTGTACCGTTCAACAAGGTCTTGGGAGTTTTGCTTCACGGAGAAGACTCACTTACATCCCACAACAATTTTCCCTTTAGGTAGATGGACAAAATCCCAAGTATGATTCTTGTTAAGGGTCACCATTTCTTGCAACATGGCTGCCTTCCATTCACTGTGCTCAAAAACTTCCTGCCAAGAACGAGGAATAAATATGGAGTACAAGGAGTTGACAAATGCTCTATATGAAGGAGACAACGAGTCATAGGACACAAAGTGGGAAAGAGGATGCTGGGTAGAAGCATAATTATCTCTGTCAGTACCCGAAGACGGATCAAGTGGTGACCCAGGTAGTGTGGGCAAAGCCCTGTGTGTTCGTTACCCTCCTACATCGCGTGTAAACCTATATTCGAGGAGGCATCACTTGATAGGAGGGAGAACTAAATCACTGGGTACAAGAGGAGGCATCACCGGGTCCCCAGGGATAGGAGGGAGCACCAGATCACCAGGGACAGGATGAGAGAATGTAAATGGTGGAAATGAAGGAGAAATAGGCAAAGGAACAGAAGGAGGGAAACTCACTTCCCTAGTAATTGTCTCCCCCTAAAGAGAGGTCCCATAATGAGCTTTAGATCCTGGAAGGTGATATCCATAATAACAAATATCCGCTTAGTGATGAGATGGAAGCACTTATAGCTTTTCTGGGTAAGAGAGTAGCTAATGAAGACACACCTCAGAGCACGGGGGTCGAGTTTGGTCTTGGGATGGACGTGCACAAAACACACACATTCAAAGATACAAGGCAAGAGAGAAATGGGATCAACCCCCAGAGTGGTTAGAGGAGTATGAAATCCAAGGATATGAGTAGAAAGATGATTGATGAGGTAGGCAACAATGAGAACTGCATCACCCCAATAATATTTAGGGAGATTCATGTAGAGAAGGAGATATCTAGCAGCCTCAAGGAGGTGCCAGTTCTTGCGCTCAGCTACCCCATTCTGAGCTGGGGTGTAAACACAAAAGGATTTGATGTATGATGCCAAGATCACTCAGATATTTCTCAAAGCGGGAGTTAATATACTCACGGTCATTGTCACTATGCAAAATCTTAATGGTAATACCAAATTAAGTAGTGATTATCTTATGAAAACGTTGAAAGAGAGAAAACACGTCGTTTTTATGTTTCATCGAATATACCAAGTACAATGAGAGTAACAATCAATAAAAGAAACAAATCACGAGCAACCAAAAATAGACGCAATAAGATTGGACCCCCAAACATCAGTATGAATAAGAGCAAACAAAACTAAGTTATGTGGAGACATAAGATGAAGGGAACTACGATGATGTTTTAGCAAGTTCACATCACACTGAAAAACACTGAACAAAGTACGAGAAATAGTAGGAAGCAAAAGCTTCATAGTAGAGATAGAAGGATGTCCAAGGCGATAATGCCAGCAATCCAAATCAGAGTGCCGATCTGCATGACGAGCTTTTGGAGGCGGAGTGAAACTGGATGAAGTGGAGGATGAGGGGTCGAACATATAGAGCCCGTTGCACAGTCTACCAGAGCCAATCACCGTCCTCGTCTTCACGTCCTGAATAACACAAGAGGTAGGAAAAATAGAGTTAGTCAAATGACTAATAGATAGAAGATTTCGAGTGAAAGCAGTAACATGAAGGACTTAGGAGAGTGTAAGAGAGGAGCATTGAATGGATCCTTTCCCAGCAATGGGAGATAATGATCCACTAGCAATGCTCACTTTCTCTCTGTCGGATTGAAGGGTGTAGGACACAAAACCAGTGGTTGACCCAGTCATGTGATCAGTGGCTCTGGAATCAATGATACATTGTGAGGATAGGTGGGTGGAAGCAGAATGAGCAACTACAGGCCCTGGTGGGCATATGAAGAGGAAGATGAACTAGCCTGCTCAGCTAGAGAGCTATGCATCAACCGGCGGAAAGCCAAAATTTCTTCAGCTGAAAGAGGGTTGGGGGTGGGTGGGTGGGTGGGTGGGTGGGGGTGCCACGTTGGAATCCAGAGAGTGATGAACAGAGGTGTCCTCCACAACATCAGACAAGTGTGCAGATCTTGACAGGGATGATCTATTCTGGGAGCAACCAGTGCCATGTCCACCACGAGGAGCAAGACCTCCCTTGAGAGAAGGAAATCATGGAGCTTAAAACAAGTATCTCTGGTACGACGAGATTTCCCGCAATAATCATACACAAGGTGATCTTTCTTCGTAGACTTCGATCTAGTGTCATGAGCAGGACGAACCCCGTTGTAAGAAAAAGTGACAAGAGCAGATCCCTTGGTGGCAGAGTCGGGAAGGAGAGTCTGTCGGCGGTTGAATTCCTGCTTTACAAGGCTGTACACTTTTGGTAAAGAAGGAAGAGGATAACGTCCCAAGATCTGAATGCTAATTGGGTCAAAATCCCGATGTAAGCTATGAAGAAATTCGAAGATGCGATTCTGTTCTTCCCTTGCTCTCTCCAACACCTCATCTTCTGGAGACACAAGGGTCGGAGAATCAAAATAATCATACTCCTGATAGAGTTGGGCGAACTTTGAGTAGTAGGCAGATGGGGGTCGATCACCCTGTCGCAGGAGAAATATCCGCGCTGAAGTTGGTAGATCTGAACCGCATTTTCACGACATGAGTAGGTGGTCTCTGTGCGCTTCCAGATATTCACAGCAGTATCCGAGAACATATAATTCTGAGTGATGAGCTCCAACATAGCAGCTAGGACATCGCAAGGGAGTCCTCAGACTACCATTGAAGCCACTCTGGAGAATCCAAAGAAGGTTCCTTCGTCATGCCACTGACATAGCCAAACAACCGACGACTTTTGAGGGCAAGGATGATAGAGCGTGGCCAATGAAGGTAGTTGCCATCTAATTTCATAGTAGTGATTTGAGGGGTGCCATGTTTAGGATTTACACAGTTAGATTCAACAGATGCCGGAGTAGGAGCTACTTCGCCGGAAGACATATCTGTAGAGAAGTCACTCCCAGCCATAGAAGATCCCAAATAGAAATTGAGGGTACGCATAAGAGATCACAACATATGTCATAAGATAAGGGTTGCCCTCATAGAAAGAGGGGAAGAACCACATGTCCAATAGAAATTGAAGGAAGAAAAACAGGAGAGGAATCACCAGAAATGAGGGAATCAAGAACCCATGAGACCGGAGCCCCTAGAGGACTGAAGAGGGCGCGGAAGAGAGAGGGAGGCGCGGTTGTTGTGAGGGACAGAAGATGCGGTCGGAGTGGGATCGGCTAGCATGCGGGAGAGGGATCACGAGCGGGGGGCGAAGTCGGAATCGCCGAGCAGTAGCGACGGGATTGACGGGCGGAAGCGTGGGTGAGAGCGGAAGACGAAGACGCGAGAACCTTAAGCCTCTGATATCATGTTGGAAATATTGGAAGAGAAAATATTAGCATGATTTATTCATCCACATAGGGGGCTATATATAGGAGATTACATAGACTCTGTTGTGGGTTGCCGATTGCGCGCGGGTCCACGATCGGGTGGAGGCGTTGGTCTGGCGTGAGCCGGGCGAACTTATGGTGGAGATGGGGAGGAAGCCGCAGGAGGCGGGCGACGCGGGGGGGGGGGGGGGGGGTCTTGGCAACGGAGAGGGACTGCGTGTGGGGCTACTTGTGGCGGTGGTCGGGTTGCTAAGATTAGCACGAAATAGACGGGAGACTTAAAGAGAGAGAGCAGAATATATATAGAGAGAAAAATTGGATAATAACTTGCATAATAATCTTGGCCCCAACCTGACCCTAATAAGTGTCACGAATGGTTCCCAAAATGCCCCTTCCTTGGGCTTAGACACGAAGGATCAAAATGCGTGTAATTAATAAGAGAAACTAGGTAAGGGCCGCGCGATCGCGCCGATGATATACGCGACCGAATGCGGGTCCACAACATCTCCTCCCTCCCCGACCACAAGCTTGCCTTCAAGCTTGTCTTACGCTGGCGGAGGTCCCTGGATCCCCCATGTTCGTTTTAGCATCCCTCTTTGCAGCAAGGTCTTCCAACTCCAGCCAGAAGATGGGCTTGCAGTGATGATCAAAAAAATATGGCTTGTCGCAGCTGTAACAGAGGACCTTGGCACGACGGTCGATCATCTCCTGTGTAGACAGTCGACATACGGTGGCTGGACAGTCGGTATCGCGGTCCTGAGCTAGGGGGCTGGCTGTGGGTAATGACTGAGGGTGAGGGCCGGGCTGGGCCACTTGTTGCCTGGGCGATGGAGATGAGGGCGATCCAACATCAGGCGCTTCTCGCAAATGCGAGCCAAGCTCATGGTGATCGTCAAATCTGTGGAGGCATGAAGCTCCACTTCTATGTGGAGGCGCTTTTGTAGGCCCGCAGTGAAGATGGGCACCTGGTAGGTGGGAAGAATCGAGGGAGTCCGGGCCATGTGGACCTGAAACTGCTCGAGGCACTCGTCGATCGGACCTGTCTGCCGAAGAGAAATGAGATCCCCCAAGGGATTGGCTGCGGGGGGGGGGGGGGGGGGGGGGACAGAGGTTGCAACTGAATTTGAAATCCTCCCATGATAGGAGTGGTTTCTCCCGCTGTAGTTGGGAAAACCAAAGTTGGGCTGATTTGCGGAGAACTGCTTACAACGAGAGAGCCAGGCCAAAGAGTCTTTGCGGCTGTCGAAGATTGGAAAGTCTAGCAGCACGTATCGTGGCACATCGTTGCCCTCATGCCGCGGGGGTAAAAATTCCGGAGGAGTTGGCAGGATCGGTCCCTCATGGGAGGAGGCGAGGAGCCCGTCACTGGTTGAACTAACCGGTTAGCCGGTAGTTGGGCGCTGACGACCCTGATGAGGGCGGCGTTGTTATCCGCTAGGAGCTTTGCGAGGGACTCAAAAATCTGAGATGGGGTGGGTGGTTCAGCCATTGCTGGAAGAGGAGACGGAGGGCTGTCGGCGCAGGAGGGGTTGGAGTTGCCTATAGCCTGTAGTGTCGTGGGAAGCTGGAGGAGATCAGGTGAAGAGGATGCAGACCACGCAAAATTGTTGTTTCCCGAGAGCGTGGCGTCAAAAGGGGCCCTGCGAGGTGCGGCGACGAACTGGGAAGAGGTGGGAAGACGGAGGGAGGAAGCTCTGATACCAAGTTGTTGTGGGTTGTCGATTGCGAGCGGGTCCACAAACAAGAAGAGGCGTTGGTCTGGCTTGAGCCGGGCGGACCTATGACGAAGACGTGGAGGAAGCCACAGGAGGCGGGCGGCGCAGTGGGGGGGTCTTGTCGACAGAGAGGGGATGCGAGCGGGGATACTGGCGGCGGTGGCCGAGAAGCTTGGGTTAGCACGGAAGAGACGAGAGACTTAGAGAGAGAAAGAAGAATATATATAGAGAGAGAAGTTTGATAATAACTTGCATAATAATCTTGGCCCCAACCGGGCCCTAATACGAGTCACAAATGGTTCCCGAAATGCCCCCCCCCCATCAGTGGGTTTAGACACGGAAGATCAAAATGTGCGTAATTAAAAATAGAAACTAGGTAAAGGCCGCGATCGTGCCGGCGATATACGCGACCGAATGCAGGTCTACAACAGACTCATAACTCTTGACTCACGGTGCTTTATGAGACTAAACCCACTCCCGTACTAATAAACTACTAATTTCTCCAACAGATAACAAATGTTGTAATACACAAGCTTGTGGAAAATAAATATTTTAACAATAAAATCTGGCAAATCACCGGATAATATTGGCACCAAGATTACAATCTAATATTTTCCAAAATAGCGAATGCACACAAAATTCAACACAAGAAATGACAACCAATCAGTAGACTCACAATAATAATAATGAGATAGAAGGTTTAGTGAATATCCGGAGAATTATTGGCGGTCGGGGTTGAAGCACATGACTGGAATTGGGCCTCGGATGATGACTTGGGCTGCTGGGCAGCATGATCTTTTGGAATGGGGCAGCCCTTGGTGGTGGGATGTTGAGATTGTGCCACCTCACTGATCCGTGTGTCCTTTTTTATTCCTGTTTTGGGGGAGTCCTAAACATGGAAATGCTTTATGAGGGAGATATAATCTAGGGGATATTCTTCCTATTTGGTTGAGCACTGTTTTGGCAACCCCCTCCATATGTGTTCATCTCCATATATTGATGACTCTTGATCCTATTATAAATAGGGGCCAACCTCCCTTAGCCATGAGATAATTCGGTAATATACAACACTAGTGAGAATTCAGAGAGGGAGAGTTTTGAGCTTTTCAGGCGGTTCTTCCGGCGAACGGCGGCAGCAGGTGGCGGCATCTGGCGCGCAAGGTTGCGGCGCATTCGGTCACCTCAGGCGAGGCGACATCCGGCCGGCCACCTGCAGTAGGCCCCAGAGGTTCGGCGGAATCAAGCGCGGCGACGGCGGCAGCAGGCGCAGAGGCGGCGATACAGGCGGAGCTAACGGAGGCGGCGCATCCGGTCACCTCACGCGAGGCGACATCCAGCCGGCCTCCAGAAGTTGACTCCAGGCGTTCGGCGACTGATCCAGGCGGGATCGGCATCAGGCGGCGGAAGCAGGCAGTGATTCCAGCGGGGAAGATAGACCGTGTTTTTAGTGTTTTCTGTTTTCTCTTGTTGTATCTTGTAATCTCATCAGTTTATAGTGGATCTTTCTGGCGCGCTCTCCCCGTGGACGTAGGAGCCCAAACTCCGAACCACGTAATTATTTTGTCGTCTGTGTGTGTATTTGTGGAATCTCTTCTGGTTTATGATTTTGCGCCATTAAAATTGCTCAGCTATATTCCGTTGCGCTACCGCGGTACTCGATCTGATTGCATAACAGTGGGAGAGGGTTTTATGAGTGGGGAGGGTGGATGGGTGACTGTTGGTGGAGCTGTAAGGGGTTGGTGGGCTGCCGTGAGTTGAGGGGTGGCTGGGAGGTGGTTTCAGGATTGGAATGATGTCCTGGAAGGAGTTGGGGGGGGGGGGGGGGGGGGGGGTTGTGGGAAGGGTTAACGGCTGCAGGGAAGTGTCTTTCCCTAAATCCTTAAACCTGTGGGGAGTTCTGGAGGGCTGGGGCCTTAGGGATGAGATAATGGCTGCAGGGAAGGCTGTTTTCCAGTGCCTGGTGTAGAGTTCCGGAGAGCTGGGGCCTGATGGAAGTGGGACGGACTCTTGGGGAAAACTTCTACGGATTGGAGATGTTTTGGAGGGTTTTGGGGGTCTGGACTAGGGAAATAGTGGATCCTGGAGGGGGTGAGGGGGGGCTGTGGGAAGGGGTAACGGTTGCAGGGAAGTGCGTTTCCCTAAACCCTTAAACCTGTGGGGTGTTCTGGAGGGCTGGGGCCTGAGGGAAGAGATAATGGCTGCAGGGAAGGCTGTTTTCCAGTGCCTGGTGTGGAGTTCTGGAGAGCTGGGGCCTGATGGAAGTGAGACGGACTGCTTGGGGAAAACTTCTAGGGATTGGAGATGTTTTGGAGGGTTTTGGGGGTCTGAACTAGGGAAATAGTGGGCCCTGGAAGGGGGAATCAGTGGCTGGCAGCAGTTTTGCAGCTTTCTGACTAGGATTGGGCGGTGGTGAGGGGAGTGTGGGAGTTGGGAGGAGATGGCCGGCTAAGGGAAGGTGTGGAGGTCTCAGTTTGGATGTGGGGACTGGGGAGAGTGTTGGCGTTAGTGGAGGGAGAGGATATTGAGGAGAAGGGGAGGATGATGGGCTGTGAGGGATTTTTGGAGTGGGCATAATTTTTAGGAAGTGGTTATGTTTGGGTAGCGTGGTAGTGGGGAGTTGGCTAGGGAATGGGGAGGGTGGTGGCCGGCCTAGGGTGGTCGGAGGGGATCGCTGGTGGTGGTTGTGGCCGGAGGGGATCGCCGGTGATGGTTGGGGAAATTAAGTGGGGTGGTAGAGTTTTGTGGAAGTGGTGGTGGCTTGAGGGAGATGGCCGGAGGTGGTTTTTGGCGATCACCGGAAAGCTGAAAATGAATGGAAATTAAATGGTGGCGGTGATGAAGTTTTGTGGAAGTGGTGGTAGCTTGAGGGAGGTGGCCGAAGGATGATTTGTGGGGGAAACCTGAAGGTGGCCAGTGGGATGAGATCGGGAGAAGGTGGGGTGGCCGGCTCTTAGGTGATGGTGGGAGAGGGTGGGGTGGACGGCTCTTAGGTGATGGTGGGAGAGGTGGGAGGTCGGCTAGGGAATGTGGAGGAGAGAGAGGTGGTCGGGTAGTGGAGGCGGGGAGGGGAAGGATAACTCCAAGTTTTATGTTAGGATTTCGGCGTCGACACCAGTGATCAAAATGAGTCTTCTTGCACTTTACTTTCAAGGCCTTCTAAATGAACCTTCTATCCCCATTTATAGACTATGGGTCTGGTACGAAACCGGGGAGGGGCGGGGTGTTCGGTCGGCTATGAGGAAGGAGAACGGGAGAGAGGGAGGGAAATAGAGAGAGGAAGAGAAGGGGAGAGTTAGGGTTAGAGAGGAGAAGGGGGGGGGGGAATACACTTTCATCCGAGATAAACAAATTCAAGGTCCGCATGCCCTCTTATAGTGGCGAGGAGCGATCACAAATAGAAAAATACTGAAAATAGGAAATACTAAAAATATTTAAAGTGCGTTAAGCAAACAAAACAACATATTTAATATTAAATATCCTTTGCGGCCTCAGTGGACCCCTGCGATATACGCGCCCGACGCGTGTAGACTTGCAATGGTGGCTCGTCGTCGTGTAGTTCCGTAACAATGCCGCCATCTGGAAAAATGTGTCTTGTCCTCAAGGCAGTAGTCGGGAAACTGGTGGCGGAAGTCATCTCGGGGAAGCCACGTCGCGTCCGAGTCGGGGCGACCGGTCCAAGCCACAAGAACTTCCTCTGGTGTATGGTCCCCTGGAATGCGACATTGGCAATCAAGGATCGAGGCGGGGTAGTAGGGCGCCTCTCCGGAAAGGTCGAGATCGGCCGGGAGCTGATCCGTGGTGGCGTGCTCGCTTACTGCGCGTTGTAGCAGCGAGACATGGAAGAATGGGTGGATGCGGCTTCCGCTTGGGAGGCGAAAGCGGTATGCGATCGCCCCGATGCGTGCAAGTACCTCGAACGGCCCGAAGAATCGGGGGGCTAATTTCGGGCACGGCCGTCGGGCTACCGAAAGTTGACGGTAGGGGTGGAGTTTGATGAAGACCTTCTCTCCCACTTCGAAGGAGAGGTTCCGACATTTCTTGTAGGCGAAGGAAGCCATCTTCTGCTGGGCCCATTAGAGGTGGTGCTTCAGGTGATCCAGAATGATGTTCTTGTCGCGAAGAGCTGTGGCCAGGCTCTCCACCTGACATAACCCTGGGAGGTGGCGGTCGATTGACGGAGGAGGCCGACCGTAAACAACCTCAAACGGGGTGGCGTCGGCTGCCTGGTGGTGGGCGGTGTTGTGCGAAAACTCGGCCCACCCGAGCCACTTAGCCCAGCTACGTAGTTGCTCTCCCACGAAGCAGTGGAGGTACGTCTTTAAGCACCGATTGAGGACCTCTGACTGGTCGTCGGTCTGAGGATGGTACGCCGTACTCATGCGGAGGCGGGTGCCTTGCAGGCGGAACAAAGTAGTCCAGAAGGTATTCAAGAAGAGCGGGTCTCGGTCGCTGGCGATCGATCAGGGAAACCCGTGGAGGCGCACGACCCCCTGGATGAAGCTGTCGACGACTGTAGCTGCGGTGTATGGATGGCAGAGGGGAATGAAGTGAGCATACTTCGAGAGCCGGTCCACCACGACCAGGATGCAGTCAGATCCCTGAGATCGGGGCAGTCATGTGATAAAGTCCATGGCAACGTCGTCCCAAACGCGGTCGGGAATCAAAATGGGCTGAATTAGACCAATCGAAAAACGACTTCATACTTGGCCTTCTGGCAGATGAGGCAGGCGGACACAAAGGCTTTGACCTGTCAGAACATGTGAGGCCAATATAGTGAGGCTGCGAGCCGTCGGTATGTCCGGTAAGCGCCGGCGTGTCCCCCGTTGGGGAAGCATGGAACTCGACCAATAACAAAGGGATGCTCGGGGAGGAGGGGCGAGTACGAGGAGACCCTTGTAGAGTAGGCGGCCGCCAACCAAGGAGTAAGGTGGGCGAGCTGTGGCGTTTGCGAGGAGTGCTGTTCGAATCCCGTTGAGCGTCGGGTCTGCTTCCCCTTTGAAGGGCGTTTGCATCCTCCCACACCGGGCGGGAGATGGATGCAAGTATGGGGTTTCTGGAGAGATCGTCGGCCGCGCGGTTTGCCTTCCCTGGCCGGAACTCGATGATGAAGTCGTAGCCCAATAGCTTGACCATCCAAACCTGTTGGGTGGGCGTAGTAATCTTCTATTGCAGGAGGTAACAGAGGTTATGGTGGTCGGTGCGGACCACGAATCATCGACCCAGGAGGTAGGGTCGCCAGTGCTGCACTGCGAGGACAAGGCCTGTGAGCTCGTTCTCGTACGCGGAACGACTGCGGATGGTATCTGAGAATACGCGGCTGAAATAAGCCACAAGTCAGCCGGCCTGCATCAGTACTGCTCCCACGCCGACGCTCGACGCGTCACACTCCACAAGGAAGGGCCGAGAGAAATCCGGCATGGTTAACACCGGGGCACGAACCAAGGCCTGCTGAACTGCGACAAAAGCGGCGGCCGCCGCCGACTGCTCGAAGGGGCTCTCGACAAATTTCTTCAGGAGCTGGGTGAGGGGTCGGGCCAACGTGTCGTACCCCTGAATGAATCAATGGTAGTATCTTGTCAGCCACAGGAACCCGCGGACATTGCAGAGAGATGATCCTGTTGGTCACTGGAGGACCGCCTCGATCTTGTCGCTGACCATCACGACCCCCGCAATAGAGATGGTGTGTCCCAAGTAGCACACCTCTGGAACCCCAAAGGAACACTTTGTTGGGTGGAGCTTAAGGTGATGAAGTCGTAGAGTGGCCAACGTCTGGCGGGCGTACTGGA
This sequence comes from Platanthera zijinensis, assembly GCA_039513925.1. Lineage (NCBI taxonomy): Eukaryota > Viridiplantae > Streptophyta > Magnoliopsida > Asparagales > Orchidaceae > Platanthera > Platanthera zijinensis. The sequence continues at coordinate 157,586,213 of CM077094.1, forward strand.
GGTGCTCCTGCCAAGAAGAACTGTAGACTAAGATGTCATAAAAAAACAAGTACGTGCTGACGAAGTACTGAGCAAAAAATGTCGTTCATCGTGGCCTGAAAGGTGGCCGGTTCGTTGGTCTGGCCGAATGGCATAACCAGGAACTCATAGTGGCCGTCATGGGTCCAGAAGGCCGTCTTGGCCACGTCGGCTGACCGAACGTGAATCTAGTGGTAGCTGATACAGAGCTACAGCTTGGTGAAAATGGTCGCGTCGTGGAGTTCATCCAAAAGCTCTTGAATCACAGGGATCAGGTACTTGTCTGGGACGGTGGCTTTGTTGAGCTCCCGATAATCCACGCAGAAACACCAGATGTCGTCCTTCTTCCTGACCAAGAGGACCGAGTTGGAGAAGGGGCTCGCATTGGGGCGGATGAGGCCCCCCATCAACATGTCGCGTACAAGCCTCTCGATCTCATCCTTTTGCATGTGCCCATAGCGGTACGGTCGGGCCGAGACTGCCGACATGCCGGGCTGAAGAGGTATGACATGATCGTACGACGGGCCGGTGGCAACGCGGATGGAGCAGTAAAGAGGTCGGCAAACTTGGACAGGAGGGCCTGAAGGGCCGGAGGCGGTGATGGGCCTTGCGACACAACGTCCGAGATGGACCAGAGCCATGCTGAAAAGTCGACGTCCGAGATCCTCTGAATTTGGCGGACGGAGACGGGGGAGCAAAGCAGTGCAACATCCCCCCACAAGGCAACACTCTCGACCGTCCTGAAGGAACCACATCGTCATAGTCCCCCAGTTGACACGCACGTCGCCTAGCGTGCAGAGCTGCACAACTTCTAGGATGGCGTCCACCCCGCCAAGGCCGAAGACGTAGAAGTCCGTCGTCACCGAGTAAGGGCCCACTGAAAGCGAGACGACCAGACAACGACCTGGATCGAGCGGCGGCGACTATCGCCCAAACTAACAGTGAAGTTCGGAGAGGGCTCCATCGGAAGGCTGAGCTACTGGGCCAGGTGAGAGGAGAGAAAATTATGGCTTGCCCCGCTGTCCACCATGATGACAATGCAGTGGTCGCCCAACTTGCCCACCAACTTCATGGTCTGGGGTCCTGAAATGCTGCCCACTGAGAAACAGGGGAGCTCTAAATGGTGAAGGCCAGCGACGGCAGCGGCCTCGGTGGTGTCCTCCGCATTGATCTCGAGGTCCTCAAAATCCGCCAAAGTAATCTTCGGCTCGAAGTCGCCGATGATGGCATGGAACTCCTTGACTGCGCAGACGTGGGTAGGGTCGTAGGGTTGACGGCAGCGGAAGCATAACCCCTTGCGATGGAGGTTGTCGAACTCTCGGTTGGAGAATCGTTGCGGAGGGCCTGGACGGCCTGGCCGGCCGGCTGGAGGGGGCCGAGGGGCCTGTGGATCTGGAGTAGCGGTCCGCCACGGTCGGCCTCCCGACGGATGCTCGCCTGGATCCGGCGGGGTTCGAGGGGACAAATCCGCCTCCACGAATCGGGCCATGTCGAGGGCCTCGGAGACCGTCCGGGGGTGGTGGGTGCGGAGTCGGGACCGGATGTTGGGCAGAAGGCTTTGCATGAAGAAGTCGAGATAATGATCCGGTGGTAGGCTCGAAACATGGGTGATGAGGGCCACAAAATCATCAATGTAATCACCCAATGCGCCAGTTTGGCATACCCCACACAGTCGTTCAATGGCGGATCCAAAAATAACGGCTGTCATAGCGGCGGATCATCTCCTGTTTGATCTCGGGCAAAGAGATAGCCGGGTTGGACTGGCGGAGCCACCGGGCCTAATGAAGTGCGGAGCTGTCGAGTCCCACGATAGCGGTAGAGGCCTTGTCCTGCTCTGGGGTGTGGTGGAGATCAAAGTACTGTTCCGCCTTGGCGATCCACCCAATCGGTCCACCCTGGCAAAGGTGGGGAGGTCCAAGGCAAGGGCTGGACGGCACGGGGGAAAAGGGTGCGCAGAGTCTCCGATGTGTGGTTGTGGTGCCGCCCCGAGGATGGACGCGCCGGTGTCCGGGCACGCGGATCTGTTTGCGGAAGAGGTGGCAGAATGTTGGAGAGCATCAAACTTGGCGTGAAGTGCGAGAAGGGAGACATGCATGGAGGCTACGAGGGATTCCTGGGCGTTGGCACAACGTAGGAGGGCCTCGTTGGTGGTCTCCGATGGGGCCTCTGCGATGGAGCGCGTGGATGGTGCCATGGCCACGGGAGGGAGGTGCGGCAGTAGTGGCGGGCGACGCTGGACGGTGCGGGCGCAGTGATGCGGCGGGGGCTGAGCAGGAGCGGGCGGTGCGAGCACGGACGGGGCAACTTGGGCTGGTGTTGCGCGGGCTGGGGGGGCTGGACTGAATGACGAACGGGGCTGGTACTCCGGCGGCCGGCAGAAACGACAGGTCGGACTAGTTTGGTACATACCCGAGGAGGGGCGGGGTGTTCGGTCGGCTATGAGGAAGGAGAGTGAAAGAGAGGGAGGGAAATAAAGAGAGAGGAAGAGATGGGGAGAGTTAGGGTTAGAGAGGAGAGGGGGGAATACACTTTCATCCGAGATAAAGAAATACAAGGTCCGCATGCCCTCTTAGTGGCGAGGAGCGAATACAAAAAGAAAAATACTGGAAATAGGAAATACTGAAAATACTAAAAGTGTGTAAAGCAAACAAAGCAACATATTTAATATTAAGTATTCTTCGCGGCCTCAGTGGGCCCCTGCGATATACGCGTCTTACGTGTGTAGACTTGTCATGGTGGCTCGTCGTCGTGTAGTTCCGTAACAGGGTCCACCATAGACGATCGTGCATGATGACCCTTAAATACATTAAAATAAAAATCAGAAAAATACCAAAGCCCAACTAAAATTCACGAATCGTCGATCCGTACAAAATGGATGGCTCCGATCATCGTGTAGGCCTATATGTGATGTGATCCCCATCATAATGTACAATTAAAACCCCCACTAGAGGCTAACACCTTCACAAACAGAGTATTTCCAGAAACAGCCTTCAAAGCAGCATGTTACAATGACATTTTTTTTCACTTTTAATTCTCTTTCACGGTTTCACATGGACCTAAACTCATCGGAGGTTGTATGCAACCAGCAGTCTCCATTAAGGGACACTGGTCCAAAAACCTCCTGGATCCGGGGGAGGTAAAGTGCACCTCCTGCACTTTATCATAAAGTGCGGGCATCCAACGGTCCGCATTGGATGCCCACACATACCTCAAAGGAAGCTGAGATGTACTCTCTTTGAGATGTGCGGGCAATCACGCGAGCCATTGGATGCTTTCACTTTGCCGTAAAGTGTAGGGATGCACTTTACTCCTCCCGAGTCCACCCCTCCCACGATATGATCCGACGCGGGCCTCACACTAAAACATGCACTATTAAGGAAGGAAATGATTAGACATTTATTTGGGTGACAAGTCATGTAATGAGCCCTTTATGTAATGTAATAAAGGGGGAGTTTTTATTCAGAAGATATTATTAGATGTTTTATTGTAATTAAATAAGAGCGTTAAAGTTCTGTGGTGTAGTAGTTGATTAAATCTGGGTTCTCTGTTGGAAAGGAATCTGCCAACGACCTAGTGGAGATTTCCCTTTGAGTGTATCGACATCTTCTTCTTGCTTTTTCTTCTTGCTCCCCCCTTTCACCGTCTCCACCAGAATAATACCCAACCTGCCCAAAATCAACAACAGACCACTGATGACATTTATTTCGCACCATTGCACACTTCCATCAACTTGAAGTGTTTTCACTTGCAACTTGGGATAAATAGATCACAATCAACAATGGTTATTGAGCATCCTCACTTTGGGTTCATTTGTTTCCACGTTAAACCTCCATTCCGTTGAATTGGAGACGCCATTGGAAAATATTTTGCTGTTTGGTCAAGACGTTCCGTTACCGACGCGCCCTAATATTCCATTCCATCGGCGCTTTCTCGACAGGAGCTCGGACCTCCAGTCCAACGCGTAAGCTCCGTTCCCATCGCAGATGCTCTCTTCCAGATATGAATTATCTGTACTTTTGCATTGCAGAAAAAATAGCAGATTCGCAGCAATTTGCATTTCCCGCCAGCAGATCTGATCCTTTTGAACCTCTGAACCCATTTCCGACTGATATTTGAGGCTTCTTGAACCTCCAAACCCATTTTTGCCTGCAGATCTGATGCAAGATTTTGCTCCACATTTTTTCATCTGCCCGAGGGGATGGTTAGAGAGAAGATGAACAGTTGCAATTATAATAATGTACTAATGGCCCCAATAGTTGTGAGTCTGTGATCACTTTTTTATTAATTAAATTAATATTAATTAATCAATGATACATTAATTCATTATTAATTATCGTATATAAAATCATGGAATTTAATTTAATTATATATATTAATTGTGATCAAATTTAATTATAATAAAAACACCATCATTGTTTTATCAAACAGTTCAATCGGTTTTACAGTTCTCAACAACTCTTCAAATGGTGATTTACCAAACAAATTTCTCTATTTCTCACAGCTCCATTCTCATAATTGCATTCTCACAACTGCATTCTCACAAATCTATTTGTCACTGCCGTCGCCGGAACAAATTGACCCTTTATCACAACATATCCTATGACATTTTTTGTTGTGCAGGTCGTTCCTCTGGCGACCTCCATCCTCACGGCCTCACACAACCCCCTACAAACCCACCACTTCTCCCACGTCCCTTGGCCGAATTGGGATCACCCCGCCCAACACCACAACCCCCACTACTATGTTTCTTCCGAATCCAAGATCCTACTACCAAATACTGCAATCTTACCCTGCTTTGTCCACTCAATAACCCCAACTCCACCAATGTCCTGCCTCTCCCTACCCCAGGCGCCTCACAACAACCTTTGACTCCCTCCAAGCTCTCACAACATGCCCTATCCCCCCTCGCCCACTCTATTCCCATTGATACTTGTTTCAGTCCCTCCACCGCTTGCAAACTTCATAACAGCATCGACATCCCCTTAAAATCCGCCTATATCCCCCGCTTCTCCACATGTTTTCCTATCACTGTTATCTACGTTAGAGGCACCGCATTGTAAAGGTTAATGTCCCTGACCCCACTTCCCTTATCTTCCCCCTACCTGCTTAAAACCCGACCACATGTGCTCCTCCAATCAATCCATCTATCACGCCCTCCCCATCACTAACATTTCCACTTTACCTTCCCAAGTTTGCACTCATTCCACGCTCCCTCCCACTCCCATCGTGTGTTTCTATTCCACCAGTCTGTCGTCCCTTTTCAAATTCATCCGAATCCACACAACATCACCCCACCATTGCACCCCAATCCATATGCACCATCTCGTGCTTCCTCATGTCACTCGTATTCCAGCCAGGTCCACCAAGTTCCAACAATCACATCTGCGTACACCCACTAAACCCACCCATAAATATTAAGTTCTACAGCCCACAAGCCCACTCACTTGTTAATCTAAACATCATAGCACATTATTCCACATTTTAATAAACACACCAGTAATGAGTAAGGTAACATTCCCTGTAGCTTAGATCCGCACCATTCTTTCCATCCCTACAGGATTGTACAACACCATGTTTTTGTTTTGTAATAATTCCTATGTTTGGGATAGCATCTGTGTGGTGGTTTGCCGTTCTTATTTTGATTTATTAGTATGATCTGTCCTGTTTTGGTTTGCTTAGTTTGGATTATTATTATTATGTCAAACCCTAATCGAATATAGGAGGAGATTGTAAGTGTATATTCCCTCTTATTTCGATCCCAGCTTCACTGTTTCAGTGAGGTCTCCACCAAAATCTCTCCTACCACCACTATATCCAGCACTCACGCGGCCGGCCGCCTTGAGACTTGCTACCTCCACTTACGATATTATCATCTTGTCATCACCACCGTTGCTCCGCAACTTCATCTTGTTTGGTCCTACCGGCTCACCACAACACAGCTACACCATCCCATCACCAACATCCATGTCCACCTCAACAATGACTATTATTGACCAGATTATCTGCACCACAACAATAATTAAAAATCAAAACGAACTCGTCCTACTCAGTCACAATTTTGATGACTAATGACAGTTGGACACCAAAATTAATTCTTTACATACTGCTGTTAGGGCAAGATTACGGGGAGCAACTATGGGAGAGAGATCTAGAGAAAACTAGGAGAATTTAGGGTTAGGGAGGAAGAAAGGAGAATACCTGATAACATTCTTCATGACCCCCCAAAAGGGGGCTGCCCGGATATAAATATATCCGGGCATGGAGGGGCCGGCCGGCCCCTCCAAGGGGGCTGAACCCGCCTGGTTCAGCCCCTGGCCGACCGGTTCAGTGAGTGGGGGCTGAACCCAAAGGTTCAGCCCCGTTGTTAAGCGCTCCCCTGGTTCTCCGTACATAATGACGCCCGGCAAAGCGCAGCGGGGGCGTAACATTCCCCTCCCCATCAAGAGCCAACTTGTCCTCAAGGTGGTAGTGCGGGTAGAGCTCTTTGAAGTCGAAGAAATCCACCCAAGAGTTGTGTGCTGGCGAGAGGCCCTTCCATTTGACCAAGAGCTCGGGCCGGTATTCCGTGCCCCGACTCTTCCACCGGTGCCCCAAAATATCCTCGGGCAGCGGCCGCAGCTCCCCCAGAGAAGTAACCTCGGGCAAGTCAGTACTGGGATGGACATGCGGACCCAACTTCCGCTTGAGCAAGGAGACATGGAACGTAGGATGAATGCGGGACCCCTCCGGCAAAGCTAAAGTATAGGTCACCGGCCCCACCCTGCTGATGATCTGAAAGGGGCCGTAGTAGCGCGGGGACAGTTTCTGGTTACCACGATGAGCAACGGACAACTGGCGGTACGGCTGGAGCTTAAGAAAGACTTCGTCACCCACGGCGAACTCCCGCTCCGTACGGTGCTTGTCCGCCTGAGTCTTCATGCGGTCCTGTGCCAGGCGGAGATTCGCCCGAAGAGTGACCAACATGCGATCCCGATCCAGAAGAGCACGATCCACGGCCGGAAGAGCTGTGCTACCCGGCTCATAACTAGCCAAAGACGGCGGCGGCCGTCCGTAAACCACCTCAAAAGGCGTCATTTTGCTGGCGGAGTGATAGGACGTGTTGTAACAGTATTCAGCCCAATGTAACCAATCCGGCCAACTCCGAGGCTCATCCATAACAAAGCAACGAAGGTACGTCTCGACACCCCGATTGAGCACCTCGGTCTGGCCATCCGACTGTGGGTGATGCGATGTGCTAAAGTGTAAGCGAGTGCCCTGCAACCGAAAAAGCTCCCTCCAAAACCCACTGATAAAGGTGGGGTCTCGATCAGAAATAATGGCACGAGGAAGACCATGCAGACGAACGATTTCCCGAGCGAAGAGTGCCGCCACAGATTCCCCAGAGTACGGATGACTGAGGGCCAGGAAATGACCATACTTGGAGAGCTTATCTACCACCACCAGAATCACGAACTTGCCCTTAGACTTAGGCAGCCCATCGATAAAGTCCATGGACACCGTGTCCCAAATAAGCTGCAGAATATCCAACGACACGAGTAGCCCTGCAGGAGAAGAAGTCTCATATTTCTGCCGTTGGCAGATGTCACATTGCCGAACAAACTGCTGAATGTCCCGTCGCATGCCAGCCCAAAAACAGTTAGCACGTGCCCGCTGAAGGGTGCGTAGCACCCCCGCATGCCCCCCTGTGGGCGACGAGTGGAACTCATGCATCAGTACGGTCTTCCAGGCTGAATTGGCGGGCACGACCACCCGACCCCGATAGTATAGCCGACCATTACACAGATGATAGCCGACCGCTACCTGTTCGCCTCGCTGGAGAGCCTCCACCATCGGTCCGAGCGTGTCGGATCGCAGCACCTCCGCCTGGATATCCTCCAGTGAATCGATCAGCGGACCCGAAAGGTGAGAAAGAGCTTCCTCGGGCAGACGGGAGAGAGCATCAGCCACCACATTCTCTTTACCCCGACGATAAACGATCTCGTAGTCATAGCCCAGAAGTTTGGTAACCCATTTCTGCTGTAGCGGCGAAGAGACCTGCTGGTCCAGGAAATGCTTCAAGCTTTGATGGTCCGTCCGAATCTTAAAATGTCGGCCCAACAAATAGGGCCGCCAGACGGCCACTGCATGAATGATCGCCAATAACTCCTTCTCGTAGGCGGAGAGGCCCAACGTACGAGGAGCTAATGCCTTGCTGTAAAAGGCTATGGGCCGCCCCGCCTGCATCAGAACCGCCCCGATGCCGACTCCCGACGCATCCGTCTCCAAAATGAACTCCTGCGTGAAATCTGGTAGTGCCAACACTGGTGTGGAGGTCATAGCTCGCTTGAGAGCCTGAAATGCCTCCTCCGCCTTCTCATTCCAAGAGAAAGAGTCCTTCTGTAGCAGCTGGGTCAATGGTCTAGCGATCTTGCCATAGTCCTGTACGAAGCGTCGGTAGTACCCGGTGAGGCCCAAGAAACCCCGCAAAGCGCGAACTGTCACCGGTCGCGGCCAGGACTGCATACTCTGTATCTTCCGCGGGTCGGCCCGCACTCCCTGTCCAGAGACCAAATGGCCTAAATACTCCACCTCCTCCTGTCCGAACGAGCACTTGGAACGGTTGGCATACAGGTGGTGCTGGCGCAGGCGACCAAGGACCTGTTCCACGTGGCGCACGTGGTCCTCCCAATTGGCGCTGTAGATGAGGATATCATCAAAGAAGATCAAGACAAAGACCCGCAGAAAATCTCTGAATATCTCGTTCATGTTAGCCTGGAATGTAGCGGGCCCCCCAGTCAGCCCGTTCGCCATAACCAAAAACTCATAGTGACCGTCATGAGTCCGGAACGCCGTCTTGTGGATGTCCTCCTGCGCCATCAAAATTTGATAATAGCCGGAACGCAGGTCTAACTTGGTGAATCGTCGTGCTCCATGAAGCTCATCTAGCAATTCCTCGATGTGAGGAATCGGAAAATTATCCTTGACAGTAGCACCGTTCAAGGCACGGTAGTCCACACAAAATCGTCAGGACCCGTCCTTCTTTTTGACCAAAATAATGGGAGCCGAAAAAGAACTGGTACTCGGCCGAATGATGCCAGCCTCCAGCAACGCGCGGACGCTGCGTTCAATCTCCGCTTTCTGAACATGTGGGTAGCGGTACGGACGAACATTCGTAGGCTCAGCCCCCGCCTTGAGCGGAATACGGTGATCTCGAAACCTCGGTGGTGGCAAGGAGCGTGGTTCCTGAAAAACATCAGCAAACTCTGTCAAAAGTAACCGTAACTGAACCGGTACCTCAGAAGGAGTGGACTCGCCGGTCTGAACCGTCCTGAGAATGGCCATCATCTGCCCCTCCCCGCTTAACCGCTGCATGCTGCGAAGAGAGACCTCTTTAACAGGAGATGGCATCATACCCTTCAGGCAAAACTGTTTCTCGCCATGCACGAACTCCATGGTCATGTGTTTCCAATCAAAAGTCACACGCTGTAGCTGGCGCAACCACTGAACTCCCAACACCATGTCGGAGCCACGAATAGGCAGTAGGTAGACATCAGTCCGTCCCACATAACCATGTATCTGCATCTCCACCCCCTCACACTGCAGCTTGCTGCCATCCACCACCATAACGTGAAAAGCCGCTCCCTTATCAACCAGGTGCCCAACTCGTCGTGCAACGTCGGGGTGTATGAAGTTGTGGGTACTCCCACTGTCCACCAGGATAGTAACTTTCTCTTGGGCAATCCGGCCCGCCAACCGCATAGTAAGCGGGGGAGCACAACCCTCGAGAGCATGTAAAGAGACCCCGAACTCCGTCTCGTCCAAGTCCCCGTCTACCTCCAACTCCTCAACCGACGCCGGCTCGTCTCCGTCCTGCGGCAACATGAAAACCTGTAGCTTCTGACACTTATGACCGGGCACAAACTTCTCATCGCAATTAAAGCAGAGGCCCTTCTCCTTCCGAGCGGCCAACTCGCTCCAAGACAACCGAGTCACCGTCGGTTTGTTACCCACAGGTTGCTCCCGACGCGCCGCTGTGGCCGGGGTCGAAGACGGCCTACTCATGAGCCGCGCCCGCTGCCTGTTAAACCTCTCCTCCTGGATCCGTGCCAAGGTAATGGCGTGGTTCAAGGAACGGGGCATGAGCGCCTGTACCTCGTCTCGAATGTGCTCCTTGAGGCCAGATATGAAACAGCTGTAGAGAGTCCTTTCCGGCCACTGAACCCGATTTGCTAATTTCTCGAACTCCGTGCGATACTCCATCACGGAGCCCTTTTGACGCAGCTTCTGAAGGAGGGCCTCAAAGTTCTCATACTCCAGTGGACCAAATCGGGCTGTAAATCCATCCACAAACTCCCCCAAGGCACGTACTCCCGGCCCCGCAGGAACCACTGCGTCCACTGGAAGGCGTCGTCCTTCAAGTGGAAGGACGCCAGCTGCACCCACTGCCCTTCTGGCACCTCCTGGTACTGGAAGAAAAGCTCCGCTTTGTGAATCCATTCCAAGGCGTCACCGCCCTCGAACTCTGGAAAGTACATGCGGGTAAGTCCGGGGGTCAGACGTTGTGTCCCTGGACCTCCGTCCCGCCTTGCGTGTTCCCCATGCTCAAATCCGCCGTAGCCGTGCTGTTGTCCCGCTCCCCAAGGCGGAAGTTGCGGCTGGCCGCCCCATCCTGGGCCAAAACCGGCCATTCCCGGTGGCCCAAATCCGCGTGGAGGAGGAAGGAGTCCCCCCCTTGGCTGTCCCGCCATGTCGGGTGGCCGCCGGAGCCCGAAAGGCTCATCCCCGCCTCGGCGCCACTGTTCCTGGCCCGATCCGAAGTTGCCGAAGCCCGCCGCTGCAGATCCTGGCGGGAACGACCCCGACGGACCTCCAAACACCGATGCCAGGCCCGCCGGAGGTCCATGGGCCGCCGACGCCGCACCTCCCGCCGTCCCGAGCCACGCCGCGCCAGGCGGAGCCCCTCCCGCAAGCCGCACGCCCGCTACCCCTTCCGCAAGCCGCGCGGCGGCCGAAACCGCGGGATCGGCCCCCGATCTGGCCGAGTCGTCAGTCACCGGGGTTTTCCCTTTCAATAGGGTCTTCAACTCTTCCAATCGGGCTTCCAACCGCCCCTCTAGGGCCGCCATCGAATCGGTTAGGCCAACAACATTCTCCTCTAGGGTTTCAATCCGCGAGGACTCCTCTTGATTGCGAGTGTTCACCATGGAGAGAATCGAAGCCTCTGATACCAAATGTTAGGGCAAGACTACGGGGAGCAACTACGGGAGAGAGATCTAGAGAAAACTAGGAGAATTTAGGGTTAGGGAGGAAGGAAGGAGAATACCTGATAACATTCTTCATGACCCCCCAAAAGGGGGCTGCCCGGATATAAATATATCCGGGCATGGAGGGGCCGGCCGGCCCCTCCAAGGGGGCTGAACCCGCCTGGTTCAGCCCCTGGCCGGCCGGTTCAGTGAGTGGGGGCTGAACCCAAAGGTTCAGCCCCGTTGTTAAGCGCTCCCCTGGTTTTCCGTACATAATGACGCCCGGCAAAGCGCAGCGGGGGCGTAACAACTGCCATGAGGGTGAGACATGTTTTCCAGCTGCAGACAGTGTTGGCGTAGCATCGGTCTGGTCCCCTAGCAGTCTAGCACCCTTCGAGCTAAACTGAATTCACATAGGTACATGTACAAATCACAATCACAGAAGATGGTGAGGATGCTTTTTTTGGGCAGAGTCAGGTATTGAGTTATCTATGTACTAGGAAACTTTATTAGGGAATATTATTTGAATAATTTATTGCAACTATTCAAGGATGTTACTGTCCTTAGTATGTTACAACTAGAAATATTGCGGAATTAGAAACGAACAAGATTGCATTAGTTGAAATACACAGATACAAATCTGGAGCAAGCTCCAACCAAGATCAAGGAGGCTGAGTCCTTCTAATGATTCTTCTCTCCAAAGAGAGCTCAAAATGACTAACAATCCAGATACCTAACACCTAAAAATCCTCCCCCTTATATAGATGAGGGAGGGAAACATACAAGGAAATATAAATTCATTTAAATAATTAATTAATCTAATTAATATTAAATAATTAATTTAATCAATTAATTAATACAATTTAATTACAAGAAATAATCACGGTGGTTTCCAAATGCGCTTCGATGGTTCCGACGATGAGTGGCTCCTCCGACAAATGCGCGAGGATAACATTTCATCGCCCTTGCCCTCAAAGTCGAGTTTGAATAATTTGTCGGGCTCGATGGTAGTTGCGACGAAAAAACAGTTGCGGATAGTGGATGGAATTAATAGAAGCAATAAATAAGGGAAAAAAATTATGTGGTAAATTTTTGGGTGTATTAAGGGAAGGTAAAAAGAGAGGAAAGAAATAAAATGAAATTTGATAGCTAGTGGGGCAGGGGGTAGTTGGCAGCATGGGAAAGAGGGTTCTCGGGTGGGGTGCACGCGGGAAACCGGCGATATCAGTGTGGCCCTGCGGAAGTCGACAAAAGTGCCAGGCGTGTGGGGGAATCAAGAGGAAAAAGAGAGGGTAGCGTGTAAATGGAGGTTTGCCGGTCTGGAGGCGTGCCAGACGGGGACATCGAAGGCAATAGGCGGAGGTGCCTGCTTCAATCGTTGCTGCAGGGGTGCCTCTTGGCGGAAGCGGACGTCTGGAGATAGCGCTGAGTGACGAGGTGGCGACGCGAGCACTAACAGTGGAGTACCGCTGCTGTGGACGATGAAAAGTCTCAGTGTTGAGCGGCTGGCCCTGGTGAAGGCATCGACAGTTGGGCGAGAGGCTTTGGAAGCTTGATTGTTCTCGGTCCGCTGGGTTTGTCGTAGGTATCGTCCGGTGGCAGGAATGTGTCCAGACGGTTCAGATCCTGGCAGTTGGTGGGAACCAGGTCGTGGTCGCTCGTGGATGAAGAAATGTGAACTTCTTTTGTTGTTGATGGGAGGAACTCCAGTGGGCCAATGTTTTGTGTTGCCGTTGAAGTGGTCAGTAAGCAGAGAGGAGGCGGAGATGAACAGTCCCAATGAGTGGCGAGACGTTGTATACTCGCGTGAAGGGACGCAAGAATGCTGTCCTGGTCATCGAGGCGACATTCAACGATGTGGAGTCGGGTGTCCCGCGTGGCTCGATCCCCGTCGGCTTGGAATAAGTGGACATGGGCGGCTGGTCGGACCATTGTTACAACTAGAAATGTTGCGGGACACTGATACAAATCCGAAGCAAGCTCCGATCAAGATCAAGGAGTCTTGGTCCTCCTAATGATCCTTCTCTTTAAAGAGAGCCCTAAATGACTAACACTCCAAATACCTAACACCTAAAACTCCTTTCCCTTATATAGATGAGAGAGGGAAACATATAAGAAAATGTAAATTCATTTAAATAAATAATTAATTAATATTAAATAATTAATATTAATAAATTAATTAATACAAGTTAATTACAAAAAATAATCACGGTGGTTTCCAAATGTGCGCTCCGATGGTTCCGATGATGAGTGGCTCCTCCGGCAAATGCGTGAGGGTAACATAGTATGCCAACAATCTATAGTGTTGGGTAGTAGCTAAGGGCGTTTCGGATGATTTAGATTCTTGTCTTCTCTTTTGGAGAGGGATCGACCAAGGGCCAGGCTGAGGTTTCCACATAAGTCTCCTTGTTTGCACTTTGAAAATGAAGTTATTTGAGATTCATTCAATTCCAAAGTGATAGTTTTTTGTAACTATAATGAGGGGGGAGACATTTGTTCTTAAAAAAAACCGTTGTAATTATTTTTTCATCGTTGATCTACTCATTGTTTGTTCTCTCGACGGTTAGCCTTTAGTTCACCATATATAGAGCTATGATGTACCCTGGAACATTCTGTGGATCTCTTAAACTATCTTACTTATACATGCATATCTATACTATTACACTGCTCGTATAATGAATATTATATATATGAATGTATATACATATATATACATATACAAGCATATGAATAAACATATACAAATATTAGTTGACGGGGCATGGATTCCCATGTGCACAATGTTCAACAAAGTCAATCCCTCCGACTGTCATACAACGTCCAACAGTGTATAGTTTCTTACATGATGTCCCGGAATGCAATTCTTTTTATTTTACTCTCAGGGTATCTGCCCCCTTTTTATAAAAAATGGACACGCACACACACCAGTACTTATAAATGTTGCTGTCCTTGACATAAGAGTTAGTGTGTTTCCTGAAAGGTCTGAAAATAGTATTCAATCTGGAAACTTGCAGATTAAAATATAATTTCCTTTCCTTAGATTTCAAACTTATTGATGTTTCAATTATTTTTCCTTTCAGGGCTGCGGATAATCAGGTATGTGGAGCTTCCATTTCTAGCTCATATTTTTGCGAATAGTTCTTTAAATACCTTCTCAATGAACACTGTAAAGTTTCCCTGCGCACAGTCTATTTTTAATCAGCACATATGCTTTCTCTTTTCGTTTATTTTTGGTTTATATAAGTGAATTTTTTCTTTGTTTTAAAATATGGGCTCTTAAATTAAAATTAACGTTGGCTCTAAAATATGTTTAATTGTACATGATGAAATGTTAGGTTTCCACATAAAACTGAGTAAACAATCCTTTAAATACTTGCTGGCGAACTCTCCCTCTGCAGTCTTTTTTTGCAACAATTACGCACTTTTCGCCTCATTCATTTTCTGTTGATATAAGAGAATTTTTCATTTCTTTTAAAATCCACCGGTTATGCATGCTGTTGTAAAGTGATTATTTTCTTGTTAACATGCATCATTTACGTTTCCAAATTTTCCCCCATTTCACGATTTGACTTGGTTTGTTAAAAAAACACACAAACGAGCTCGCTCGCCATCTATGATAATGGGGGAGAGGCGAGGAGATTGAGGTTTAGTGAGCCAGTCTTCACCCACATTGGTGACTAGGAGGTTTTGTTACCTGAGCTTGAGAAGCTTCTGTCCTTAAAAGGTTGGCTTTAACCAAAAGGACAACTAGCGTTGGGTCGGGGGGGGGGGGGGGGGTCAGAACCACCGCCCAAAAGATGAACATGGCGGCCAACAAAGCTTGCATCTTCCACTTTGAGATGACCAATGCTAATCATCAGATAAGGTTTGAAGGTACAAGACGAAGGAGATTGATGGAGCTCCATGACGCGCCACTGCGCCAGTTCAGATATTTGTGAGGTTAACAATTTTGGATCTTCAGTTGAACGATCGGAGAGTGTGATCACGACCGGCTATATTTTTCATTTATACGTATTTTTTTTGTGTGTGTTGTATTTTGAGAGTTAAGTTAAATAAATTTGTCGGACGATCATAGTCATTGGATGTATTTAACATAATCCCTCTTTATATGATGCTAGTAGCTGTCTGCTTGTGCCATTGAGGATTATGTTTCTAGAGGAGGACCACTCGATCTTTGCTTTTAGTGTGACGCCGAGATCCTCCTGTGGTGCGGCATCGCAAGTTCCGGCCTCCAGGGGTGCCGATGCCCCCGCCAACCTCCTTCCACCGCCCGTACGACCTCTGAAAAGTCTTCGAGAACCATTCTTTCTGCAGTTTCGGGGCTTGTGGAGCCGTGCCGCCTTCTCCAATCCACCAAAAGCCCTCCTCCTTCATCCCCATGGCCAACCACTGCCCCTCCCAACCACGGGAAGCTAAGTCGCCGCCTCCTACGCCAGCCCCGTAGCTGCTACCACAATCCCCCAATCACCTCTACAGCCGCTGGTTCCTCTCCCCAAGCCCTCCGCCACTCTATTAAGTTTGAACAAGCCCTCCCCCTTCCATTTCCCCCTCCACCCCATGTTTGATCTGATGCAACCTGTGACATTTTTATTTTTATTTGTACCTGTTTTATTTGTGTAGCGCATGTTGTGGCGCATTTGGTTTATTTTGTCGTGTTGAGTTGTACGCGCACAGTATTAGCGCTTTTGTGTAATTTTATTTGGCTCGTTGGTGTGACCGACCAACGAGACCTTAAATGTATAGGTCCGGTATTTAAGGGATAGGTTAGCTTAGGGCAAGCTTTAATTTATTTAACTATTTTAATTTAAATATTTATAAGTAATGAAAACACCCCTTTTGAATGAGCCCAACCTCCCCAATAGTCTGTCAATAGCATGTGTTAACCATAAATTTCGGCTATAACAGGAAACCCTCCTCCCTCTTATGACTCGGGGCTGAAATTGAACGAACAGAGAACAAATCGTCTCTGTTTTCGTTCCCCAGCGTCGGCCCTAACTCCCGAAGCTCGCAGAATCGCGGTGAAGCCGCCGCTTGAAGCCACCTCTCCAGCGTTCACCTCCTCCGACCGAGCCTCGCCTCCTCTGCCTGAAGTCGCGTCGGCCTGCGATCGTCTTTCCCCGACGGAAATCTTCCGGAGAAGCTCTGTTGGCCGCCGCCTCTACTGCCTGAAGTCACCTCCCGTTCTCTTCTTCTCCGACGCCGTCGAGCTCGCCTGAGCTTCTCTAGGCTCCAGCGACCACGCCTGCTTCCCCTTTCGCCAGAGTCTGTGAAGCCCGCACTCGCCCCTGCTGCTTGAAGCCCGACGACCTCCATTTCTTCTGCCAGATCCCTTCCAGGGCACAACAAGATCCCCTCCACACTCCCACCAGTCAGCCACTACCTTCCAGGAGACCCGTCAGCCGCTGCCACCTCTACCCTGGGTATACCTCTCTACCTCCTTGTTCTCCCACATTAGTTATTTTGTGCTTATGATATTTAAATGAATAGTAATTATGATGAGCTTGCCCTAACTAATCAGATCTCCTGATTACCGTTATTTTGTTACACGTGCATGCCATTTATTAATTTTTGTGTCTGTGGAATTGTGACTTGTGACGTTAATACATTCGTGCGGTAGCCTTGCGTTCGCGAGCGACGTCTTGGTCGTTTATTTCGTTAGAAAATAGCCCGTGAAATCCCCTCGCGCTCATTTATTTTAAATAGGTCACATTTTATTTTATTTCAAAACTACACCCCTATCTTGGATCACATCATGATCCCTTGCCTCTCCTTATACCATCACCTGATCCACTTCAGCCACTCTCCCAGACTCCCACTAAAATCCGCCCCAAACATCCCCACTAGCTCCTTACTTGCTCCTATCCCCCCTCCTACAAACCCTTCCAGCCTCTCTAAAACGGCCACGAACACCCTTCCACTCATCCCAACAACTATTCACTCCTCAGATAACCACCATCCAACAATTGTTATCTTCTTATATTTCCTCTACTCCCACAATCACTAGGTATCCAATCTTATACACCAACGGCCCCTTACGTGGTGATACTCACATTTATTTTTATGTTTTTTACATGTGTACAGATACACTTATATTACTAGTATTATCACCTTAACTAATTTGACTCTTTTATTTCTCGTTTGTGTTTTCATTACCCTGAACTAATTCTCAGTACTTTCAATTATTTGCAATTGTTATGTTTTAACCTAACTAGAACTTCTGTGATTAGTTGTGATGAGATGCACGAGATTTAAAATTTTCTTGTTTAATCAACTATGCATATTGAAGAGTTTCATCGCATTGGGTTTATGTTTAGTAATCATTAGTCCATTGAACTGCATGCTTGCATTCTCGCGCATCTTCATTTTAGGGTTTGTCATCGATTATTTGCATTTTGTGATTGTGTGCACTCATTTAGTGTTAGGGCATCACTTGTCTCTACTTATAGATTCGTCCTACATCAGTTGGTATCAGAGCCCCAGGTTCGGGTTTTATTTTGATGCATGGTCATTAAGACTATGGGTTACTTCATAACATGTTATTGTTGCTATCTCTCTCCTTTATTTGAGATTTTTGAGCTCTCTCCTTTATTTGAGATTTTTGAGTCCGTTTACTCGAACCCGTAGAGCTTCACTTTAGAGGTCTTCATATTATTGTGATGATTATTCTCGTTCACAACGTATCACTTCCAGAGTTTGTGTCGACCACTGACTCTCTATGACATTAGTCATTTTTCACAATTAGACGAAAGAAACGATACGACAGAAGAAAGACATCCCCATATATCGAGTCTCCTATAAAAAGAGATGAATCTAATTCTATAGTTTACAAGGTTTTACGACATTAGTAATATTGTCCCGTCTTGCCTACTCATAGGTTAGAACCCCAAAGCCAACACCCACACCTTCATGGTGCGGAGGATGTGATTAATTTGTTTTCTTTGCTATCACGACATTAATCGATTCCACTGTGTACAAACATGCTCGCAACATGGTGTTAAGAAAAGATACCGATCTAATCTCTAGGAGGATTCTCCTTGCCGCCACTATACTTGAGACGATCACTACGATGATTATCGTTGTTCCCATCCATATACACATGCGAACTGTGTTGAGCCTTCAACATGACTCTATTATTTTAAGGATGATGATTACAACAATCATCATTTTAAGAGAGATCTCGAGTATAGATTTTGTCATGTTGCCCCAGCATTTAAAGGTTTGTCGAGTCCTGAATCTTTTAGTTATTGGCTCGTAAACATGGGATATTATCTCCATTATTTTGATTTATTCGGTCAGTATCGCATCAAATTTGTCAAACTTAGATTTCTAGATCAGGCGAGTGCATATTGGTGTAGCATTAAGAGGACCTGCAAGCGAGATTGTTTACATCACATCACTAGTTTGTTGTTGATGAAGTGGATGTTATGTCATATGAATTTGCCAACATCGTATATGAGTCGTCTGCTCAAGCAATTATTTACCCTTCGACAAGGATCCATGTTCGTCGTTGAGTACATAGATCATTTTTATGAGTTCGTTGTGAGGAGCGACATCTAGGAGAAACCATGTTACAGATGTGCATGAAAAGGCCACGCCTTGGAGGATCTACACGCGAGAGAACTGAGAAGACATTGACACTTAGCCCAGCGACGTTGGAGGTGACCGCGGGAATTACTACTGTTAGAATAATTTTATTTGAATGCCATTTATGTTTTTTACTATTCGCACACCCAAACTCTTGTTATTCACACCTCGTTGTTATAAGGAGTGTTGTTTTTTTAAGGATATTTTGGATGAATATAAGACTTGGGGCTGCTCCCTAGGATTTTCTTCTCTCTTCTTCCTCGTTATTCTCTCCCCTACCGTAGCCTTCTCCCTTCTTCCTTGTTTCTTCCCCTTCTGTCGGCTTCTCCCTTCTTCCTTATTTCTCTCCCCTAGTGTTGGCTTTTCCCTTGACATTCTTCTCCCCCTGGTTTGTAATATTTGGTCCAACCCGCCGACCGCATGCTCTTGTTGCCGGTCAATCTCTGCATCCGTCGCTTACTTCCGCCGAACCAGTCACTCGATCCATATAGTCGATCACTACAGTCGTTCGTTTGATGCAGTCGCTCGATCCAATCGATCCCTCCAGTCGAACGCTTCAGTCGAGCGTTTTGTCGATCTCTCCACCCAATAGATAACTCCTTCCAGTCGATCGATACTTTCGATCTGCAGCTCCCGACGCTCAACCGTTCGCGCCCGTTCTGCCCCTCGCTATTTCGCTCGCCCTTTTCGCTATTTTCGTCTCTCCCTCCTGATCGTCCATGGCTCCCAACACCTGCCACAATCCAGATCACACCGTGGCTAGCGATGATGCCGCTCTAAGCCGTCGCGTGGATGCCCACGAACAACTCCTTGCCTCCATGCAATCTACGCTCCTCGCTATGAACTCCAAGATCGACGCCATCCAAGCCTCCACAGCTGCTTCCGCCGCCTCCGACTCTTACTTACCCATGGACGACGAATCCATCCTCGGGGCTGCCTCGTCTCGGCTTACACCGGAGTCCCACCTCCCACCATTGCCCACATGCCCAATCCTCCATCTTGACATTCCGTCCTTCGCCGACGTTGACCTGATGGGCTGAATCGCAAAGGCAGAACAATACTTTGACCTACATGACACTCCAGATACAAACAAGGTGTCGACTGCCATTGTCAGCCCTGATGGCTCCGCGCTTCATTGGGCTCGGTGGCTTCGTTAGTCCAACCCTTGGCTCTCTCGGCCCAATCTAAAACATGAGATGATACGGCGGTATGATACCCTCTACTTCGGCTCCGCCATTGAGCTCCTTTGGAGCATTCGCCAAACCGCCGACCTAAACGAGTACATTGATGAGTTTGTCGCCCTAGTCACTCATGTTCCTGGACTTCTGCCCGACCATTATCCGGGGTTTTCATGTAGGGCCTTCTTCCGCACATCCACTCATCCCTTCGCACGCACAATTCGTGAACGGTTTCTGACGCCTTCGACATGGCCAGCCTAGTGTAGGCCAACCTATCTACTCGTCTCCCTTTGCCTGCCGCTGGACAACCTCCACACCCACCATGGCGTCCGCCCGCTACAGCTCCTCGTGTTCCATTGAGGGGACCCTGACCGGGCCGCAACCCGACCCTCAGTGCCTTTTGAACAATGATTGTAGTGAGCTCCGCAACAGAGGATTATGTTTCTAATGCCGTCAACCCTACTCGCTGAACCACGAATGTTCGGTGAAGGAGTTCCACGCCATCTTTGGTGATTTCGACCCCGAGATTACCTTGGCTGACTTTGAGGCACTCAAGCCGCGGGGGGAATCTCCTCGAACCCCGCCACAACTATGTTCCACCGTTTAGAGCTGCCCAGTTTCTTGGTGGGAGGGATGTCCAATCTTTAGACCATGAAGCTCTCCGACACGCTTGATCATTCGATTATCGTCATGGTCGACAACGATGCGAGCCACAATTTCATCTCTGAGTAATTTGTGATGCAACTCCAACACCCCTCGGTCCCTTCCCCGGATTTTACGATCTGCCTTGGCGATGGGCGATGCCGATCGACCACGAGATGATGTCCCTCCTTGATTCTTTCGACGGGGTCTGTTTTGTGACAACGAATTTCTGTGTTTGGCCTCTACGACATTGACACCATTTTGGGAGTGGCTTGGCTTCGCACGCTGGAAGACGTGCACCCCAATTTGGCAACCATGATTATCAAGTTTATCCACGAGGCCTGTATGTGTCGCCTCAACGACAACTCCACCCTTGTCCGCTCTCCGGTCTCTTTCCGCTCTATCCAGTGGACCACCGCGTTCGACTTCACCGCTTGGCTTTGGCCCGTCTCGGGATCAGGGGCAGTCCTTCCTACTCACCCGACGGCTCTTCAGGAGACTCTCACCGAGTTCGCCGATGTCTTCCAGCCTTTGATAGGCCCTCCTCCTGTCCGGCCGACTGACCGTGTGATTCTGGTTCATCCAGGGACCACAAAGGGTGAGTAGGACCTACTATTATGGCCATATGCAGGAAGAAGAGATCGAGCGTACTGTGTTGGAAATGTTGATGGGGGGCGTCATCCGCCCTAGTGCGAACACCTTATCGTGGACCACCTCTGCCTCCGCTACCACTTTCCCGGTGACACCGGTCCAGAGGAGGTCCCTGTGGCTTGGCTCAATCGTCCAGAATACGATGCTACATGGTTGCCCTGGGATGACTTCCGCCGCCAGTTCGCCACTTATTGCCTTGAGGACAAGACAATTTTTCCAAACGACAGTATTGTTACGGATGTGCATGAAGAGGCCACATCATGGAGGGTCTACACGCGCAGGAAGACATCAGCACCCAACCAACCGACGTTGGAGGCGACCGTGGTAGCTACTGCTGTTTGAATAATTTCATTTGGATGTCATTTATGTTTTTTACTATTCGCACACTCAAACTCTCGCTATTCGCACCCCACTGCTATAAGGGGTGTTGTATGTTTTCATTTAGGTTATCTTGGATGAATCTAAGACTTGGGGCTGCTCACTAAGGTTTTTTTCTCCCTTCTTCCATGTTCTTATCTGTCCCTACTGCCGGCTTCGCCCTTGGCATTCTGCCCCCCCCCGGTTCGTAATAAACTAACTATGACCACTTCCCGATTTCGGTCTAAACTTTGAATCAAGATACATAATGAGTTGAGATGTCACTATTTAGAGTCTCTCAAGCAGACATGTCAGCTCGTCCTTCCTTATGAGCAGTCCTTGAGATCTGCTAGACTTAGTCGAGTAGAATCACATCTCGACCATCCCGCTGTGAGTCCTCCTTAGCTCGAGGCCACCACTATACCTACTCTTGTCTTGTCGGACACAATAGATATGATACTTGATACTGATTTCTCTCACCCCAGTGAGGCACATTTTCCAAAGAGTTGTTTGCCACTTGAGCTTGACTCGGACCCTATGACCTCAAAAGAGAATGAGTGCGAGCAATCCTATAGTGATGGGTCATTTCACGGCCCCGTGCGTTGACTTAGTTATTACTACAATCATAGACTTGCCCTTGCGTGCATGTTCATCTGAGTTTCTCCACATTCTCGTGATGAGTTTCTCCACATTCTTGGAGGGTAGAGAGCATGGTATTGACTTTGTAGTGGTTGTCTCTGTAATTCTTGAAAACCCTTATTCACCCCCCTCCCCCTCTAAAGGAGTCAGTAGATCCAACAGTGTCTTCGACTCTCAAGGACACTACTATTATCGGTGACACTCGCCTCAAGGATCATCCTGCTGAGAGTGAATTGCTTGATGATCCTCCCATTAAGTCTTCGGGTGCCTGATGATTCTTTCTTTCTAAGAAACATTTTCTCTAGTGCAAATGTCTTAAATGTGAGCGATCGTTGCATTGCGATGAATTTTTCTATCTACCGCCCAGTGAGCCTCATGACGAGTCACATCCTTTGGAGATATTTGACATTATCATGCACTCATATCTTTGTACCGACTTCTCATGTGATCATTTATGCGTTCATCACACACTTAAGATTTTTACACCCCGTCAAAGGTACCACCGGATAAACCACACATCTTTAGGGACTTCCACCACTATGTAAAGTCTGCATTTAATGAATTTGTTGGGTTCGCCATTCATCATTTGCATACGTTGCATGATTTGTATGTCATACTTTGACGTAGAATTGTATTAAATAATAAATTATTTTAAAATTTGCGTGGGTAATTACATGAGAGCAAATGTTCAATAATGGTGATTGGGTGCTGATTTGCACATTACTTGAAAGATTCCAATTAGGGACTGCTTCAATCATGCCCCACAAATTTTTAATACTTTCAATTAGTTGCAATTGTTAGTATTTAATATAACTAGAACTTTTGCGATTAATTGTGATGAAACGCGTGAGATTTAAAATTTCTTTATTTAATTAACTATCCGTTGAAAATAATTGCATGATTGAAGAGTTGCATGGCATTGTCATTTATGCTCCACAATCATTAGTCCATTGAACCGTGTGCTTGCATTCTCCCTCATCTTCATTTTAGGGTTTTTCTTAGGTTCTTTGCATCTTGTGACTGTGTGCACTCATCTAGGTTTAGGGCATCATGCGTCCTCCATCTATAGATTCATCCCACGTCATATATTCACATGGACTACACTATTTTTGGGTAGAGCTTCTACGTAAATGCAACCTATATTTAAATTGATAATATATACTTAAACATATGAGCAGTCATGCACGGGTTCCCCGTTCGCTGATAAAAACAATACCCACACGATTGTGAAAGGAATGAGGTAGCAGAAATCAATGGAGGAAAATTAGTACTAGACAATGGTGAGGTTATATATGGTATTTTTTTAACAAGCCCGCTCTTCTGGGGAAAAACATTCTTGCATCCATTGTGCTCAAAGGAGTTACCGTGTGACCTTGAGGTCACGGGTTCGAGTCCTTTACTTGTATTGAAGGGAAGCCTTAGCGAACCGGTTGAGGTGTTACCGTGTGACCTTGAGGTCACGGGTTCGAGTCCTTGGAGCACCCTTTTGCAAAAATGCAGGATAAGGTTTGTTTACCTTTCACTCTTGTGGTGGGACCCTTCCCCGCACCCTCACTGTACGGGGATGCTTTGTGCACTGGGCTGCCCTTTTTTATCTTTATTCAACTATAACTAGCATCTAATGTAACTATTACACATTATGTTAATTTTATTAACTTTAACTAATTAACTGCTCTACCCTGTGCTATAATAATCAATGTATGTGGTCTGAGTGCTCCGTCATAAATATCTTTAATAATTTCAATATATCATTGACACTCACCTTTCTACCTTAATGGGCATCAAATCACTCCTCTTTGGACTCATTCATATGTCATTTCAAAATCAATAGAACACTATTTGAAATCTCTTATTTCCTTTCTATTCTTTTTATTTAATTATCTTAATACAAAAATCACATATATTTGTTATTATTCCTTTTCAATAATTATCTTAACCTAAAATTGCATCTTAGTAGGTCTTTCTGGTATGAGATAATTTGATTTTCTAAAATTGTGTAATTTATAAATCTTTCTTGTAGCTTCATTATCTAGTTAACAAATTTAATTTCTCTGTTGACTTGATTTTTGTTAGAATATAGGAAAAGGAAATTAAATGTGCATCTTTATTCTTCCACATAGGGGCTAATTTATAGGAATTACAACGGACTTACAAACATAGCCCACTATATGGGACTAAACCCCGAACATACTAAATTCCCCAATTTTAATAACTCTAATACTCCCCCTAAAGCTGGAGGAGAAACCTCTAGCTTGGACACAATATAGAAGGAGAGGTAAAGGTGGCTGACAACGTGGGACAAAAACTGCAGCCACCGAGGCTCAACTGCGTGTCATCGTGTATACTCCAACCGGGCATCAACCACACGACGTTGGTCCACAAACCGACCATGATCACGTTGGATGCTACCAAAGCAGAAACTAGGTCAACCAACAAAGGTCATTGATATACTAAATACCCAAATATTAATAACTCCCAACAATTTTAAACACCTAATTAATTCTCAAATACTAGTTACAGAATGTTTCATTGCTAGTCCATTGATATATTAGTATTGATTATACAAATACGACTCTCCGGTGCCATGGCCGCCTCGCCAAGGTCCGTCGCCATAGTTTAGCACGTGTTATATTGTTTATGTAGCCCTAATGACATATTCGTAAGTTAAGTTCATGTACACCGACTTCCACCTATACAAGAGAGTGGAGAAGAGTCTCTTGTTTTATCTTGGATCATTTGTCTTGTTATTCTCTATTATGGGCCACGGGCCATGGGTGGCGGGCCACGGTTGACGGGCTCAACTATTGTGTCTTTAATGTCTTTTATTATTATTAGTTGTGTTTAGTTGTTAGATGGCTAGGGTTTGCATTTTTAATAGACTTGTAGCTTATTTAAAACCAAGTAGAGTTTGGATGAAGGGATGAAAAGAAGTATTCTATTTCCTTTTGTCTTGAGTAAGAGATTTTGGTAGCTCTCTTCTCCCGAGCACGCCCTTCCCAGACAGTCGTGGTTTCAGCTCCAAAGTATCCCCTCTGCCTCCGGCCACTGCTCCGACGAGCACACAATACTCTCATAGGAGAGATAGGTTATTAGAGGGATCCTACCCCAAGAGATTGGTATCAAGTTTGTCTCGATATATTGTATTTCTTATTTTCCAATAATATACTATATTTTGTTTGAGGATAGCATTTAGCTATCAATTTAAAATTTTCTTTTAATGGCATCAATTAAATCACTATAGTATGCCACATAACCTTCCATATTTTCAAGGCCTAAAGCCCCACTTATATTCCCTTCATCAAAACTAACTCCACCATTTTTTTATTATCATTCTTTAATATGCCTTAGTATTTTGTTCATTGTGCTCTACAAAACTACAGTTTTCTATAAAAATCTCTTTTAATAACTTCTCAAAATAACACTTTCATGTCTTCTTGATGCCTTCACCTTTAATTAAGATAATATAGTCTTCGCTTTTAATAAATATAATTTAAGACTGCCCTTATCTATGGTATTTGAAATGGTTTCTTTTAGAAATTTGGCCAAACATCATGATGTAAGGATAATTTGAATATTAATTATACGATGACTTGATAGATAGTCGATCCTTCGAGACTTCCACATTTGAATTTGGGTTCTCTAACACTCTTAAGGACGATCTTACCTTTGTAAACATTATTCCCTGAAGTAACCAATGCTATATTTTGTTTTCCATACTTGTCATGCGATTTTTTTTTTCATCAATTTTGAATGTTATGATAAAGAGAATTTTGCTTGCTTAACAGTTCATATAATATCTTCAATGAAGCTTAATTCTGAATCTTCTCTCTTTGTAAAGAGGATTCTATCCATCTAATACAACTATATGGTGGTTTTCTTTTTGTTTGCTTAATTCTGATTGAAAATCCGTGCAATAAAAAGTTAAGGCTTCTACATTTTATTTAAGCACTTTCCATTGTTTTCAGTTATTTGTAGCAACTTGTTCCCCTGCTAGAGATGCAAGTGCCGGCTATGTTGCTTGGGGTCACTCCACCCTCGTAGGCCCAGTAAGTGAACTCTAGAATCACAGAATGTTTCCTTGGATAAATTGTGAATAATCTGCAGATTGGAGAATGAAAAATCACTGCTCGGTATGATTTGATCAAAACAATGCCTGTTTTTTTTTACAGTTTGGCGAAGTTATTGCCACTACGGAACATGAGGAATCCATCATTGTGGAAGAGATTGATTATTCACTGATAGAACTGAGAAGGTAATGGAAACAAAGTAATGAAATCTTAGACAATATTATCATGTATTGTAGTCGTAACACTACACGGGAAGAAGGGAGGGGGAGAGACGGAGGGAGTTGGAGCGAAGGAAGGATGGAGGGAGGGAGGGAGAAAGGGGGAGCCCATGGGAGTGAGTTGGAGCGAGAGGGAGTAGAGGGAGAAATGGGTTTAAAGTAGCTAAGAATAACTTTTACCTTGTTTTTACTTCACAATTCCTTTTAGCTTCTTTATATCTTTGCCATTTTTTATGTGCATGGAAAATATGCAAGGAATAGTGATTTCATCATTGTGAAAGCCTAATTTTAAAGGTGGAACATACAAGGAATGTTAGTACTCCTACCGAGGGAGTGCCCACGTGCCACAAGCTATGAGCTGGGCGGGATCCAGAGGCTGGCCGCGCGTTGCGTAAGTGCGCAGTGCCGTGGGGCAAAGGAGGGGTGGCGAGATCTGTGATTCGTGTCTAGGATTTGCAATGAGAGATGGCAATTATTAGTAGGAGGTTTGAATGTAATGACACTTTACTCCGAAGACTGGGTACTCCAATGAGTTAATCCTCCACACTCCTTTATATCTCAGGAGTTCTACAATTTTTCCTTACACAAAGAGAGTTCAAAAATAAAATAAAAGACATAATTGAGTATGATAACCGGGTCATGGGCCAAGCCCCGTGTTAGGCTCCCCCTTCGGGACTCGTCTTATTTCTTCTGCACAAGCAGACTCATTGTGACTCATCTGTCAATGAATTTCGTCATCTATCAATTATTTGTTGTATTATTGAACAATAAAAAGGGCAGCCCAGCGCACAAAGCATCCCCACGCAGTGAGGATATGGGGAAGTGTCCCACAAGGGTGAAATGTGCACAAAGTATTTTTGCAAGAGGCTGCTTCCAGGACTCAAACCCATGACCTCAAGGTCACTTGGTAACACCTCAACCAGTGCGCCAAGGCTCTCCTTCTTGTATTATCAATGTTGTCAGGATCGAGATCCTAGGTGGGATCGTTTCAGGGGTTGGATCGGATGGGATCGTAGGATCGGATCGAGGATCGTAAGATCCTACTACATTCATAAAATCAGACTTATATGATGAAAATGAATTTGAAATCATATAATTACACAAATAATCTATACAAAAAATTATATAATTAATCATTTTCATTGGTTGACTCTAAGTTTAAGGCAATATAATTAATCATTTTCATTCCAATTTTACCCTTTTAATTACATTTTTTCAAACTGGACAAATTCAATGACAAGTGTGAGGACATCTGGAGGATTAATACAGGAATTCCCTATTACTGTTGGCTTACATCAAGGTTCAGCTTTAAGCCCTTATCTCTTTACCCTTATCTTCGATGAGCTCACTGGACATATCCAACAAGCAATACCTTGGTGTTTATTGTTTGTGGATGATATCGTTTTGGTCGATAAAACGCGCGAGGGAGTAAACGCAAAACTTGAATCTCGGCGACACACTTTAGAAAAGAAGGGTTTTAGATTGAGCAGGGCAAAGACGGAGTATATGGAACTTAAATTTAGCAGTGCAAGAAGGACGGATTACTTCGTTATTAAGTTGAGTGATCAAGATATTTCCCGTAATGAGTGTTTTAAATATCTTGGATCGATAGTTCAAAAAGATGGAGGTATTGATAAAGATGTGACACAGAATCCAAGCGGGTTGATTGAAGTGGAGAGACGCATCAGAGATCTTATGTGATCGTAAAGTACCATTAAAACTTAAAGGCAAGTATTACCGTATTGCAATTCGACTAGCGATGCTCTATGGTTCTGAGTGATGGGCAGTGAATTGTGTACGTACATGAGCAAAAAAATGAGAGTTGCAGAGATGAGAGTGCTTAGGTGGATGTGTGGACACACGAGATTGGAAAAAATTAGGAATGAATGTATCAAGGATAAGACAGGAGTAGCACAACTTGTAGAGAAGATGCGAGAAGATCGACTAAGATGGTTTGGACACATACAAAGGAGACCATTAGAGGCACCTGTTAGGCGTTGTGAGAGTCTAGTCACTAGGCATGTTAAACGAGGGAGGGGTAGATCAATAAAGGCTTGGAATGAAACTATAAGGAAAGACATGATGCACTTAGGCATTAGTGAGATTATGACTAAAGATAGGACACAATGGCGACTGTTAAAATAGCCCATGTAAAGGCCCATTATTGGACCCTTTTCTATTGTTTTATCTTCTCTCCTCCTTTAGTCCCACACTTTGTATAGGATTTTCTTCTCTCTTCTTCCTCCTATATATTTGTATTCTCTCTTTGTATTTACTACAGAAGATATACACACAAGCTTTTGAGCTCCTTCAACATGGTATCAGAGGACACGGTTCCGACCTGGCGGTTTCCCCTTTTCTAACCGCCCGGCTCCTCTCTCGGCGGTTTCTACCTGTCTAACCGCTGCTTGCTCTTCTAGCCGCTACTTGCTCCTCTTTTCCTCCACCCTCTCCCGTGGATCACCCCTCCGTCCCTTTTATAACTTTTCGTCTCTGCTCGTGGGTCCCACTTCCCGCGATCTCTCCCTACTCGCGCGGTCTCCTCTCGCTTTCGCTCTTGCCTCCTTGTTTCTTGCCGCTCGAGTCTTCGGCTCGCGGCCTCTTCTCGCAACCTCTTCTAGTCGCCCGGTCTCATTGGTTAGCCGCACGACTTCTCCTTTCTTGGCCGCTGGTGATCTCACCGTGACCGTGCGGATTGTCTTTCCTCTCTATCCGCCCCTGGTCGCGGCGTCTGTCCTTCCTCTCCTTTCCTTCTCTACCCGCGCGGGTTCTTTCTGTCCACGGCGGTTTTTTTCCGACCAGTCCGTCCTATCCGCTCCGGTCTGCTGTCCTCTCCGTGGTTCCACCCTTCCTCAGGCTTCTTATAGCCACCTTCTCTCTTTCCGCTGCGGCTTTTGCTCCTGTCCGCTCGCGCTCCCTTGTTTGTTCGCAGCTTCTTCCTCTGCTTCCCGCGCGGTCTGCTGGCACTGCTGCGGTTTCTCTCTAGCTGCGATCTCTCTATCCGTGCGGACTGCTACTCTCTCCCGGCGGCTTCTCGCGGGCTCTATTCCTCCTCTCTCAGACTGCTGCCGACTTCACCTTGACCCGGCGGTTTCATTTTTTGTTCCGCCCTCTGGTTGCGAACTGACTACTCGCTGGTGTCCGGCTTGACCGTGCAGACGGCTGCCTATCCGCACTTTGGTCGCAGTCTTCAGTCCTTTCTTTTTTCGCAGCTTGCCTCGCGGACTGCCGCCTCTCTGTGTGCTGCGGGTTGCTGCGGTCTCCTTCTCGCAGTCTGCCCGACTAACCGCTGCGGTCTGATCTTATGGGATCCTTCGGTCAGTCCTCTGGCTCAGCGGCCACCCCGCCTACGGACCGCCCGCCCTCTCTGACTGACCCTCTTCAGCTGGCACCCCCACTTCTACCTCTCCCTCCTTCTCCCGGGGGGGGGGGGGGGGTCGTTCGGGCTCTCGCGGCCGTGGTGGCCGGAATCGGCCGAAGTGTACCTTCTGCGGGCGAGATGGTCATCTCGAGGCTACATGTTACGAGAAAGTTGGTTATCCTCCTCGCCCAACGGCTTCTATTGCTGCCGCCGCCGGTCCTCTTGATCTTGACGCTATCCGTCTTCAGCTCCAGCATCTACAGGGTTTGCTCAACCCACCATCTGCCCCCCTTGCTTCCGTCTCGCACACATGTACTGCTTGTCTCTCCACTGAATTGGGCTGGATTGTGGACTCTGGCGCAACTCATCACATCACTCCACATCGGCCTGCCCAGTACCTGCATTCCCATATCCATCCTCTATTACTGTGGCCAATGGGGCCACTGTTCCCGTCTCCGGCTCGGCAGATCTTCCTCTCACCTCCTCCATCTCTCTTCGCTCGGCTCTGCATGTCCCGAGCTCCCGTTTAATCTACTTTCTGTGGCACGGCTTACTCATGATTTGGATTGTACAGTGACATTCACTTCCTCTTCTTTTGTTATACAGGATCGGCGGACGCAGACTACCATTGGTAAAGGCCGGCTGCGGAATGGGCTCTACCTTCTCGATGATTCTCCCACCATGCTCTCTTCCGTCTCTTCCACTGATTGCATCGTCGACTTGGGCATGCTCCTCTGCCAGCCTCTCAGCGGGCTCTCCCCGATGTTTCTTTTACTCCTTTCAGTGTGACTCTTGTATCCTCGGCAAGCAGACTCGCTCCTCCTTCTCTTCACATTGTACTCGGAGCGCTGCTCCTTTTGCTTTAGTACATTCGGATATTTGGGGACCTTTTAAAACTCCTAGTATTTTTGGGTTCAGGTATTTTATCATATTTATCGATGATCACTCTCGAACAACGTGGCTCTACTTACTCCGTGAACGCTCTGAGTTTCCACGTATCTTCCGGGCATTTGTCCTCGAAACCCGTACGCAATTCCACACGACCATCAAAACCCTCCGAACTGACAATGCTCGTGAGTATACTAGTCACGAATTTACTGCTCTATGTTCTGAGTTCGGGATTCTCCATCAAACTTCTTGCGCTTACACGCCACAACAAAACGGTGTTGCAGAACGCAAGAATCGCCACTTACTCGATGTTGCCCGCTCTCTCATGCTTCAAATGCATGTCTCTAAACCCTATTGGAATTTTTCGGTTTCGACCGCATGTTTTCTCATTAACCGTCTCCCTTCCTCTATTCTCAACTATGCTACTCCTTTTAGCATACTCTTTCCCTCCACTCGGGTTTTTCCTCTCCCACCTCGCGTTTTTGGGAGCCTCTGCTACGTTCACCTTTTGGGGCCTTTCGTGGATAAATTGGATCCCCGAGCGGCTAAGCATATCTTTGTTGGATATTCCCGCACCCAAAAGGGGTACGTGTGTTATTCCCCTGCTACACGCAAGCTCTCCGTTTCCGCTGATGTCACTTTCCGCGAGGATCAACCGTTCTTTCCTGCTCCCATACCCGACCATCTACCACCCTCACCTCCTCCTCCGTCCATTCCCCGCCGGTCATTCCCGCCACTATACCACCTCTGTCGGTTCCCTCTGATCCGCCTGTCATTCCCTCCAAACCACCTGTTATCCGCGTCTACACTCGTCGCTCTCCCACTTCCGTTGCCCCTCTGCCGTCAGTCTCTACCATGGATCCTCTGCGTCCCCAAGATCAGGTATCGCCTTCCACTGCTTATCCCCTGGCCAACTACATTTCTCTTCACCGCCTCTCTCTCTCTTTACACACCTTGGCTACTTCTCTCTCCTCGGTTGCTATTCCTAATTCTGTGCAGGAGGCGCTTCAGCATCCAGGATGGCGAGCCGCCATGGAGGAAGAAATGTCTGCCCTCTGGTCTAACCAGACATGGTCCGTTGTTCCCTTCCCTCCGGTCAGAAAACCGTTGGGTGTAAGTGGGTCTTTGTCATCAAACATGTTGTCGATGGGACCATTGACCGTATGAAGGCCCGCCTTGTCGCTCGCGGTTTCACTCAATAAGAGGGTCTGGATTATGAGGAAACGTTCTCTCCGGTAGCAAAGCTCAATAGTGTTCGTGTCCTCATATTTGTTGTTGTTCATCGTCAATAGCCTCTCTTTCAGCTCGATATCAAGAATGCTTTCTTGAATGGGGATCTCCAGGAAACTGTCTACATGCAGCAACCACCCGGGTTTGAGACCACGGGAAAGTCTCTGGTCTGCCATCTTAAAAAGGCTCTATATGGTCTCAAACAATCTCCACGGGCATGGTTTGAAAAATTCAGCAAAGTCCTCCGTGAGATTGGCTTTACCCGGAGCTCCGCTGATTTCTCTCTCTTTACTCGTCATCAACCAACAGGAACGGTCATTCTGTTAGTTTACGTCGACGATATTATTATTACTGGGGACGACACTCAAGGGATACAGGCAGTCAAAGTTCATCTAAACTCAGTTTTTCAGACAAATGATTTGGGACCTCTTCGCTATTTCTTGGGTCTGGAGATTGCCAGAAGGCCGGATGGGCTCACTCTCTCTCAACGGAAATATTGTCTTGACCTTCTTCATGATGCGGGTCAATCTGGCTGCAAGCCATGTGATACTCCTATGGATGTGAATCACAAACTGTGTGCCTAGGCATCTGACTCGGATCTGCTTCTCCCAAATCCTGAATATTATCGACGTCTGGTTGGAAAACTGATATACCTCACGGTTATCAGGCCGGATATTTCTTTTGATGTTGGTCTTGTCAGCAGATACATGCACTCTCCTCGAAAATCTCATCTTCAAGCAGTAGAACGAATTCTCAGGTACCTTAAAACTGCTCCTGGTCAGGGACTTGTATACAGGACCTCCTCTTCTGCTCCAACTCTGGTGGCATACTCAGATGCTGACTATGCTGGCTCTCTCGATGACCGGCGATCTACTAGTGGATTTTGCACTTACCTTGGAGGGCATCTTGTTACTTGGCGAAGTAAGAAACAAGCAGTTGTTGCTCGATCTTCAGCCGAGGCAGAATATCGGGCAATGGCATCGGTGGTATCAGAATTGACATGGCTCGAAAGCCTCCTTTCTGATCTGGGCGTAAAATTACCTTCACCGGCTCTTCTCCTTTGTGACAGTCAAGCTGCCATACACATCGCCAAGAACCCGGTCTTTCACGAAAGAACGAAGCATATTGAGGTCGATTGTCACTTCATTCGGGAAAAGGTTCAGATGAAGAAGCTTGACCTAAAGCATGTCCCAGGATCAGAACAAGTTGCGGATGTCCTCACGAAGGCTCTCTCCAAGGCTCTCTTCTACCAATGCTTGTCCAAGCTTGGCGCATACGATTTGTACGCTCCAGCTTGCGGGGGAGTGTTAAAATAGCCCATGTAAAGGCCCATTATTGGGCCCTTTTCTATTGTTTTATCTTCTCTCCTCCTTTAGTCCCACACTTTGTATAGGATTTTCTTCTCTCTTCTTCCTCCTATATAGTTGTATTCTCTCTTTGTATTTACTACAGAAGATATACACACAAGCTTTTGAGCTCCTTCAACAGCGACAAAGGATCCCCCATTATAGTGGGATAAAGACTTGAGTGTTGTTGTAATAACAATTTTCTAAATTTTTATAAGTTTCATTTGTATGTTTTTTACTCCATTTTATAAGTGTGCAAACGAGTCGAGCTCGACGAGCTCATTTTGCTTGGCTTGAGCTCGAGCTCAAGCCCTATTCATTGAGCTCGAGCTGCTCACGAGCTTGTCAGCTCACGTGTCTTATTTTCTTCATGTTTGTATTTTTTTAAAATGTACAAATAAAAAGCTTACGAGCCTGCTCGCGAGCTGATGAATGACAATACGTTAGCTCGAGCTCGACTAATTTGCACCTCTAATCGCAGTTTCCTTGCTAGTTCTAATCTCACCCAACCTTAATTCTTCCATGCAGGTCCAACCTCCCATTACAGAATCAAAGGCGTGGAGATCTCTACCAATTCGTTGATCTGCAAAGGGCCAGCTCTCTGAAGTAAATTTTTTTCAATGCCACTCCTGTTTTTTTTTTTTAAATTATTTTTTTCTTTTCTAGAAGCTTCTAGCGAATAATTGCAGGTGTTATTGTGTCGAAAATTTTCTTAAAACCAATATAAATGGTCGCTTGTTTTGTTCCTTATACACCACATTGGGGCCTCACCTGACTCAACTTAGCTGCTGCTATATGTTGTTTTACTGTAGCAGTTTTGGAAGCAGGCTCTTACGAAAAAATGCAGGCAAGGTTTGCCTACATTTTCATAGAGATTTTCGCTCATCAGTCTTCTCTCACACAAGGGTGACACCTGGGGTGAGGCAGATCGGTTCGAAAAAGTTTATACTCGAGCTTGAGCTCAAAATAACCCGCTCAATCTCCAGTCTTCGAATTCTGTCAATTTGGGTCGTGTTCGACTTGCTTGCGTCATCTTTTCATGTTAAAAATATTATTGCGGGCGCCCGATTCACTTGAGTTAAGGTAACTCTATTGACCCATGAGAACATTATCCAACTGCAGCATTTTAACTCACAATGAGTTAAAATCGTGCCTCTGCCACTTAATTTTCATAGAGATTTTCACTCATCAGTCTTCTCCCATACAAGGGTGCAGCTTGAGCTGAGGCAGATCCGAAAAAGTTTATACTTGAGCTTGAGCTCAAAATAACCAGCTCGATCTCCGGTCTTCGAATTGTGTCAATTTCTAGGTGAGAGTAATCCATCTAATTTTTTTTTTCAAATGCAGCCACATACAGTTGCTCGCCCGAGAGATTGGTTTTGTTTGCCCATGCGCGCAGAACACTCTCTTGGAAGCAGGGGCAGCTCCATAAATTTCAACATGGGGGTCAAACATTAAACATCTTTTTTTTCTGGTAAGAAATTATTTGAATGCCTGCCCCTTTGTAGAGCCATTTATCTATAATCTGACTATCGTTTTTGACGTATAAGTAATCAAAATTATTGTCCCGACGAGTAAAATTGCCCGCCAGAGATCATTTTTGCTCGCCTCCAAATCAAAAAAAATGATCACTCGCCCATCTACTTCCCATAAACAGCTTCCCAAAATTCCTCACAGCTAAAAAGATTTTGTACAAATTTCCACCGCTGCTGGAATCCAAACTCCCCCACCATTATTTTAAGAAGGTTGTTATTCGCAAATCATAAACGTCTATTCATAGATCAATTTTTTCATGTTTATCTGCAGATCAATTTTAAACTTTAGCAATTGATGTTGTCTTCTCCTGAGCAAGGCCCGACAACAAAGGAACTTTCTTCGATAATCTTTTGATCCTATACCGATGAATCCATCCTAACAATTTGACACGAATTTTCACCATTTTGACATAAATTTCTTCATTTTGTCGCTGATATTAGCTCGAAAGATTGACAAAGATGTTCATTCGTTATCAAACACTACTCGTGAGAAGAAAATATTAGTTGCTAAAGTTTAAAATTAATTTACGAATAAATATTTATGAACATAAAAAATTTGATCTAGACAATTTATAATGGGAGTTGTTAAGGGCGCCGTAGTTTTGGCTAGGCGCACCGCACTTTCTCCTAATTTTTCTCGTCTTTTGAAAATACGCCTTGTACATGCATTTTTAGAAAAAGTATTCAACACATAAGTTGTAGATCTCGTCGTTTTTTCTAAAAATGCATGTACAAGGGTACTTTGAAAATACATCCAGTTTTCGCGACTTTTAGAAATACTGTGTTCAACACGAAAGTTGTAGATCTCATCGAAATCATAAAATTAGGAGAAAGTACGGTATATCTAGCAAAATTGTAGGCTCTTAACAACTCCCTTTATAATTTGAGAATAACACCCGCCAATTTTGATCGGCCAGGCTTTTTCAATAAATATATAATTTCCAAAATCGCTTTCTTCTTCCCCCATCCTCCACCGAACGGGGCATCTCGGTTCGAAGATTTTAACCTAAGCTGCCAGCGAAATCATTCCTCTTTATGGAATTAGGTCAGCTTTCCTGCCCCAGATTTACAAAAAGTATACACGAAATCCATAATTCCACTCAGTTTCTGTCTCTCCATGCTTGTTTCCTACCCCCAACGCCTAGATTCCCCTCTCTTCCATTGTTTTTAACCTAATTCCTCCGAAGAAGAGATCTCCGGTCCCCAGCCCGTGAATCGTCACCCCCGCCGGCCGATTCTCATTCTGCTCTTTCTTTTCCCCCCCTTTTTCCGATTCCATCCAGGGCCGATTAATGGAGGGAGACGCTTTCTCCGATCTCGGCAACGCGACATTGCTGGAAACGAAAGCGGTTCAAAGATTTCACAGGGGTTTTGTGCAAGCTCAGGCAATATTGGATCAGAACCGTCTGCTGATCAGTGAGATTATTCAGAACCATCGGTCGATGATCGCTGACGGCCTGAGTAGGAATGCGAGACTCATCAGGGAACTCAACAACAATATCCGGCTGGTGGCGGAGCTCTACGCCGGCCTCTCCGTCTCCTTCGCGGAGTCCGTGGACGCCTGCTTCGAGGCCGCCGGAGCTCTTGGGTCGGATGATAAGGCTCGCCGGAAGAGAATCCGGTCCGGTTAGATCTGGCCGGGAATCAAAATACGGGTGACGTTCTTTTCTCTAATCTCCTGCTCTCCAGTTTCCAAAAAAATTGGTTGCCCGTATTTCTATAATAAGCATGTTTGAGAATAATCACCATGGATGGAATTTGCCATTGATCTCTAGTGTAATTTTGGTGGTGTTGTTCTTGCCTCAATTATTCGAGAAATTTGTGTATACCTGATCGGGTCCTTGCGACCTAGAAATTAGGAGTGCGCAAAAGTAACTAAAGAGCCGAGAACCATACCGAAACCGAACCGAGCTGGACGGTTCGGGTCGGTTCCTGTGTGGCTTGGTTCCGGTCTGGGTCCAAGTATAATAAAATTGGAGATTCGGTTCGGTTCCTGTGTGGCTCGGTTCGGGTCTGGATTCTTGAAGCTGCCCTTAGCCTATAGATACACACATAGATACATAGATACATACATAGATACATAGATACATACATACATAGATTCATACGAGTGCCCGACACGGGGCTCCGCCCCTACGACCAAGCGCGACAGTACCCGATTCGCGACGGCGGGCGAAGTCGGGCTTCGCCCGCCTCGGCCCGCTCTCACCCACTCCCGAACGGTTCTTATAAATATAGTTTATTTTTTTAATTAATCAATCTTGTTGTAACCATCCATCGCAAAAATTAGTTAGAAGTCCTAACTCGTTCGTTTGGACATCGTAGGAGAACATGCTATCTTTCATCTGTATTTCCTTAAATATTTTCAGCAAGCTCATGAAATCACCGCTTTCTATCAGGGCTCTTCATTCTCGTTGTATGTAATTGTACGCATCTGTTTTACAAAACTCTGTTTTTATATCATCTAATCTCATCAGCCATGAAGTTGTATGCTTGAATTATTTTAATCCCAGCACCAACCATACTCTTCAGAAGACTTTCTTGGACATCAGATATTTTCCGATAAGATCTCAACAAATGACTGTCATTTTTTGGAGTGAGTCGGTGATTGTGTTCCTCTACGAATCTCACCACCTCTCAATTCTTGTCATCTATATCGGTAGTAAAATGCAAGCAACTCAAACACCATGTACGAGTATAAAGTTTGCGGAATTCTTTTGCACATACTTCTTTGAATTCAATTGTTTATACCCTGCTTTTGCACATGAAAACTGTCTCGCCTTGACAATCTGAGTATGCGTCTAATATAGGATATGTTCTTTGCACACACTAAATCCAATTTTGCGAGCGTACTCCCTGAACATATTGTAGGCTTCCTCATTAGAGTGTACGGTCAGAAAGACAACAACGTCATTCTCGTATGAATTAAAAGAAGTTATTAATTTAATAAACATACAAGGTGGTTATTTTAATGAATGAAAGACATCAGAATGCACTATGTATTCTGGTAAAATCTGCAGCAAAAAAAATTAATTGCATGTCGAGCAAAGCCAACTGAATTACCAAGGTCAAGCCAAAAATTTAATTACCCAACTAAAAAATGCAGCCGCAAAATTCTGATAAAATCCGACCGGAGAAAAACCAAGTAACCCTACAAGTAAACAATTCCGGTCGGATATAACACAAACAACAACAAAAATAAGTATTGCAAATTGCGAGAATCACACCTCCAATAGAATCAAAGCTATAACAAAAGCAACAGAAAAGGCCCAGAGGCACATCGTTACCTTCACTATCGGAATGTTGTCTAAGGTTTCTCCAGTTTTCTCCTTGGTGGCGGAATCGGTTCAACTTTTATAAAAAATCGCTGATGTGTGAAGTATTCCGAGATAAAAAGGGAGGACGATGGCTGACAGTAATATGCACTTCTCGACGGAAGAGAGGATGACTGTTGAAGCCCTCCAAAATTCGGATCAAGGCAGCCTAAGGTTACTGATTTTACGGTCCGACGTCATAATTCAAATGGCTAGCACGAGAAAGAGGAAACTATCTATAAACACACCCCAAGTGCTTCAGCAGGGAGGTCCACCACGTACCCGGAGGTTTGGGAGAAACTCCCCCTCCACAACCAAAAGGCTAGGCGAGGTACTAGACAGGCATGGACTAGCCAAGTATCCACTTGGGAGGGACCTCAACCTCTTCCAAAAATCCATTTCTAGTACCCCTGGGGGTCTATTTATAGAGAAAT
The DNA here is from genome assembly GCA_039513925.1 of Platanthera zijinensis. Lineage (NCBI taxonomy): Eukaryota > Viridiplantae > Streptophyta > Magnoliopsida > Asparagales > Orchidaceae > Platanthera > Platanthera zijinensis. The sequence goes on from CM077094.1 coordinate 157,624,897, forward strand.
CCTGGGGGGGGTGGGGGGGTATAGGCGAGTATCCAACATCTGCTAGCGAGTATCTAGGGCTACTCACCCATACTTGCGAGGTGCCCGCCCCAACCCGACGAAGTTTGCGAGAACGGACGACATGCGCTGCACTTCTTGGCGATAGAAAGGGAATAAGGAGAAAGCTGCGCTGCTCGGCGGAAGAAAGGAGAAAAATCCAGCGGGTGGCCGGAAGAGAAGAAGAGGGAAAAACTCTGGTAAAATCGCTCTGGAGGGATTTTTTTTTGCAAAAACAGGGGGGATCCGTAGGAGAGAGGTGGGTATTTATGATCGGACCTTGAAAACAGTCCGGTCATCAGACCAAAATTTTTTCTAATGCGAGCCTCTGCGAGTCCCTCTCCGCTGATTGATGTTGACGTCGACACCATTCTACGTCAAATCTGCGGTCGGGTCCTATTCCACCTCTGCGCCTGCACGTTTTGGACGAAATCCAGATTCCTCCCCTCGCCTGTGAGTCATCGACCACATCACCTGTCCGACTAGTAGTGAACACCATCCTTTCTTATGCCGGATTTGGAAAAGTCACGTCTAGTCAGGGTAACATTCATTCGATCCATGCTTCAAATTATCGAACTAATTTTATGCATCTCAATTAAATATTGTTAAGCTTGCTTCGAACGTTCGTACTATTCCTTTTATCGTTATCTCATACATTGTTATTGTTATTTTTTGCTTGTGGTTATATAAATCTCGCAAAATATTCAACTTGAAAAACGCTCGAGAGTTCCGTTTCTAACAAAATTTAACGACTTTATTAAAGTTCGTTACTATGAGTGTAACTTCGCGCGTAAAACTTGATTGGCCCGCTAGGCCTACATCAAATAAATTATTTTGCTTAAATATATATATATATATATATATAGAAATAATTACCCAAACCTCCCCTGTAAACTAGCATAATTAGTGAGAGCACCCCTCTTATTTTCGAAATTACAAAAAACTCCCCTTAAGTTTTCATTTCATTACCAAAACCTCCCCTGGTCTTTTCATTTCATTGCATCCATGAAGAAAAATACCCCCCTAGACACTGTTCATCCAGGGGGGTGTTTTTGTGCATGGATGTTATGAAATTAAAACTTCAGGGGAGATTTTTGTAATGAAATGAAAACTTTAGGGGAAGTTTTTGTAATTTCGAAAATAAGAGGGGTGCTGTCAGTAATTTAACAAAGTTAGAGGGGAGGTCCCAGTAAATGGCCCTATATATATATATATATATATTAGTGTATGAAACCCTAAATCGAGTCTACATCAATACTGGAACAAGCTCATTTGAAGAGATGCAAGCCAAGTCGAAGTCCACAACCCTAGAGCAAGGGGACGCACCCACCTGCACAAACAAGGAAGACGTTTCAGAAACGATGTTTGTGTGATCTAAAAGGGGCTGAAGAAAACTGGGAACTGTATTTTTCTACTAAGGCTTTGTTTGGTGGACTTATTTTTACCGGTCAAGCAGTTACGACCGTATGAACCGGACCTTAAAGAACAAGTGCGTGCTGTCATTTTGTAACCGTGAAAAGCGATTTGTATTTTAATTTTAAGTGTGGTCTTGTCTTGTCTACCAAAAGGACAAAGCAACTCTGTGTATCAAAATTTTGTAATTTGTGAGTTCCAAGTTACATAATTTTATCATTTTTCGCCTTATTTTTACCGACATCTGGTGGTATCAGAGCATCAGACATTCGATCCCGAAACAAATGCGACAAAATGTGTATTTGCATTGTCAGTCCCCAACTCCAATATTCAATGGAGAATTGTATGAATATTGGGTTGTACAGATGAAGACTCTTTTTCTTCTCCAAGGCTTTTAGTCTATTGTTCATGTTGGTATACCACAAACAACAATAGATACTACTACCACATCAACAACCACAAATCTACAGGAAGAAAATGTACAGAAAAATGTCAAAGCTCTTGTACTTATTCAACTAGGTGTGACCAAATATTTTATTTCCCAAAATTATGTCTGTTGAAATTGCACATGATGCTGGGATTATCTTAGAAACTGAATACAAAGGCTCACCATAGGTAATATCAATCAAACTACAACCTTGTTGGAGAAATTTTGACACTTCAATGATGAGAGAAGAAGAAAAAAAAAGTTGAGGATTTCCTTGCTAGAGCCACCAACATTATTAACCAAATCAGGCACTTGGGTGATACTTTGGAAGACAAAAGAATAGTACCAAAATTACTGAGAAGTTTTACACCAGCTTTTAACCATATAGTAGTTGCAATAGAAGAACCGAAAGACTTCTCTACATTATCTATCACAGAACTCTTAGGCTCCGTTTGGGGTCAGGCCGCTTGACCGGTGAAAATAAGTCCCCCCCCCCCCCAAACGGAGCCTTAGGTTGCGTTTGGCACAGCTTATCGCAGCTTATTTGCTCCGGTGAGGTTGGACAAAAACATCATTGTATGTTTGGTATGACAATGCTACTGTCGTTATTATAAAAAAGAAACTAATTTGAGGCATAAGATTTTGATATGATAATGACATTTTTGTCCAACCTCACCGGAGCAAATAAGCCGCGATAAGCCTCCCCAAATACAGCCTTAGGCTCTCTACAATCACATATTCACATGAAAATAAATTTAAGTTGCATTCTTCTCATGTAGATCATCCTTCAATAAAAGGAATGGTTCATATGCATTCTATGCAAGAAAACAAATCGCTCAACACATGATTGTTTTTGCACGTGCAAATGTCGCAAAAAACTGATCACGCCTTTAAAAGGATTGTTGGTTTAAAGATAAATAAGAAACAAAGAATGTTAAGAATGATAATAAAGAAATGATGTTTTACATTGAGGATAAGCAATCCCAACAATTCATTACTTGGTATATTGATAGTGGGTGTTCAAGTCTTATGACAGATAATAGAAATGTGTTCATATACTCAGGCGGCGGTGGCGGGTGCATTCGGTGGGTCGAAACACTACTTTGGAAACGGAGGGGGAGAGGTGGGGGTCGAAACGGAGCGGATCAGGGCCGTTTCCTCCTTGCTGCGGGTGCAAACGGAGCAAACGCTGCCGGCGGCCGTTTGTTTGCCCGCTGTCCGGCGGCGTTTGCTCCAAATGGAGGCGGAGAAACGCCAAACCAAACGAAGCCTTAGATGAAAGGGTAACATCAGAGTTTATAATGGGAGATAGGAAAACACAACAAATTAATGGTTCAGGCACCATCAAACTGCAACATAATACATATATGATGTTAATTATGTATTAAACTCTTCCAACAAATCTATGGAGTGTGGGACAACTCATGCAAAAAGGTTATCAGGTTCTGTTCACTATGAACTCTTGCAAAAATATAAATAATAAAGGGAGTTAATGCTTTTTGCTCCAATGACCTTTAATATAGTTTTTTTTTGTTGTCATTTATGACGCAAGATAAGTTTATAAGCGGTGGATGAACGATGACCTAACTCTATATGCAATGCAAATTCACGGTAAATTCAAATTAAACAATAAATAATCAAATTACAAGCAGATAATTCTAGCAAAAGCAAAATAATTCTTTAGGCAAGCAAATTTAGGCTTTCCTCCGCTTGAAGGGCCAAAGCGAGAGCGCGTGACGAATAGTTCCTGCAAATCACAAAATAAATTAGAATAAAATTCTGCGATGTTGTTTATCCAAACAAATATAAAATCACATCACTAGAGTTTAATATTGAAAAACAAGACCCATACGACAAATAACAACGCACAAAACATGGGGGCTGTCATAGAAGAGCAGATTCGAAGATGTGCGACACAATTGGGACGATTTGGAGAGGAATCAGTGGCTGAAACGATGGGACAATGACTGGATTTGACGGTGGGAAGCGGGATCAGGCCGGAACGGGTAAATCCGACTATGGGGAGGCGGATCTGAACGGCGGGAGGGTGGATCCGACGGTTTGTAAGCGGATATGGGCTGTGGGAGGTGGATCAAAGAGGTGGGGGTTAATGGATCTGGGATGGAATGCTCGGATCTGGGCAGATCGGGTGGAGGATGGAGGCTTGGAGGTGGTTCCACGGGATGGGGGAGGCGGTATCCTTGCTCGCCTTCATGAAATACCTGCTCTTGGCAGTGAACATCTGCATGCGACACTAATGTTGATTTTTCGTCGAACCGACTCATGACACGCATGCAAACGATGAACAAATAACTCAACAGACACATGCAAATGATGAAGATACAACTCAACAGACTCATGACTGTGATGCAAAGGAAACATGACACGCTCGCTAGGAGAAAATCTAATAATGACCGGGGTGTGTTTAAAATTGGTGGCCAATCAGGAGGTTCTTTCGGTGGAGAGTAGAAAAACCCATCGAGTGTGCGATGATCACTTGTGTGAAAATCATGTACATCGACTAGAAGACGTGGAAAGTTATAGAAAAAACTAACTCGCGCCCGATCCCTGTGCGATCCGTGCACGATCCGCCAGCAACCACCATGCATGTGATCCCACTCACCGCAACCACCACGCAAGGGGCTTGTGGTCAGCCGGCCGGCCTCACGACCAACCACCTCTTTCTCACGGCCAGAAGCCCCCCCCCCTGAGGCCGCCCGCGAGCAGCCTCATGGGGGCTGCAGCCGGCCGGCCCGCGCCGCGCGGTCGCCTGCAAGCGGCCGCAAGAGGGTTGTGACTGGCATCACGGCGGGCCCTCCCATGCCCCGTGACCTCCCTCAAACGGCCATAACGGAGCTACATCCGGCCTCACGGTCTGCCGCCCCGCGACCACCCGCAAGCGGCCGCAAGGGGGCCTCTGCTAGCCTCACAACCGCCGCTCTGTGCCCCGCAACCCCCAGCGAGCGGATGCAAGGGGGCTGCGGCCGGCCTCACAGTCGGCCGTCCTACGCCCCACGGCCGCCCGCAAGCGACCGCACGGGGGTTGCGCCCGTCCTCATGTCTGACGCCCTGCTCCCCGCAAGCTACCGCAAGGGGGCTACTGCTGTCCTTGCCGGCCACCCCATTCCCCACGTCGGCCTTCCTCCCACGGTGGCCTCCCGTCTCCGGCGATCACCGTTGGCCAGTCATCCTCCGTCGTCCGATCTTTTCTGTGTGATCTTCGCCGTCCCATTCATGGATAACTTCCCGAGTAACTACCTTTCATGGGCGGGTGCGAATAGTCGTAATTAAATCGGTCTGCCTATAGTAAAAACAATAAAATAATGCGTGCGTAGAATTTTATAAAATAGGCTTGTAAATAGTAATTACGGTGGTTACAATCTGCAAAAAACCGAGTAACCACTGTAACTACCTCTGAGGTCTATAAATAGGACCTCAGACCCTCCTTCATTCCTCACTTTTTTCCTCATGGAATTTTCTCCTACGACCCTTCTCTCCCGTTTTCTCTTCCTACTTGGACAGGTTCTTAATCTGATTTCTTCCTCAAAGATCCTTTTTTTGTTTTCGTACAACTCCGAGCACTCCACTGTGTGAGCGCTACCCCCATTACAGACAACACTCCCAGAACTCCGTATCCGCCAGACAACCGCAAACCCTCCTCGTACTTACCACTGAGAGCAAACGGAAGTCCGTCTAGCCTCCAGAGTGCGCGTGTCTCTGCCGCAATTAAAGACAAGTAGTGAGATTCAGGAGTGGTGACCTATCGCTCTTCGAGCGTCTTTCTCTCCCCCCCCCCCCAGCTGTTGTAACGAGGAGCAGTCTGTCGCTCTCGCTTTCTTTCAAAGGCTTGTACAACTCCAGGAATATAGTGAAGTTTGACCGGCATCGAACCAATCACGTGATTTTTTATCCAATTTGCGGGTTTTTTTCCACGTAAAAAGTGTTGTTTTGTCCGTTTTTCTTTTTGAGTGTTTGCACACTCGATCGTTCAATGAGCTAAGACGGTTCAATTAGTCCGTTCCACCAAGAGCCTCGAGCTGATCGCAACAACACTGATATATGCATCGGGAATATATTTTTTTTATCAAAAATTAATTTATAATTAATTTCCGTATTAATTAATTGATTTTTTTTAAGTTACATTAATTAATTGGTAGGGGCAAAGCCTCTGATTGTCACTGTTTGATTACCCTTGTGCCTATAGCGATCGGGATGATAAAATGGAGAAAGATACAGCAGCCAATGCTCCAATATTTATCTTCTTCCTGCCTGGTTTCTGCTGATATCTGTTGTCCCTTCCATGTGTACAGTAAATTCACCATAAAATCCTCTCTCTCCCCTCCCCCCATTGTATTTCTTGGGCTATGGTGTCTTTCTTGTGGGGGAAGATATTTAGGTGCGCGTGCGCAAATAGGTTTATGTGCGGCCTGATCCGCCCGGCCCTTGATCCAAGGGTTTAAGAAAAGGCGCCTTAAAGAGAGAAAAAACGGCGTTCGGATGGCACTGATTTCTCCCACACACACGCCTTATGTGCCTCCGGCGCACGAGAAAGCATCCCTCTTGTGGACCATGCCAGCCAGGGACTTCTCTTTTTTTAAGCAAGCTATGTATTCTTGATTGTTCCACATGGGCCACTTGGTGGGCGGCCCCGCTATTCCGGCTGCGAGTTTTGATCAAGGCTCGAAAAATGATCGAAAGGCTCAAAAGACCGGCTTGAATCGAACTTGGATTGATGACCAAAATAACAATCTGAGTTCGGAGGCATTTCGTTTTTGAATGATTCAAAAACATGTGTATCTCATTCTTTTGGTAAAATGCAATAAAATAAAAATGAAGTATTTTATGTCTCGAACCGGAGATGTTGCGGGTGTCGGCTTATTATCACTCCTAACAGACTTCTAAGATGATAGAATTTTACAAGGAAATGGTTCGGCGCGGCGCGGTAGTGCGAGGGCGATGTAAGATTAAAGATTTAAGTTCTTATGTATACTTTTAAAATTATAAAATTGTCATAAATGCATGGGTTCGCTCTGTTTGGAACTTCATCCGCTTTTATGTTCAGATGGATGATATTTTTTAGATGATTCTTAACAAATGACGGTTTAACTCATGTGTTTACGACCGTCGTCACCGTGCCAAACAGAGCCTTATTATGAGATGAGCTCCATCTTGATTATAAACTAGGATATCTTAGAAGAAAATATGTATTTGTTTTGATGTTGATATTCACCAAATGTTTATTTAGGTTCCGTTTGGGGGGACTTATTTTCACCGGTCAAGCGGTCACGACCGTATGAACCGGGCCTGACCCGTAAAAATAAGTCCCCTCAAACGTAGCCTAAGTTGGAGATGACGCATTTTTTTAATTACAGGTGAGAGTCGTCTTTCCTTCAGTTTGAATTTGTTCAACTATGTTGAGCTGAAAATAAGAGTTGGAATTGATGGTCAAATTTCAATATTGTTATTAAATATTGTTATTAAGTGTATTTATTTTGTACTAGTTTAATCTTTTACTCTGGAAAAGTCTCATGGAGGAGCAATAATTCTGTGTGTGCAACGCATATGACGGATCTTATGAGACTATATTTTTAGTGTGAAATACAACTACAACGTAAACTACAGTTGCAAATGGATTGTATTTTCAGTTACTGATGTAGCACGGGTTACCGCTTGCGCACAATTACCAAAGATTTGTGTGATTGCGACATTTCATCAAGCACTAGGCGTGCGATTAACATGATTCAACCACAAATTAAAACTACGCACGCAATCCCTTTCCTAACGACGGTGGCTAACAGGGGACGTTATTTCGATGTGGAGAATCGACCGGGTGTGGGCAATCCCAACGGAATTCGCCAACCGGGCGTCTAACCCCTCTCCGACCAATTGGTTGGAGAGCGGCGATGAGCTTTTCTCGCTCCGACTCGTTCAACGATATTCAAACACACACCGAACCATTCACAGCCACAAGAAATGAATAAAGAGACGAACCACACACACAGTGGAGGAAGAAACGATACCCAACCGAGGATGACAAGTATTATCCCCGCTCCGACAATACCAAAAGAGGAGCAGAGCTGAAACCAACAGAAGCCCAGTAATGGGATTGCTGATACTCCTGTAAGGAAATCCGGAGCGCCGAGAAGCAGAAATTCAAAAAAAAAAACGAATAACAAAACACAGAACGAAACAGAGCACAGAACACAACACCACAAATACAGAGGTTCACCCAAAACCGGGCTACGTCCTCTCTCCCCTTCTTCTCCTCCTTCTTGTATTCACCAAAAGATTACAGGTTACAAAAGGTTACAAAGGCCAAAGCCGACCCTACCTTCACCTTCTTCTGGACAAGAAATTACCCGAGAAAAAAGCTCCCCTGAACGACGCCTCTAAACAATAAATCTCGTATACGTCTTCTTCAGGAAATACGACGCCTCCAATCTCTCTGAAATTGCTTCGCTTACCCTAATCCCCGGAAAAACGGGATATAAATACTCAGGAGTAAAAACGACTCAAACGTCGAACGCAGAACCGAGCTCGACGCTCGGGCGTCGACCGGAGGTCGACGATCTCGCCCGAGGTCGACGCTCGACGCATCAGCGAAGGTCGACGCTCGACGATCCAGCGGTGGTCGACGCCCCAGGCAGAGCTCGACGCTCGACGCACCAGCTGAGGTCGACGCTCGACGCCAGCTGAGGTCGACGCTCGATGCCAGCTGAGGTCGACGCTCAAGCGTGAGCTCGACGATCGTCGACCTCTCCTCAAACAGAGGGACAAGAATGCATACAGGGGCTGCTTCACACTCCCTTGCCTCTAAGCTCACTTGGGCTAACCCGGTGTGAGAAACAAGAGGCCCTGAAGTGATCCACCACCCCAACATTCTCCCACTTGGTGGAAACCTTCAGCAAATGAGAGCAGCTCCTCCAGACTTCCTCTTCAAACCCACTGCTGTAGCACACCATTCAAACTTGGCAACAGGCACAACCTTGGTTAAGAAATCAGAACTGTTCTCCTTAGTGTCAACCTTCTCCAGTTGCACTACCTGCTTCTCCACCTTCTCCCTGATGAAGTGAAACTGGATGTCAATGTGCTTGGTCCTAGCATGGAAAGCCGGATTCTTGGCTAACTGGATAGCCCCTTGGCTGTCACACCACAACTTCACAGGACCCTGCTCAAAACTGAGCTCCCAGCACAACCTCCTCAACCATATGGCTTCCTTACAGGCATGTGTAAGGGCCATATATTCAGCTTCTGTCGACGAGAGTGCAACCACTCCTTGCCGTCGACTCATCCAACTGACAGCACCACCAAACAGGGTAAAGACATACCCACTGGTGGACCTCCTGCTGTCCAGATCACCACCCCAGTCAGATTCCACGTGTCCAACCACGTCCAGGACTCTCCCATCAACAGCACCTTCAAAGCAAATAGAGTAGTTTGAAGTGCCGCGAAGATACCTGAACACCCGCTTCACAGCGTTCCAGTGCTCCTTCCCAGGTTTGGCCATGTACCTGCTCAACACTCCCACTGCCTGTGCGATGTCAGGACGAGTACAAACCATGGCATACATAAGGCTCCCCACAGCACTAGCATATGGAACCTTCTCCATGTCTTCCATCTCCTCATGTGTCTTGGGACACATCTCCGCAGATAATTTCTCCCCAACCGGCATAGGGGCACCAACAGGTTTACAGTCAGCCATGTTGAACTTCTTCAACACCTCTTCGACATACCTTTGCTGCCCCAACCACAGCTTCTTCTTGCTTCGGTCTCTGGTAATCTGCATCCCCAAGATCACACTTGCTGGCCCCAAATCCTTCATTTCAAACTTGGCCGAGAACAGCTTCTTCACTTGTTGGATCATCTTAACACTATTCCCTATGAGCAGCATGTCATCTACATAGAGTGTCAAGAAAGTGTAGTGCTCTCCCTTCCTTTGGATATAAATACAGTGGTCCGAGTTCGACCTTTCAAAACCTGATTCCAGCATGTAGGTGTCGAACTTCTGGTACCACATCCTCGGAGACTGCTTCAGTCCATAGAGGGACTTCTTCAACCTGCACACCTGATCCTCCTTGCCCTTGGCCTCGAATCCTTCAGGTTGCCGCATATAGATCTCCTCCTCCAAATCCCCGTGAAGGAATGCCGTCTTCACGTCCATTTGCTCAATCTCCAAATCATGCACAGCCGCAATGGAGAGAACCATCCTGATAGAAGTGAGCTTGGCCACCGGCGAGAAAATCTCGTCGTAGTCCACACCTTCCACCTGTGAGAAGCCCTTGGCAACCAACCTTGCCTTGTACTTCTCCACAGTGCCATCTGCCTTCACCTTCTGCTTGAAAACCCATTTACTCCCAATGGCCTTCCTCCCTTTTGGAAGCTTGCACAGACCCCAGGTCTGATTCTTCCGCAGAGACTCCATCTCATCAACCATAGCAAGCTCCCACTGATTCGCATCAGCCCTCGACCTCGCATCCCTGGCTGAAATGGGATCTTCTCCAAGCATGTTCAGGCAATATTGTGCTCCAACCGCACCAAGGGAGTACCGGATTGGTGCCCTCCTTTCCCTCGTTGAACGCCTCAGAAGTGGAGCATCAGCAACTTCATCTTCTGATTCATCATCAAGGCTCACCTCCTCCAAAACATCAGATTCAGAATCTGAATCTGAAACAGCCACTGTAGTGATCTGAGCATCCTCCAGAGGAACTTCCTCCATGCCCCTTTCCACTACCACCTTTTCTGCAGCTTTCCCTTCCTCCGCTTGTGTAGTGACTTGAGGACGGGCTTCATGAAAGACCACATCCTTGCTATACGTCACCGTCCTCGTCACCGGGTTCCAAAGCTTATATCCCTTGATGCCATCTTTGTAGCCCACAAAGATGCACCGCTCGGACTTCATATCCAGCTTCCCCCTCTTCTCCTTTGGAATGTGAACGTATGCATCACATCCAAAAACACGAGCATAAGCCAAATTTGGCTTCTTCTTGAATACGGCCTCAAAGGGGTACACCCCTTCACTGCAGATGTGGGGGACCTGTTCTTTAAATAATTAGCGGTAGCCGCCGCTTCAGCCCAGAACTCCTTCCCCAAACCAGCCCAACTGAGCATGCACCTGGCTTTCTCCATCAATGTCCGATTGAGCCTTTCCGACACTCCATTCTGCTCTGGAGTATACGGCGTGGTCTTCTGTCGTGCAATCCCCTGCTCAGTACAGTACTGCTCGAAGGCATCCGAGCAATACTCCCCTCCGTTATCAGAACGGAGAACCTTCACATTTCTCTCCAACTGGTTCTCCACCAGGTTCTTAAACTCCTTGAACCTTTCTAGAACCTCCGCCTTGGACCTGAGAAAGTAAAGCCAAGAAAACCTAGAATAATCATCAATAAACGATACATAATACCTAGCTCCACCAAGGGATGGAACTGGAGTAGGTCCGAATACATCAGAATGGATCAAATCAAGAGGGCCAGTGGCCCTAGTCCCTGCTCCCTGAAAGCTAACCCGGTTCTGCTTGCCGAGTAGGCAATGCTCGCAGAATCCAAAGCTCGAGGTGCACATGGGCACACCCTCCACCATCTGGCCAGATGTCATAGCCGACATCCCCTTCTCACTGATGTGTCCAAGCCTCTGGTGCCACAGCCTGGACAGCTCCTCCTGGTCCTCCTCTTGGCCTTCAGAGATGAAGGCCCCACTAGGCACCACTGTATCAGCCAGTAGCTTGTACAGTGTTCCATGCCTAACACCTTTGGCGATCACCATCGCCCCTCTGGTCATCCTGCATGAGTGCATGTCACAACTGAAGCAAACTCCCGCATCAGCCATAGATCCCACCGAGATCAGATTCCTGCTCATCCCAGGAATGTGCATCACCCCCGGAAGGGTCTTCATGGTCCCGTCGGCCATCTTCAGCATCACCTTGCCACGACCAATGATCTGCACTGCAGTATCATCCCCAAGCATGACATCACCACCCGCAAACTCCTCATACTCACAAAACCAGTGCCTGTGAGGGGTCATGTGGTAAGAGGCTCCAGTATCAACATACCACACATCCGCATCCTGATGAGCAACACATGCAGCTGCGATGTACATGTCACCACCGTCAGCCTCCTTCTTGGCACCCGAAGTTGACCCTCCATCCTTCTGAATGGGCTTGTTGGGGCATTGGGATTTCACATGCCCAACCTGATTACACTTCCAGCACTTGATGGGCTTCTTTTCTTTCTCTCTTTCTCTGCTCTTGGATCTACCCCGAGATTTATCTCGAGATCCACCTTGCTTTGTGTCCCTCCATTGAGGGCGAGATCTGGATACGCTCAATGCACCCTTGTTGGTCTTCTCAGAACCTGCTCTCCTGGTCTCCTCAGAAAGAAGAGTAGCACACACCGACTCACAAGTGAGTGCCCTGTCTCCATTACCCCCAATGGCAACAATAACGTTGTCCCAAGAGTCCGGCAATGAACAAAGTAGTGTGATCGCCCTGTCTTCATCCGAGATCTTCTCACCAATAGAGATCAACTGACCCACAACCGTGTTGAAATTGGTCAGGTGTTCCGAGAAGGAACCACCCTCCTGCATCTTCAGATTGTACCACTTCTTCCTCAATAACAGCTTGTTCACAAGGGACTTGCTCTGATATAGGGTTTCCAACTTCCGCCATAGGCCTTGGCTGGAAGTTTCCTCCATGACATTTGTTAAAATTGAATCTGTGAGAAACAGCCGGATCAGACCTTTGGCTTTCCGATCGGCCTTTGTCCAGGTTGCAAAAGCCTCCGCATCAGACTTCTCTGTTGGAGGAGTATCCACTATTGCATCCCACAAATCACGATCAACCAACAGATCCTCCATCTTCATCTTCCACAGATCAAATCGACTGCCATCAAATTTCTCTATCTCGATCCGCACTCCTCCTGAACCCATATCCGAGAATCGAGAGAACCTGGCTCTGATACCAAATGTAAGGAAATCCGGAGCGCCGAGAAGCAGAAATTCAAAAAAAAAACGAATAACAAAACACAGAACGAAACAGAGCACAGAACACAACACCACAAATACAGAGGTTCACCCAAAACCGGGCTACGTCCTCTCTCCCCTTCTTCTCCTCCTTCTTGTATTCACCAAAAGATTACAGGTTACAAAAGGTTACAAAGGCCAAAGCCGACCCTACCTTCACCTTCTTCTGGACAAGAAATTACCCGAGAAAAAAGCTCCCCTGAACGACGCCTCTAAACAATAAACCTCGTATACGTCTTCTTCAGGAAATACGACGCCTCCAATCTCTCTGAAATTGCTTCGCTTACCCTAATCCCCGGAAAAACGGGATATAAATACTCAGGAGTAAAAACGACTCAAACGTCGAACGCAGAACCGAGCTCGACGCTCGGGCGTCGACCGGAGGTCGACGATCTCGCCCGAGGTCGACGCTCGACGCATCAGCGAAGGTCGACGCTCGACGATCCAGCGGTGGTCGACGCCCCAGGCAGAGCTCGACGCTCGACGCACCAGCTGAGGTCGACGCTCGACGCCAGCTGAAGTCGACGCTCGACGCCAGCTGAGGTCGACGCTCAAGCGTGAGCTCGACGATCGTCGACTTCTCCTCAAACAGAGGGACAAGAATGCATACAGGGGCTGCTTCACACTCCCTTGCCTCTAAGCTCACTTGGGCTAATCCGGTGTGAGAAACAAGAGGCCCTGAAGTGATCCACCACCCCAACAACTCCAACCCCTGTATAATCCTCGAAGTTGTTCAGAGGCCCGGCCTTGCGGATCGACACAAGGAGATCGGGGCGGCGGAGTCGCGTTCGGCCGGGGAAGAAGAAGATGCTCGCCGGTGTCGCGCCGGAGGGGAGGGGGCTTTGCCGTCGGTGTCGCGCCGGGCGGGCGTCCGTCGGTGTCAGCCGAACGGAGGGGGCGGCCTGGCGGGCTGCTCGCTCCATTCACGAGAGAAAGGAGAAAAGCTCTTTTTTTCAATTCTTTTTCATTAGGGTTCAACCCAAAGATGAGGAGTATTTATACCCCTCAACACTCTCATCCTAGCCACATAATTTTGAGTACCTAATCCTAGCCATCCAAATGTCTTGTTCAAAAATAAAATGTAGAAAATAAACATAAAAGTCGGCTCTTGACCGCCTAACAATTTGGTCGAGCCAGACAGAACGGAAATGCCAAAAAATAGCTAGAAATAAAATGACAGACGAGTTTAAAAATTGTGGAGCATGTCGCGATATGACTTCCATGTATTGCGGTGAAGGTTGTAGTGGTGCGCCACGTCGTCGAGTGGAACCGGATCGGCGCCATCAATCCTCCTCCGCTCAAAATCACTCATCACCGGTGAGTGGTCTAAGCGGTAACGGTGTAGCCTGTCAGCATCAAAGCGCTCCAACTCCGCGGTGGACACCCATATGGTGTCATATCCGAGACGGTCCTTCCAACGAACCAAGTAGCGGTATATGCCGCCCTTCGTGGAAGCAAATGGTGGATCCTCCAAAAGCTGAGGTTGAACAAGAAAAACAATCATGGGGCAAGCATTAGTAACAATCATAATATCACTTGGAACCTCACTAATATGTGAGGGGGGAAGCTCCAAGATAGAAAAATATGGGGATATGGTATCACTCTCTAACCCATGAGAATGGCCGGGAGGAGAATGAGAAGAGGGGGAAAGTAATTCTTGCGGTATTGCAGGAAACGGTATAAGATTGGAAACATTAAACATGGGGTGTAAGCCCCAATCGGTAAGCAAGACAAGAATGTACGCGTTAGCGCCCAATTTCATTAAAATCTGACAAGGGTCGGCGCGCCGGTTGGCTAATTTCATTCCAGAACCCGTGGGTAACCGTTCGGGAATTGACTTAACTAGGATAAAATCTCCAACATCAAAAACTCGAGCCCGTTTGTGCACATTCGCATGGGAGAGGTATGCAATGTATGTAGTGGTTAATCGGTGGTGGATCTCGTGGTGCAACGTATGCAAGTGCTGAGCAACGTCATTTGCAAAGTGACTTGAGTTATACGCGGGAGGTAACGAGATTAAGTCAAATGGCACACGGGAATAGGAACCATACACAACTTCAGTTGGAAAAATACTCGTGGACCGAGTGGTGGAAAACGAAAGGGAGTGTTCGGAGGGAGGGTCCTCGACCATGTCGCTTGGGGTGTCCGACGCCTCGACGACACTATGTTCTTCGCAGATGATAACATCGCCCTTGGCGGTGGGTTCAATCAGAGGCACCAGCTCGTGGCTTGTAGGACATTCGATCGCGCAATGGACGGGTTTGTCGCAAGATGGAACATCGATCTTGCTAGTCTTCCTTATGGGTATACGCGCACTTGTGGTGACGTTGGTTTCCAGGGCGGTGATAATAGTGGATTTTTAGTTGTCCATATGGGTATAGTGACCGCGAGAAGGGTGGGGTGTTCGGTGATAGGAGGTGACATATTGGTCGAGTGTATTGGATCGAAGGTAAGCGGGGTCAAAGTGAGTAGTGAGAATGGTACGCATTTGCGGCCATGTGTTGGCAATATATACCACGTACACGACGCTCTTCGTTTAGCCAAAAGCTTTGGGCTTAGCCCTCTAATTTCATGCGGGCGACTGCCGCCATTTGGTGGTCGTCAAAATTGTGTCCTTCAAAAGAAGACTCTAACTTCATTAACCAATCCTTAAAGGTTTTCGGATCACCGTAACCGTCAAACTTTGGGGCTTTGATTTTACTTTTTCTAGGGAGAGCATTATGCAAAGTCCCATCGTGGTTTGTATTGTCATGATTGTTGTGTGGACGATGTTGGCGGTGTGGAGGATTGTGGGTGCGGGGTGGAGAGTTGGTTTGTTGGTTTTGCGGAAGGAAATCGTTTTGAATCGAATGGATCAAATTGGTAAACGCCACGGTGATTTGGGCGATTTGACCGGTGAGATCACGTTGGATGGCCGCGAGTTGGGCTTGCGTGACCTTTCGAATAGCGTGAGTGGCGTCCATGCTATTGGGCATGGATGACGAGGGAATGTAGTCAGAACGTGTGTGCATAAAGGGTTGAAAGTGACGCATGAGGACTGACAAAGATTAAGAAATCTTTGTGCCGAAGTCTGATACCAAATTGATGTAGCACGGGTTACCGTTTGCGCACAATTACCAAAGATTTGTGTGATTGCGACATTCATTCAAGCACTAAGCGTGCGATTAACGTGATTCAACCACAAATTAAAAATACGCACGCAATCCCTTTCCTAACGACGGTGGCTAACGGGGGACGTTATTTCGACGTGGAGAATCGACCGGGTGAGGGCAATCCCGACGGAATTCGCCAACCGGGCGTCTAACCCCTCTCCGACCAATTGATTGGAGAGCGGCGACGAGCTTTTCTCGCTCCGACTCGTTCAACGATATCCAAACACACACCGAATCATTCACATCCACAAGAAATGAATAAAAAGACGAATCACACACAAAGTGGAGGAAGAAACGATACCCAACCGAGGATGACAAGTATTATCCCCGCTCCGGCAATACCAAAAGAGGAGCAGAGCTGAAACCAACAGAAGCCCAATAATGGGATTGTTGATACTCCACCCCATGTATAATCCTCGAAGTTGTTCAGAAGCCCGGCCTTGCGGATCGACACAGGGAGATCGGGGCGGCGGAGTCGTGTTCGGCCGGGGAAGAAGAAGATGCTCGCCGGTGTCACGCCGGAGGGAAGGGGGCTTCGCCGCCGGTGACGCGCCGGGCGGGCGTCCGTCGGTGTCACGCCAAATGGAGGGGGCGGCCTGGCAGGCTGCTCGCTCCTGTCACGAGAGAAAAGAGAAAAGCTCTTTTTTTTCAATTCTTTTTCATTAGGGTTCAACCCAAAGATGAGGAGTATTTATACCCCTCAACACTCTCATCCTAGCCACATAAATTTGAGTACCTAATCCTAGCCATCCAAATGCCTTGATCAAAAATAAAATGCAGAAAATAAACATAAAAGTCGGCTCTTGACCGCCTAACAATTTGGTCGAGCCAGACAGAACGGAAATGCCAAAAAATAGCTAGAAATAAAATGACAGGCGAGTTTAAAAATTGTGGAGCATGTCGCGATATGACTTCCATGTATTGCGGTGAAGGTTGTAGTGGTGTGCCACGTCGTCGAGTGGAATCGGGTCGACGCCATCAGTTACAAAATATAGTTGTTTTTTATGTGTATTTTCAACTTGAAATATATAAATATGATTACTTAAAATGATCATAAAAATGCATTGATCTATGTTCCATAATTTATTTTGCGAAAACAAAAAAAATGAAAAAAAAAATTGAATTTACACACGGTTCTCTGCATACGAGGAATGTATAAAAAAATTGATGCTCATGGAAAGAATTGTTTGAGATATTATTTGGGTGAGAACTCTAGTCTTAAGCTCTGTTTGGCACGGCGATTGTGAGCGTTGTAGTCACGAATCGTTATTTGTGAATGTCTGATTTCATCCAAGGAACTTCATCAACTTTTATGTTCAATAGTAGTTTTGTTTTTTGGGTGGTCATAACTATTGTCATAGCAAACATACATTCTACGACGGTGACGTTTTTATTCAATTTCAGGGGAGCAAAAACTTCGTGCCAAAAGGAGCCTCACTCTCTAAAAATGCTTCCCCAAGAGCATCTCCAGCCAGTCTCCATTTCTCCATTTATGCAGAATGCGTGCTCCAACCGGTCTCCAAATACCTCTCTAAAAATACTGAACCTTTCTCTCCTCTAAATTTAGAGGGGGAGAGGAAATGAGGGTACTTTATTATTATTATTATTATTTTTAATTATTTTATTATTTTGTTTACGAAATTTCTGTAGTAATCTATAATCTTCATAACTGCTAATATTTTTTTTCAATTATGATATATAATATATCAATAAAATCAATTTTTTGAGAACAACAACACGAGATTAATATTGAATACTTTATAATTATTATTGATCATACAAATAAGAAGAGAAGACGTTTTACTGATTAAATTTGCACATAAATAAAAATATATTCAAATTAATATGCATAAAATTTTAAAAATTACATACTTCTTTGTCATGTCGAGTCCATAAATATTCAATCAGAGCATCTCAAACTGCAAAATGTGCATCGTCTCTGTCTTTAATCTTTTTATGTCAATTTAGAAACTGACGGGATCTTTCGGTTTCATGTGTGTCCATCTCTTTAACATATTAAGTTGATGGTGGCGTAAAAATATCAACATCGTCACGTTCATCTCGCTCGTCTAGGACAATCATATTTTGCATTATAATGCAAACTATCATGATATCATGTAATGTCTGTTTATCCCAAAAATAACATGACCCTTTAATAATTGCAGACTATGATTGAAGAACTCTAAATGATTGTTCTACATCTTTTTGACATGCTTCTTGCATTATTGTGAAGTGCTATTGTTGGAACCAAGAAAATTAGTTCATGCGTTCAGACCAAGGGGGTGACAAGAGCTTACTAGTTTAGTAGTCACCTCGCGGGAGGCTTGGCGAGAAGAAGGTAGCGAGAAAAAGAATAGTTTCGGATTGCCTACAAACAAGGCATGCGCGCTACAGTGAGGAGGTTCGGTCACACACCCAAAAGTCTATCGAAACTTCCCCTTCCAAAGTCATTGCTGAGCTCGGCACAAGGGAGACGCATACCGAACTCACCCCCCTTAGGGGGGGGGGGGGGGGGGGGGGGGGGGGGGGTTAAGGGTTTCCTCAATTTGTGCCTCGGGGTCCTACTTATAGGCAAACTCCAATCCATGGGCATAACTGTCTTTTTGGCTTATAAGAGCTTGTTAGACACGTGGCTGCCTAGAATGGCAAGGTCGCGCTCGCAGCTGACTGGAATGGCGAGGTCGCCTCACAGCTGGTATCACGAGATCACATCGCGAGGGCCTACTCGCCTGGCCGACTCGAGCTTCCCCTCTCTTTGGGGGCGAGTTGGGCTCGACTCGACAAATTGGGGTTGTACAGTTTTTTTATCTTGTGACTGAGAAATAATTTGAAATAATGTTGATCATTTCAAATATATTACGTCGGCTAAGTAATAACCAACATCATATTTTTTTCCTCAAGATTGTATAATGAGTAGGATGTGTAATACTCTGTGCTAAGTTGAGAAATAAATGAGATGAATGCAGGATATTGATATCATTGTTAGAGCTCAGTAAGCAAAAATATGTGTATCATATCCATAAGTCATACGATGCTACTACATCGAGAATGACTGTTGCCCCACCATAACGTTCAGAATATTGACATGCTCATGCTATTGAGCGGTTCTTTTATTGTCAATGCATACAATCTAGACTTCACAGCATCCCGAGAAACTCTCATTCTTCAGCTTTTTAAAAGTGGGACCTCAATTTGGAAGATCTCAATTTAGAGAAAGCAAGTACCGAGAAAGTCTGCACGACGAAAATCAATATGGAGCACCTCAGTTCAGAGGAGAACAACACGGAAGCCAGTATAAAGGAAACGATTATGACATACTAGGGCATGAAAGAGAAGAATACGAGAAAAGCGCGCTCAGAGGTCGTAGCGAACCCGTTGATAACCTCCCAGAATTTTAATATTAATTTCATTTGTAATGTTTTTATTTTGAATTATATAATCTTTGTTGTATTTTATTTATGTAATCAAATTTGAAATAATTTTTTAAAAAAATTTAATAAAATATAATAAGATAATATAATACAAAAATATTAATAAAAATAGAAATTTATCATTATAATTATTATATATATTTATTTATACATATAAATATATAAATATGTATATCTATATACATGAAAAGTCATCTGCCTCTTCACATATAAAAAACATAGTTGAAGTTGCATCTATTATATTTGAAGAATATGATACAATAATACTGAGATCTCATCAAAAATGCTCTAAATGCACTTAGCTTCTCCAACTCAATCTACTAGTATAAGAGCATCTCCAACGGGAGATCTTCATATTCTCCAAATATGGAGATTGCAGTGCTACTGTGTTCTCCAAATATAGAGAACATGGAGAACCAACTCCAACCATGTTCTCCATATTTGAAGATTATTGAATTTTTTAATATTATATGTATAAATAAATATACATTTATTAATGCCAAAATATATTTATATAAATTACATATTTATATGTATAAATAAATATATATAATAATTAAAATAAAAAATAAAAATATTATATTTAAATAAAAACGTCGAGCTGAGCTCGACGTTTTTCCCGAGCTGAGCTCGACGAACGTCGAGCTCAGCTCCACGTTTTTTCATATTTTTATTTATTATAATTAATAATTAATATAAATAATAATTTATATAAATAATAATTAGCTTGCCAAATTAAAATAAGCATTACATTATAAAAATAAAATAAACATTACATATTTCAAAATTAAAATATTATATTTGAAATTTAAACTAAAAATCTGGGAGTCATCACTGGGTTCGATACGATTTCCGCGCGCGCTATCCCCCTGTTGTTCTCCTCCATACCTTGGTATGTTGTAGTCGCTTCCTCCATACTGGCTTCCTCCCTGTTGGTCTCCTCCGAACTGATGTCCTTCAAATTGGCTTCCGTCGTACTGGTTTTCTCGGTATTGGCTTTCTCGGTACTGATTTCCTCCAAATGGAGGTCCTCCAAATTGAGGCCCTCCAAATGGAGGTCCTCCATGTCGGTCTCTTTCATACTGGCTTCCTCCGTACTGACTTCCTTCATGTTGACCTCCTCCAAATGGAGGTCCTCCAAATTGAGGCCCTCCATATCGAGGTCCTCCATATCGATCTCCTCCATACTGGCTTCCTCCACACTGGCTTCCTCCAAGTTGACCTCCTACAAATTGAGGTGCTCCATATTGGCTTCCTCTATATTGGCTTCCACCGTAACCACTACCTCCGTATACGCCACCTCCATATTCAGTTCCTTCGAGTGATGAAGATCCTCCAAATAATGGTTTTATAATATTTCTATTCATAATTTCTTGTTTTTTTGTCGAAAATACTGTCGTTCTGGAGTTCCTTTGATGCTATCCAAATCTATCATCATGATATCGTGATCTTGTTTAGCGCTCTGTAGATCTAGTTTTCTTTTTTGATTTTCTGCTTTCATTCTCATGAGCTCTTGGATAGCAGACATATCGTTTGCTCGTTGTTCTTGCCCTCTCTTTAAAACCTCTAAAATTTCTTCGTTTTTTTTAGTATGAGTCTCAATATCATAACCCTTACCACTCAATTGTCTCCTCCTCTCCTTTTCTTGCTTTCTCCTAGTTGGTCGTTTATTGGAAGTTGAGATTGGAGATTCTTCATCCCCAGTACTACCAAGATTCATGTTATTGTTATCTGAATTTAAGTCTATTCCTCTCCCTTGACTGGGAGTGTTAGAACTTAATGTTTGTGACATGTTAATATTTGGAGAGTTCTTATTTTTTGTAGACCCTGACGTTTCCATCCACTTCTCTGTGTTTTTTATGATATGCCAAACATGCTCAAACATGAAGCCTTTCTTCTCTTTTGAATCAGAGGCATATAACATTTTGGCTTCATTGAGCTACAAAAAAAATTAGTTTAATCTCACATTATTTAAGATATTTATGCATTTAAATTCTAAAAAATTCTTACAATATCAAGTTCAGAAGCACCGCTGGGGTTTCGTTGCTCTATCTGCCGAATACATCCTCGGAATTTGCTTGTTTTACTTGCCAAAAGGGACCAACGACAAGAAAGAGATTTTGGGGTTCTCTGTCCTATGCAAGTTTGAGGTCTTGTATTGTGAAAGATGGTTGAAATTCTTTCCCACATTCTTTGTTCTTTCTGATTACTCCCCATAACGGGGTCTTCCGAAACCTCAAGCCAAGCATAACATAGTGCTTGATCTTCTTTTGGGGAGAATGCTTGGCCACAAATAGATGACATGATGACGAGGAAAGAAATTAGAGAGTTCTTGGTTTTGGGGATAGAGTGATGAGAACTTGACTTCTGCAATGAGTACTTATAGAGAGTGCTAGAATGGGTACTTATGAAAAAGAGAGGTTTGAGTGGAGAAGGCATCCAATGCTTGGGAGAAGACATCCAATGCTGGGAAAAAACAAGGCTCCGGATTATGAGATGACAGGATTGACAAGACAAGACAGAGGCTTGAGTGGAGAAGGCATCCAATGCTTGGGAGAAAACGCCTTAAATAGGCTTCAGCATAACA
This sequence comes from Platanthera zijinensis, assembly GCA_039513925.1. Lineage (NCBI taxonomy): Eukaryota > Viridiplantae > Streptophyta > Magnoliopsida > Asparagales > Orchidaceae > Platanthera > Platanthera zijinensis. Next base: position 157,646,956 of record CM077094.1, read on the forward strand.
GATCGTCGAGCTCGGCCGAACGTCGAACGGCGATCGACGTTCGTCGAGCTCGACCGATCGTCGAGCTCGGCCGAACGTCGAACGACGTTCGACGATCGTCGAGCTTGGCTGAACGTCGAGCTCGGCCGAACGTCGAACGACGCTCGACGATCGTCGAGCTCGGCCGAACGTCGAGCTGGGTTCGGCGCGTCGGACCCCCGCTGTCGTCGGTCCCGGAGATGTCAAAGGGGGATCACACTTCGATTCTTCTAAGCTCATGTGGGCAAACCCGGTGTGAGAAACAAGAGGACCAGAAGTGTGCCACAACCCCAACAAAGACAAGACAGAGGCTTGAGTGGAGAAGGCATCCAATGTTTGGGAGAAGGCATCCAATGTTGGGAAAAAACAAGACTTCGGGTTACGAGATGACAGGATTGACAAGACAAGACAGAGGCTTGAGTGGAGAAGGCATCCAATGCTTGAGTGGAGAAGGCATCCAATGCTGGAAAAAAACGAGACTTCGGGTTACGAGATGACAGGATTGACAAGACAAGACAGAGGCTTGAGTGGAGAAGGCATCCAATGCTTGGGAGAAGGCATCCAATGCTTGGGAGAAGGCATCCAATGCTTGGGAGAAGGCATCCAATGCTGGCGAGCTATATAAACGCCCTTTTAAGATAATCAATGATACATTCAAAACATTCTTTTCTTCTAAGAAAAATGAACTATGGAGAAGGTTCATCCCATTTGCGATCTTCATCATCTTCAGATGATGATGAACAAATACTTCTTAAGTGGGAAGAAGAGCTTAAAAATTGGGAGAATGAAGATGAAGTTTTAGCTCGCATGCATGCCTCCAACAATGTCATAATCGCAGCTCAACTTCAAGAAGATGCACGTCCGCGACGCAAAGGTTCAATACCTGGCCACGTGGTAATCAATCGGGGCAGGATTGAAGGCAACACTAGACTTTGGAATGATTACTTCTCCGAACACCCCACATATGGGAAAACTTTTTTTCGACGAAGATTTCGAATGCGAAAAAATCTTTTCCTTCGCATTGTTACTGAAGTGCAGGAGCACGACAATTTTTTTGTTCAAAAGAAGGATGGTGTTGGTAAGCCTGGACTATCAACAATACAAAAAATTACAGCAGCATTTCGTATGTTAGCATACGGAACATCAGCTGATAATTGCGATGAGTACATTCGAATTGGCGAGTCTACTGTGATTCAATGCTTGAAAAGATTCTGTAGGGCAATCGTACAACTATACAAAGATGAATATTTGAGATCTCCCAATGCAAATGATGTAACAAGATTACTACAGAAAGGTGAAGAACGAGGTTTTCCAGGGATGTTGGGAAGCCTAGATTGTATGCATTGACAATGGAAGAATTGCCCAACGGCATGGGCAGGCCAATATTCAGGACGTCATTGTGGACCTACAATCATTCTCGAGGCAGTAGCATCATACGACCTGTGGATATGGCATGCATATTTTGGCTTACCTGGATCTAACAATGATATTAATGTCTTGCAGGCATCAAATTTATTTGCAAACTTAACCCAAGGTATAACGCCTCCTACCAATTATACAATACTTGGTAAAAATTATGATGTTGGTTATTATTTAGCCGACGGTATCTATCCGAAATGGTCAACACTAGTTCAAACCATTTCTCATACACAAGATAAAAAAAAACAACACTTCGCAATGATGCAAGAGGCATGCCGAAAAGATGTAGAACGCGCATTTGGAGTTCTCCAATCACGCTTTGCAATTATTAAGGGGCCTTGCCGTTTTTGGGATAAAAATGTGTTGCATGATATCATGACTGCTTGCATTATAATGCACAATATGATTATTGAGGACGAGCGAGATGAAAATGAAGATATCGTTATTTCTCCACCGCCGCCAACTCAGAATGTTGAAGAGATGGACACAAGTGAAGTCGAAAGATTTCAGCAGTTCCTAAATCGACATAAAAAAATCAGAGACAAGGCGGCACATTTCGCACTTCGAGATGCACTGATCGAACATCTGTGGACACGACATGGTAATGAAACAATGTAATTTGAAAAATTGTATGCATTTTAATTTGAATGTATTTCGGTGTATGTGCAATTTTATTTAGTAAATCGTGTTCTCTAGCTATTTGTATGATCAATAATATTTAGAAAGTATGCAATATTAGTCTCGTTTTGTAGGTCTCGAAAAAATAAATTTATTGGTATATTATATGTGAAGTTTGAAATAATATTTTAGCGGCTACGAACGTTATTGTGTAATATACGTTTTCCTTAAATATAATAAATATATAATTAAAATAAAAAAAATTAAAAAAAATATTAAAAAAGTGGAAATGGAGGGCCGGCATTTCCTCTCCTCGTTCTCTAAATTTAGAGGAGGAGGAGGCGGAAATGCCGCCTCCTCCATAATTGCAGCCTCCAATGCCGATGCATTGGAGGGCAACCGGCCTGCATTTCTGAGAAATGCAGGCCGGTTGGAGATGCTCTAAGATCTCTATTAAATTTTGTTTGAATTTATGAATTTATTTATTTTATTTTTATTTGAAACTATTATGTAATTACTTGAATTAGCATTCTATGATTCTATCTTTTTTTTTTTGAAATATATTATATTATAAGTTAAAGTAGTTAGATTAATTAATGTCTAATTCATGCAATTATAACTATTTGATCGGTGAAAATAAGTCATTCAAACAAGGGTAATAATTAGGTCAGCAGCCTGACAATGCTTCTGATTCTGCATCAATGAGAAGCCAAAGGAGGTGGGGCCCGCGCATTTATGACTTGTGACATACACTTTTGCGCAGGGTCCATGCATTTTGAGGCTTCTCATTGACTCTCCGGATCATGTTCATGATCAAGCTACTGTCCCAAAAATTCTTCTTCAAACAAAGCCTAAAACAATAAGATCAGATTTTTGAAATTTTTTATTTACTTTTAATACCCTAAAAATATACAATAATTTAATTATTTTCCACTACAAACTCTTGGTCAAATATTCTCCTTCGCTACATTGAGGTGACGGGTGCCTGCATCTCTATCTCCCCTCGCTTCTCTCTCTTTTATCTCTGCGAGTGTTAATGTTTTCTGAAGGATGATTTCCCAATCCACGCACCGAGAAACTGGACCAGAGAACAGGACCCATTGTACGGACTCCTTATAAATCTGTCCCCCCCGCAGAACTGAAGTGATGAGACAGGTATATAGAAATTAGGCATCGGCGAAGAGGAAGGGAAGAGGACTGCAACAGCTAGAGCTAGTATATATAGTACTATAAATCCAGCGACACTAGCCAGCCTGCAGCCTACACCCTGCTGCAGAAAAGCTTTCCATGAAACCAAGCTTTAATGATCTGTGGGACTTGCAGGCAGGCAGGGGACGAAGCTAGCACTGCAGCATAGATTCGGATCCTCCCAATATTTTCTAACTTCTAAGTGGATCTTGTTTATATATATATATCTACTGCTCCCTCTTCTAAATTTTCACATGTAAAAGTATTCTTTTAATTTTTGAGAAAAATGTTGTTTGCAATATTGCATCCCACTAAAAAAAGCCTACGAATTCAAGGTGGCCCGCGAGCCCGCAAGCCGCCGGCCGTCACTGAGTTTGCATGGCAGTAGTCAGAGTCAACGCGTCAGGCAACAAGAGGTCTGAGCGAGTATGACGAGTTCCCCCCGCATACTCGTCAGGTGGGCGACTAGGACAGCTACTCGTCCAGCCGTGCGAACTCCCCCAGGAAGTCGCCTAGTCGCAGGAAGGTGGGCTATTAATAAGACTCACCCCTCCCTTTAGATTTGCCTATAAATAGGACCTCAGGGATACAAGGAGAAGGACTGAAAAATCTCGCAAAGATACTGAGAACTCTTTTCTCCTGGACATCAGCTGAGCCTTTGAATTCCTTTTTTAGAGAGACTCGGTCGCGATCTTGCGATTATCTGTCTTAGTCGACGCGACTTAGTGGCAGCCAGTCTTTCTCGTATCCTGCTCGACCATTTTTAGTTGTGGAGGGGTTGCTTCTTCTAAATTTCTGGGTGCGTGGTGGGACTTTCCTGCCGCAACGTCTAGGGACTGTTTGTTGTTCAGCAATTTCTGTGTCTTAGGCTGTTGACTGTCAAGCCCACCCGCTGACCCCGTTCTGAGAGAAACAAGGGCCGCCCTTGTAAGGGGCAGCGACGACCTGTACGGGCGGCAAAGTTATCGCCCGTTCTGGGTGAAACAAGGGCCAACCCTGTGAGGGGCGGCGACCAGTACTGGCGGCAAAATTGTCACCCGTTCTGGGCGAAACATGGGCCGCCCCTGTGAGGGACGGCGGCCAATACGAGTGGAAAAATTGCCGCCCGTTCTGGACGGAACAATGGCTGCCCCTGTGAGGGGCGGCGACCAATACGGGCGACAAAATTGCCGCCCGTTCTGGGCGGAACAAGGGTTGCCCCCTGTGAGCGGCGGCGACAAAGTTGCCACCCGTTCTAAACGTAACAAGGGCCTCCCCTGTGAGGGGCTGCGGCTCTGATTGCGGCCAAAGGGCAAGGCGCGCGACCCGGGCAGGCGCGCGACCCTGGACGCGCGCAAGGGCGCCCTTCCCGGGGTTCGCGCAGGCGCGCGCTTTGCCGGGAGCTCAATGCGGGTCAGGGCTCCCGCGCTAGTGGCCTTTGTGGCCAAGTGGTTGCTTGCTTGCATCCTTAGCGGTTTCGCTGGTCGGACCAGGATGGTCCTCAGGCTTGACTGAACAACTCTGAAAGAAAAATCAAGCTTTTTAAAATCAGACCGGACCGGCCGGTTCAACCGGGCGGACCGTGAACCGGACCACCGACCGGTCCGGTCAAGGTCAAAGACCCGATACCGCAGCGGACCGCCCAAGAACCGGAAAACCGGGCGGGCGGATCGGGGAGCCGGGAACCGGGGCCGAGTTTAAGGAACCGGACGGGCCAAAGAGCCCGCAATTAAATACCGCCAAAAGATGAGAGACAACTAGGATTCGAACACATACCCTTTACAGACTAAGCAAAGGGCTTAACCACCAAGCGATTCAGTTTTTGATGTTTTTTAATATAATTTATTATATACATATACATAATAATATAAATATGAAATAAAGTAATATTTCACTCATGTATGTATTAAAAAGTGATCAAATTTCCTCATTTATATTCTCTTTTCAATTAAATTTTTGTGCACAAATTAAAATTTATGTTATTATTTTTTTAATTTTTATGATCAAAATAAAATAAATAGAAAATTATTTACAAGAGATATGAATAATATTGGCCTTACATAATAATATATATATAATGATTCGATCCCGATTGAACCGATTAAATCTTGAACCTCTCCATCTGCCAGTTCTATGTCCCATCCGATTTTCAAAACATTGTGAAAAACCCCATCAATTTGGGCGCTGTTATTAGCACTGCAGTTTTGGCTAGTCGCACCGCATTTTCACCTAGGTTTTCGCGCCTTTTGGAAATACGCCTTGTACATGTATTTTTTAAAAAAGTGTTCAACACGAAAGTTGTAGATCTCGACGAGATCTAGAACTTTCGTGTTGAACACTTTTCCTAAAAATGCATGTACAATGCGTACTTTGGAAATTTCGCGCATTTTAGAAATATGTCTTGTACATGCATTTTTAGAAAAAGTGTTCAACACGAAAGTTGTAGATCTCGTCGAGATCTACAACTTTCGTGTTGAACACTTTTTCTAAAAATGCATATACAAAGCGTATTTTCAAAAGACGCGAAAACCTAGGTGAAAATGCGGTGCGACTAGCCAAAAACTGCAGTGCTAATAACAGCACCCATCAATTATAATGTATATTTTGTCTTCATGGTCTGAAGAAACGAGTGAAAGGTAGGAGCAGATGATGCAGTTCCCCAGAAAGCGAAACCCACCAGAGAAAAGAGGCAGCGGTCTGAGACGCGGAAGTGCGAAATCCAGCGGATAAAAAAGCACAGCGTTCTGAGACGCAAAAATAGAAAAGGCGGAAGAGAAGATAGTGGCAGGAAAAGTGGTCAGACGCTGCTGTCGGTGCTGCTGCAAGCCTGCAAGTAGTGAGAGAGCAACAGCAGCAAAAGCTACCAAACGGGGCCAAAACACAAAGACTGCTGCCGCTGCAGACTGACGCTCCTCTTCTGCCAAACAAGTCATTAGAGCACAGTAGACCGCTGTCACTCTCTGCCGCCCTAAATGCCTCCATGATCTGACACCTCACTGCTTTTTCAAATTATATTAAAAATTGCTTTAGTTCGGTTTAATGCTTTTTATTTATTTGTGCAGCTTTAATATTTTCCTTATATTAAATATGTAATTAATTTCTCAAATGTTTTCTGCCATATATTACACATTTTGCAGGCCATATAGACATATTTTGCTGCTTTTTTTGAGTAATTATTTTATCATAATTTGTTTTTAAAATGGAGAATATGTTTGGTTAATTTTGGTTCAGAATTCATCAAAGTTGTGAGAAACGGATCGGACATTGAACCGGATGATAAAAAGATTCTCGGTTCAACCGGTCCAACCGGTCCAACCGGTCCAATCGGTTCAACCGGGGTTAACCGGTTCAACCGGGGTTGAACCGTGAATATATATAAAATATTGTAGCAAGACACGTATAAATAAATTTAAATATGTATTGTATAAATTTTAAATATAATATGCGTATTTTTGTTTTTTAATATCTTGAAATATTATGTATAAATTTATTCATACACTTTAACAACAAATAACTAAGTGTTGGAGTGGTTGGTCACTCTATTTCTATAAAAAAAATCTAGGTTTGAATCCTTTCAACTCAAAAATTTCAATTTTTATATAAATTACTCAAACCGGTTCCAACAACACCGACCGGTTTATCGGTTTTCGGGTTCAACCGGGCGGTTCGCCGATTCGATAGCGGTTCTTAGCTATGCCGGTTTTCATAGGTGGACCGGACCCCCGAAGCACATTAATGTTTTATTTGACGCAGCGGCAACAGACTCATTCGGCGTTTCCTTCCACGACGTTCGAACTGGAGGCGGGGAGTTGGGGATCGAAACGGTGCGGTTTGCGGCGTTTTTCAGGTGGAAGCTGGGCGAAACGGAGCAAACGCCGCCGGAGGACGTTTGTTTACCCGCCGTCCGGAGGCGTTTGCCCAAAACGGCCAGCGAAAATTCCGAGCCAAACGAGGCTTCATTTGGTTAGGCATTTTAAGCCCAGCGGGTTTTGGTAAAACGCAACTCCCGACTGTTTCACATTTGTTTTTCCGCCTACAGTTACAATCGCCGGCGTTTTCAATCAGCGCAAAAGGTTGCGGTACGAAACCTACGGGAGAGCTCCAGTTCAAAGTGTTTAGGGAGGAGGAAAGATCGCGCCAGGTATCGCGTCGCAACTTCTCCGCCGTCTCTCCCGGCTCCACGAGGATGTCGAGGAGGCATCCCGCCACATCAAGGGTTCGCAGCTCTCACTTTTCTCTCCGACGCAGCTCTCCCCAGCACGGAGATTTCTGCCGCATGTTCTCTCCGCCGCATCTCACTCCTGTCACCGGCTTTTAGGGAGGAGAAAGAAATCCCGTCGCTAGAGAAATCCTGCTGCGCTCGCTAGAGAAATCCTTGCAGGCGAAACAACGCGAAGCCAGGGCAGAGTCAGACCAAACAATAAAATTATTATGTATATAGTATAAACAATAAAATTATATTTAAAAACCATTAAAAATATATCATAAAAAATAATTGATAGTATAAACAATATTAACAATATACGTATATAATAATTAAAAATTATATAATAGAAAAAATTTAAAATAAATTTTTTTTATAAGACGTTACCGTTGTTTTGTCAAACGATTCTCTGTTCTGAACAACTATGCAAACACATACTATCCAAATAAATCTCAATTTTCAACAACCAGTTTCCAACGATTCAATTTACAAATCTATATTTATAACAACTGCTTTTGCAATCGCAACTACTCTTCAAATAAAGACTAAATATAAATAAAACTTCAAAATAATTTCTTCGTACCAAAATATCAAAATATGTATTTCAAAAGAAAATTAGGAAATTGTAGAAATAAAGAAAAAAGAATTAATAAGAGGGATGAATGGGTTATCCAGGTGTGGTGTCCACCTGCAAAAAGCAGAGTGCATTTATAAAAGGCAGCAGGCAAAGACAGCTTTTTAAAACAGAAGCAGGCCCCTGTTTCAGCTCATGATCCATCCATGCACCCACAAAGGAAGATTCCGCAGCCCACGCTCTTCTCTGCTCCCTTCCCCAGTGACACTTCCTCCCCCCCTCTCCCTCTCTCTTCCCCTCCCCCACTTTATCTCAACAAAAGCTGCAAAATTTGCACCCCGCCATCAAAACTTTCCCACTCTCCGAGCTAGTTCCTATTGAAGAAGCGAAGAACAGAGCATTTCAGCTCCGGCGAAGTTCGTATGATGACGACGAAGACGATGGAGGCCGGGAGGAGAAGCGGGAGCGATGGATTCTGCAGGAGCAATTTGTTTCACGGCCCCTTCACTCCTTCTCAGCTGCAGGAGCTGCATAACCAGGCCATCGTCTTCAACTTCATGTCTCTGGGATTGCAGATTCCCCATCATCTCCTTCTCTCTCTCAGGAGAGGCGGATTCTTACCTCACCAGTCTCCTCGTGAGTCTCTTCCTCATTACTTATTAGTTGCCTCAATCTTGTTACTTTCCTTGAGAACGGTGGCTGAACAAAGTTAGATTTTTGTGCAGTGGAGTGGGGGTGTCTCCGGCTGAGATCAAATGGGAGAGAAGAGGATCCCGAGCCGGGGAGGTGCCGGAGAACTGACGGGAAGAAATGGAGGTGTTCCAGAGTGGCCTGCCCGGATTCTAAGTACTGCGAAAGGCATCTTCACAGGGGAAAGAATCGCTTGCGGAAGCATATGGAGTCCTCTGTTCTTCACACCAACACCCCCGCTTCGTCTCCTTCCTCTCCCCTGTCTCTTCTTCCTCCGGAAAATCAACGGAAACGGCCGGCTCTGGCTCAGGAGTCCCTCCGGTGAGTTTTAAACTTCAGTTTTACCTCGGGGCTTTTCACACTTTGCAACCTCTAAATTATCAATTTTTTTCACTGTGCATCCCAAGTCAATGTTTCAAAGATATTTGGGTCCACCCAGCATAAAAAATACTCATTTTTGGTGCTGATTAGACCTAAATACTCTTGAAATTTTTGATATGTGGGGGTGTAAAGTGTCAGAATTGAGGTGCAAAGGACCAAACCCCTCTAATTCAAGGGTACAAAGTGTCACACCCCTCTAATTCGGGAGTCCTAAGTGCCAAACACCCCTAATTGGAGGGTTCAAAGTGCCAAACCCCCTTTACCAAATAAGTATATCACTCCCCTCTCTTGCTAAACAGAGCGGTGCGCAGGTGCTGCTGCCATGGCCCAAGCGACAATGGAGGCGAGCAGGCCTCGAGTTCTGCAACATCTGGTTTGAGCTTCCAGCATTGTTTCGTAATGGGCAAAGATTTGAGTTTGGAGAGGTCGTCGGAGTCCGACAATCCAATCTCTCTTCACTGCTTCTTTGATGACCGGCCAAAGGATGAACGAAGGGAGGAGGAATTGGCCGGGTCTGCTTCCACGAATCCGGCGTCTTCGTTTTCATTATTTGATCTGAACGTTTAATTAATTTCTGCTGTTTTTTTCTTTACTGGCACGAATTTCAAATACTGTCTCTGCTCAAATTTGACCGTTACCGGGGCGTTTTTTTTACTGTAGAGATAAATCTCTGTTCCGGGGTTTGAAATAGATTGTAGAAAGCTCTAATTTTTCTTCAATCCGGGTACTGTTCTTGAGATTTTGAAAGCTCTGAGGAATAATTGAAGTGAATTGGGAGAGAGAGATAACATGAGAATGAGAAGGAAGAAAGGGAACTTTTTTTTAGCACTGATATTAGTTATTCGCACCCTAAATTTGAGGTTTTTTGGACTTTTAGAATTTCTATTAGCAAACACTGCACAAAAATTATTCGTTATTTGCACTCGGCCCTCTCATGCTTCCGCCCCCCCCCCCCCCGGTCGGGCCTCACTCCGGTTTAACTGAATTTGACTGAAAAATGGCTGTTCCGAAAATACCCTCCCGCCTCATAGCAAGCAAAGAAATTCTGGCTTTTTTTCTCGCGATCTGCACGATACCAAGCTTCCCCGCCGCTCGAGCTTCTTCCCTCTCCATTCAATCAGCGATGAATCTCATTTCAGCGAAATAACCAGCGGGTCATCGTCTCTGTGTTCCGATTCATCCCGCCGTGGAAAGGGTGTCAGGGGGCGAAGTGCCACCGGAAGGTTTTCCGGAACAAAATTCAGCTCATCACGACGCCGGGTATTTGCCGCTTGGATCGACATGGAGGTGTGAAGCGCATCAGCGACCTACATGGAGCAAGCTCGCGGGAATCAGTCGCTGCCATGGATAGGGGCGGACCACTTAAATGGGGGAAAAAGAACTACAGGAAAAGGCCAACATGTGCCAACAAACCTGGAGTCAAGCATGCCGGATCAGGTGAAGTAACTACTGGATTCTTCTGACGCCATTGATGAGCTTTTTGATGAGAACTCCTCCTCACATTCAGTTTGTAAAAATGCTGCTTTGGAGGTTTCGGTGGAAGCATATCCCGTGCAGTTTGATGTTGATCCAAACTGCTCATTGGGTGTTCGAGAAAATGCCGCAAAGAGTGATGCAAAAATTCTGCTTTGGCCAAAGTTCTGGTCTCAAAATGAATGGAGTCTGGTAGTCTTCCGTCGCTAGCTAGAAAATTGCACGTGAATCAACCTCTTAGTGCACAGTCAAATGATGCACTTGGCACACAACTACAAAATGAATGGAGTCATTGGTCTCGATGAAGGGACGATGCCTTGGTTAGTCGCATTGTGGGGAAAAACTTTTCATTTGAATGGTTGGGAAAGCAACTACAGGCCAAATGGGCGCTTACGAAAGCTTTGTTTATGTGTTGGGTGTAGAGTATCCGTGGAAGAAGAGGGAAGAAGCTTGATGCAAACAATGACTTTCTCTACTGTGAGTTCCTAGACGTGTTCTACTAATTAACTGATAGCATTCTATTTAATTTTTGTTGATGGTGCAATTCCTAGATGTTGTCCCAGAACTTGATTTTGATTCATGAAACTTTGGTTTTATTTCATGTTCCCCCTGCTCGACGTCTCCTCCAGTCCGGACACTGTCGGGACGCCTTCTTCCCGGACGGAAGACTTCCCCTGCAACCGCCGGGTCGGCGAAATCGTTGTGAGTGTCTAGTACATTTTCCTCTTGTCTTTCCTTCAACAAGTTTAGGGATTGATATACATTGAACAAATTTGGGATTTACTGCACATTTGAGAAACTCTCTAGACGTCATGCCGTGAATGTTAATAGATAATTGAATGAGAATCTAAAGAAGATGGAGCATTTACCTCTTCTTTGACCATCTCATAAATACCTCAAAAGCTTAAAGAACTTAGAAAGGGTATTTACCTCTTCTTAGTGAACAATTCATCATCCTTGTTGTTGGTCATTTGATTTTAGAAGAGGTATTTACTATGAATTGCATGATGTAGAATAGTCTTACAGAAGAGTAATTTGATTTTTCATTGTCCATGTTTATCTTCCTACATTATAATTCATCATGCAATTGAACTTGGAGTTATCAGTTCATAATTGTAAATACTAAATAGTGTTGCTTCTTACTTTCTCTTGGATTATCTTCGTAGCTGTTTAATTTTCTTTACTCGTGTGCTGTCAAGTGTTAATGATGATTCAAATTTTGGTGTAGATGATGAGTTGGATAAAAGATGTTATAGTGAAATTTAGGGTCTGTTTTGCACGGCGGTAGTAGTCATGAATGCGGTGGTTATGAACCGTCGTTCGTGAATTCCTAACTGCAATTAAAGAATTTCATCCATTTGTATGTTCAAAATTAGTTTTTTTTTCTTGATTGAGGTTATAAGCATTGTCATGTCAAACCCATATTTTATTATGTTGGTGTTTTAATCCAAACTCACCAGAGCAAAAACTCCGCGCCAAACGAACCGTTAATGTGTTTGTAAATTTATTCTCAAGTGTTGTCATACTTACTTTTTGAAAAAAATTCGATGATGAATAAAGTTAATGAATTATGGAGATTCTTCTTTGGTATTATTTATAAATCATCAATTGTTTTTTAGTAAGGCTCCGTTTGGGAGGACTTATTTTCACCGGTCAAGCGGTTACGACCGCAAAAACCATTGTCATGTTCTTTGTGAAAATAAGTCCTCAAAATGCTCTTGAAAGGGTCCGTTCAAATCCATCGTTTATCCGCGTTCTTAGACTCCATTTTCAAGCTTTTTGAGGTGAATGTATGCAGATATAGGAGAGTAGCTTATTTGGACGCCGACGTCGCCCAGCAGCCCAGCCCAGCCGGAGTTCACAGCTTTCGGCTGTCTCTCGCTTCACATCATCGACAAGCCAGAGAGGTTTGCATTGATTTCCACCCATATTCAATAGCTTTTTTGTTCTAGTTGCTCCTACTTTTTTGTTCTATTCGTCAGCATGAAGAGATTTCTTTTGCTTGGGTCGGCGACTGCTTCCATCCAGGCCGGCGACTGCTTCACTCCAGGTTGTGCATAGATGTTATGAAGTGTTAAATTTACTCAGATTGGAATTATCTAATTCATGCAGATTGAAAAGATGTAGCTGGATGGGAAAATAATTAGTTAATCGACACTTTATTAGTAGTACTCGGGAACTGCAAGATCAAGAAAACTCACAATACGGAACCACCTGAGCAAATATTGGGTAATCCACTAAGAGAAAGAATGTTTTAAGTGTAAATGAAGCAAAAAATACATTCTGCAAGCCTTGGACACAGGCAACTTTTGAATTATAGGGAGTGGCAGTGATGGCAACAGACTTGTCTAGAATTTTTACCCAAGGATCCGAAGGTGAAAAAAAGCATAGAATTTGAGAAAAAAACTGTGAGGAGGCACGATTAGTGACACTTTCTAGAACTGCTTACATACAAAATTGAGTAGCCCTTCTCACAATACAAAATACATTCTGCAAGCCTTGGGCTCTCACATTGCCGATCCCTTCTTCGTGGCCTGATTTTCTGCTTTTTCGGTCTCTGGAGAAGAGGAGCAGTGGCCCCTTTTTTGGATTAAACCTTGTCGGCATGTGTTTCCTCCATTAATCCAAGTTCATGTTTGTTTGAAGATTGGGATCCTAGTCATTTCCAGGCCACCTATGAATTTTCTTTATCTTATAGTGCTTCCAGAATTTGTTACAGCACCAAGCCAATGCAACTTCAAGCCTAAAACCTGCAATTTTGGGTTTGATTTTTAGATCAGGTTGAATTAACTCTAGGTGTTATTGGTGAACATGCAATTTTCGTCCTACTTTTATGATTCCAATAGCAGAATTGATTCTTGCCTTGTGAATGATTAATCTGCTGCCTATAATTCAACGTGCATTGATGTTTATTATTTCAAAAGGGAGTATTTACTTGATTGATAATTCATCTCCTTTGTTTTAATTGAGAGTTCTTAGAGTGCTCTTAATTAAACAACTTGCTAACAATAGGATTCTACAACCTGCTCAAGAAGCACACATACATACATGTATTACGCACACATACATGCCCACACCACACAATAAATTTTCTAGTTCAAAATTTGATCGATTCACGCACATATGTATGTCACATGCACATATGTATTTCACATGCACATATGCATTTCACAGGCATATATATTTTTTACACAAACATTTTCTTCGATCGATGCCTCCAAGATTATAACTTTTGGGTTTTGTGCTTATAATTTTGAATTGATGAAATATGTTGAACTCAGAAACGGAGCAGGGAGTATGGCATGCAATTATTTGTTATGCCATAGATTTAAAGAGAAATCATAGATAATAGTGATAATAGTATGTGAGAATGATGTGTGAATATGTATGCATTCATGTGTTTTTGTGATGGCAGGGAAGGTATGGGGATGAGTACTGTTTGAACCAGAGATACACATTCAGCTGCCAAGATATAAGAAAGGGATGATGAAGATGCATCATCTGCATTAACAACAACCAAGTGGTAGTGGAGCGAAGAAGATGAGCAAGAGAATTGCAATTCTTAGCAAGTTTGAAAAAAAGCGAAAATGATGACAAGAAGGTTTGTATCGATTTGTTTTAGATGTAGGAATAGTATGTGTATGGTGTCCTTGGCAGAAGTTGTTTCAGTTGAGGTTTCTGTCTGAAGGCACCAAAGTATTGAAACGATAAATTCTTGGGCTATCAATTTATGTCAGTATGTAACTGAGAAAAGAAATTGTTTCAGAGTTTAGTTGAGTTGGCCTAATTGCTTTTATAAGATCCGATTTATTTTGGTAGGCAAAATTCATTTCAAAAATATTATAATTTATAGTTATTGGTCCTAGCATTTCAAACCAATTAAAGCTTTAAATAACATCAGCTCTGTTCATTCGATCTAATGAATAGATCAGGTATAAAAATAATGTTTCGAGTAGTCAAAGCTACTTGAGAACATTTTTTCTAATAGAACATAACTTGGCCATTGTCAAATAGTATTTTAAAACATGAAATGGATGTAATCAGCAAATTAAGAGAAGTAGATGTTCATTTGGTGATAAAATTGTGAATGCTACCGTTATCTATAAAAATGTGCACCCTCCAATTGTCCTATTTTACTCTGAACACAGATTTGGCGGGAAATGTTCCCATTTAACACTAATCTTAGAGACTTCTAAAAGTTCAGATAAAAAATCAATAGGTTCTTGTGTGTTGTCAAAATCTTTAGTTTGTTCACCCTTAAAGAAATATAAATTGTACTGATTTGTACATTTGTGGCTTGAAGATTATTTCGCATCACAAGTGAAACGTTGGCCCTTATCTCATTGAGCTTGTATTTTAGCTGGAGTTAAACCTTTAAATGGTGGTTTATCTTTTCAATTAGGGGGTAAAAGAATGAGTTGTATTATTCAAAATTTGATGATTTTGTCAAGTCAAAGATACTGGAATTTTTGCGCTGTAACATACCAATGTTGGAGATATCCATGACAAATTAGAACTCTGCCAAATAAACTATAATTAATTTTAAATTTATTTGTTCCATATATATAAGGTTATATAAAATCTACCATATTGTATATAACGCTATTATATTGTATATAACGCTCAAAGAGAAGAAAAAATTTTATATTAGTAATTTAAACAAGCAACTACCCTCCAAAACACGACTAGGACAAGAAATAAAAACCCACATAACTTTATTCGTGAAACGAGATAAACATATGACAATATTTTAATAACAAAATTATAATAAAAAGGGTCCCCCCCCCTTTTCTTCCCCTCCCCCTCTTTTTCTTTCTTTTCCCTCCCCCTCCCCCCTTTTTTCCCCCTCATACCGGAGTGGAACCCGGCGCCCCCCCCCCCCCCCAACTGTGATTCCACGGCAATCCTTACCCCTCCTTCCGTCTGGCCTGAAGGACTTCAAATCCGGCAAGTGCTCTTCCTCCATTTTCCGAGCGGCGTTCTTTATCTTAGCGCGTTCTTCTCCATTATCTAGAAGCTGTTTATTTCCACATTCAGCGATCTCTCTTCCTTTTGGTGGCAGTGCTGCACTATTCCGCGATTTTCAAGTGTTCATTTTTCCTCCAAGCGGTGGTGCTCTGTTCCTCTCTTTTCCAATTTTTGAGTGCAAATAATTTTCGTGCTTGCCGATAGCCAGTTTTAAAAAATAATGCTTGCGGATAGTAAAAAATGCTAATAGCCAAAACTATGGTATTAATATCATTATTTTTTTACTTTTTCTAAAAGGTGCACTTTTTTTTTTTTGCTCCTGGACAGAAAATTTTCAGTACACCCAAGAAAAATCTATGCGGAGCCATTTTTAGTTCAAAAATGTGATTATATTTTTATTGATTATAAAAATGTACTAGATTTTAATTATAAATTACAGTTGTAAAATTGTTCAAAAAATATATATTTTTGCAATTGTATTTTCATCTCAAAATATAGTTATATAGGTACTTGTTGCGGACTAACTCGATGCCTCGGTCGGATCAGATTTGCTTGGACCGTCTTAGCTCACGAGGCGGTCGAGTGCGCGCACACAGTCAATGAAAGTAGAAAGTTGACACAAGATGTGATGACGTGGAAAAATCTCTTAAATGGGTAAAAAATCACGTGACCGGGTTTGCTCCGCTCAAATTTCACTAGATTTTGGTAATTACAGTGTGTTGGAGAATCGGGGCGACAGGTCGCTCCCGTTACAATTTGGGGGAGAGAGGGAGAGACTATAGCTTCCTGCGGGCAATAGGCTGCAACGCAGAAGTGACTTAGACGTGGAAATGCGCTGGATGCTTTTGGCGCTTGCGCTCAGTGCGACGCGCGCTTGCTGGCTTCGGATGGCTTCTTCTTTCGGCTTCCTCGAGATCCTGGGCGTCCTCTTGCTCTCAGCGCGCTGGTGAGGTGCTTATAATCGCTGGTAGCAGCTGGTGGTCGCTGGTGACCGTTGCTGGCCGATGGTGGCTGGTGGTGGTTCACGACGAGCGGTGACTGACTTGGTGGAGGAGGCAGGAGAGTTCTCAGCTGAGGAAGAATGAGACAATCCAGAGAAAAGAAAAAGGTCCAGAATGAAGAGGGTCCATTTTATAGCCTCCATGGGAGGATCATGGTGGGCCCCACCATTAAAGTGGTGGGTTAGTGGGTTGTTACCCTCTTGATTGAACGATGATGGGAGCCTCCCTTTGATCGAACGGTGGGGAGGCTACCCACGGTGACGAGTCGCCACGACGGCGGTGGTGGCCGGTCGGCGGCGGGGCCGGCCGGCTTGGCGGCCGACGGCGGGGCCGGCCGGCCTGGCGGCCGACGGCGGCGGCCCGTCGGGGGCCGACCGCGGCTAGGCTGGCGGCCTGGTGCGGCTTGCTTGGCGGCCTGCCGTGGCCGGGCCGCCGCCGACTAGGTGGCCGGCCACGGCTAGGCGCCCGACCACTGTAAGGCCTGGCCACAACTAGGCGCCGACGACTAGGCGTCCGACCACGGTCAGGCCGGTCGCGGCCAGGCTGGCCACGGCTAGGTCTGCCGTGGCCGACCGTGGCTAGGCTGGTCGCGTCCGGCCGTGGCCGGGCCGCGGCTAGGCCGACCTTGGTTAGGTGCTGCGAGGCCGGCGTCCTGCCGCGGCCTCCCTGCCGGCCTCGGCGAGGCCGGTGGCCTGCCGCGGACTCCCCGCCGGCCTCGGGGAGGGCGGCGGCTTGCTGCGGCCTCCCCGCCGTCGAGGAATAATTGAAGTGAATTGGGAGAGAGAGATAACATGAGAATGAGAAGGAAGAAAGGGTACTTTTTTTTAGCACTGATATTAGTTATTCACACCCCAAATTTGAGGTTTTTTGGACTTTTAGAATTTCTATTAGCAAACAATGCACCAAAATTATTCGTTATTTGCACTCGTCCCTCTCATGCTTTCGCCCCCCCCCCCCCCCCCCCCCCCCCCCCCCCGCCCCTCTCCAAAGTCTGATTCCACGACAATCCTTACCCCTCCTTCCGTCTGGCCTGAAGGACTTCAAATCCGGCAAGTGCTCTTCCTCCATTTTCCGAGCGACGTTCTTTATCTTAGCGCGTTCTTCTCCATTATCTAGAAGCTGTTTTTTCCACATTCAGCGATCTCTCTTCCTTTTGGTGGCAGTGTTGCACTATTCCGCGATTTTCAAGTGTTCATTTTTCCTCCAGGCGGTGGTGCTCTGTTCCTCTCTTTTCCAATTTTTGAGTGCGAATAATTTTCGTGCTTGCCGATAGCCAGTTTTAAAAAACAATGCTTGCGGATAGTAAAAAATGCTAATAGCCAAAACTGTGGTATTAATGTCATTATTTTTTTACTTTTTCTAAAAGGTGCACTTTTTTTTTTGCTCCGGGACAGAAAATTTTCAATACACCCAAGAAAAATCTATGCGGAGCCATTTTTAGTTCAAAAATGTGATTATATTTTTATTGATTATAAAATGTACTAGATTTTAATTATAAATTACAGTTGTAAAATAGTTCAAAAAATATATATTTTTGCGATTGTATTTTCATCTCAAAATATAGTTATATAGGTACTTGTTGCGGACTAACTCGATGCCTCGGTCGGACCAGATTTGCTTGGACCGTCTTAGCTCACGAGGCGGTCGAGTGCGCGCACACAGTCAATGAAAGTAGAAAGTTGACACAAGATGTGATGACGTGGAAAAATCCCTTAAATTGGTAAAAAATCACGTGACCGGGTTTGCTCCGCTCAAATTTCACTAGATTTCGGTAATTACAGTGTGTTGGAGAATCGGGGCGACAGGTCGCTCCCGTTACAATTTGGGGGAGAGAGGGAGACACTATAGCTTCCTGCGGGCAACAGGCTGCAACGCAGAAGTGACTTAGACGTGGAAATGCGCTGGATGCTTTTGGCGCTTGCGCTCAGGGCGACGCGCGCTTGCTGGCTTCGGATGGCTTCTTCTTTCGGCTTCCTCGAGATCTTGGGCGTCCTTTTGCTCTCAGCGCGCTGGTGAGGTGCTTATAACCGCTGGTAGCAGCTGGTGGTCGCTGGTGACCGTTGCTGGCCGATGGTGGCTGCTGGTGGTTCACGGCGAGCGGTGACTAACTTGGTGGAGGAGGCAAGAGAGTTCTCAGCTGAGGAAGGAGACAATCCAGAGAAAAGAAAAAGGTCCAGAATGAAGAGGGTCCCTTTTATAGCCTCCATGGGAGGATCATGGTGGGCCGCACCACTAAAGTGGTGGGTTAGTGGGTTGTTACCCTCTTGATTGAACGGTGATGGGAGCCTCCCTTTGATCGAACGGTGGGGAGGCTACCCACGGTGACGAGCCGCCACGACGGCGATGGTGGCCGGCCTGCGGCGGGGCCGGCCGGCCTAGCGGCCGACGGCGGTGGCCCGTCGGGGGCCGACCGCGGCTAGGCCGGCGGTCTGCTGCGGCTTGCTTGGCGGCCTGCCGTGGCCGGGCCGCCGGCGACTAGGTGGCCGGACACGGCTAGGCGCTGTTAGGCCTGGCCACAACTAGGCGCCGACGATTAGGCGTCCGGCCACGGTCAGGCCGGTCGCGGCCAGGCTGGCCGTGGCCACGGCTAGGTCAGCCGTGGCCCACCGTGGCTAGGCTGGTCGCGTCCGGCCGTGGCCGGGCCGCGGCTAGGCCGACCTTGGTTAGGTGCTGCGAGGCCGGCGTCCTGCCGCGGCCTCCCTGCCGGCCTCGGCGAGGCCGGTGGCCTGCCGTGGACTCCCCGCCGGCCTCGGCAAGGCCGGCGGCCTGCTGCGGCCTCCCCGCCGTCGAGGTCGGCGGTTCAGCCGCGACGAGGCCTGGAAGGGGGCCGGCCGCCGGTGGTGGTCAGACCGCCCGATGGCGGGGGCCTTCCCGGCGGCGGCGATTCTCCTCCATGGGGAGAGGTGGGTCCCGCCCCCCCATGATTCTCTCATCATGGGAGTTCATGGGGGGATGACCCACCGCCAATGATCCACTTTTGGAGGAGGTCACGGGGGGTGGTTTTTTCTCCTATAAATGATGGTGGAACCCATCAGTACTTAAAATGAGCGTAAAATACATGATTAATATTCAATGACTTATTTTGTAAAAAAATAAGAAATAAGGAGAAATTTACATTTCTCCCATGGTCCTCTCCGTGTGTGCACACACAATTTTTTTTTGTGTGGATTAGACTTCTGTTGGACTAGATAGCTTGCGCACATACCTCTATTTGCGCACACACATCTAATGTGAGTTCGTGTTTATGCGGTTTTTCTTCTACTTACACTTTCACCACTTTCATATTCATCTTATGTGTCAATGTTGTTGAATTCTCACTCTTTAGGTTTACCACCTTCTTCCTAAAAGTTTTCCCATGAGAAGTTGTTTGAAAAATGCTTTCAGTGGGGGCACCAACAAGTATATTTTATGTAATATCTTTAATTCCCAGATACTCCAATTTAATTAATTTTAGTTTAGAAATTAATTTAGGAACAAAACAAACCCCTTCCTTGATGATCCATCCGAAAAAGGTACTTTGTTTCAGCTTCAAGAAAAAGGTACTTTGTTTAGTCGTGGGTAAAAGGCCCAGACCCGAAAAGTCCGCCCGGGCCCGGCCCGGCAAAAGCCCGGCCCAGGCTAGGGCCGGGCTTGGGGCCTTTATCGGGTTCCCCATTTTGGCTGGTTGCCCGGGCCGGGCAAAGCCCAGGTGCCGGGCTAGCCTTAGCCCGGCCCGGGCTAAGGAAAGCCCGGCGGGATTTTAATCCCGCAAGGCATTAATCCCGCCTAATCCCAGGGCCTGGGATTAATCTCGCTAATCTTAATCCCGCATATGATCAGGCGCCTAATTAGGCGGGATTTTATCCCGTCTTTTTTAATTCAGGCCGACCCGGCCCGGCCTGGGTCGGCCTGAAGGGCCTAATCAGGCTACCTCTTTTGGAGGGAGCCTGAGCCCGGCCCGACTCAAATTGAGCCCGGGCCGAGCCCGGTTTGAGAAAAGTTCGAGCCATAGGCTCCGTTTGGAAAAACACCCCGGTCCGCGCCATCATTGTCGCTTAACGTTTCCACCGCAATAACGCCAAAGAGAGCAAAACTTCCATCAAAGACGCCAATTCTCCCAAGATTGTGAAGCCTTCCATCTTCTTCGCCGCCTACCCACTCACTTAAAAGAGACGTAGATTCCGTTTGGGGGAAACTTATTTTCACAGGTGAAAATAAGTCCGGTTCATGCGATCATAAACGTTGGTCGGTGAAAATAAGTCCCCCCAAATAGAGCCATATTTACTCATTGAAATCTAAGACTCAAATATAACTGTTGAACTCTCTCTATTAAAGTGTCATTATTGCTGCTAATGCTATTTTGCATTCCAAATTCTAGCACCTATAAGTAAAGCTTTATATTAGCAAACATGAAGAATGAAAAAGCATGAATGCAATGCCATTGTTTCTCCCTCTTCTATTTTCTCTCTGTCATCCTTCCACCTTCTGATTTTTCCCCACACAAACAAGTTATGAATGTAAGACTAAAATACTTAACACCTTAATCGCCCCCGGCCGATGAGAAACATAGACGATGGTCGCATTCCGACTCCTCTTCTTAGGCGCATCGGTTTTACTCTTCCCATTGGAAGCCGCAACAGATGATGGCTCTGTTTGGGGGAACTTATTTTCACCGGTCAAGCGGTTACGACGACATGAATGAGACCTTAATTATGGTCCGATTCATGCGGTCGTAACCGCTTGACCGGTGAAAATAAGTCCCCCCCCCCCAATGAAGCCGATATCATGTGACCATATAAAGAAGTTGATCTTCGGGTCATTCTCGTTTAGACTCCGTTTGGCATGGTGGTGGCGATCATGAACATGAGGGTTAAACTGTCATTCGTTAATGCCCATCTAAGGACCTTAATTCACTTTTATGTTCAAATGGATGATTTTTGTTAGGTGATCCATAACGAATGACACTGTGCCAAATGGAGCATTAATCTCCGAAGAACTTGGTTCAATTTCGTGGAGATCAAATACGTTCTCTCACAAAGTGTCAAAATCACGCGAGTCCTGAACGAGATTCTTCGACACATTGCAGACTTTACTTTATCAATTAACAATAGGGGACGTTGCGTGATCTTCCTCTTGTTCTCGTGCTTCTTTTCTTGAAAAGTGTAGGTATTGGTAAAAGGTAAAGACATTGGAGATTCAGGTAAGGGGGTGATAAAAAAGAACGAGAAAAAGCTCATTCTATTATCAAAAAAAAATTCTGACATTTTCGTATCGACAAATCAATTAAATGCCCCTTACCTATATGAGGTATTGGTAAAAGGTAAAGACATTGGAGATTCCGGTAAGGGGGTGGTAAAGTGAGGGTGATGAACTTTACCGTAAATTACAGGCATCCAACGGTTTGCGTGGATGTCCACACAAATCTCAAAGCGCTTTGAGATGTGTCCGCTTTGATATGTGTGCGGGCATCCACGCGAACCGTTGATTGACATCACTTTACCGTAAAGTGCACCTCTACACTTTACACCTCCTTACCCGAGAATCTTACACCTTAGCTGCTATGTATCTTAGCTATTTGCCCGTATGCCCGCGTACGGGCAGAAATACGTGCGTATACGTACTTAAAAAATTTTCTACTCATATGACATAGAATCTTAGAAGAAGTATCAGTATGAATGGATGGAAAGGGAATGATTTGCTCTCTGCGGATTCTTGTTTTCTTTTTTCCTTTTATATATACCCATTTTTTCATTAAGTATTGCAATTTTGTAAAGAATTATTATTTTTCGTTCAAATTGCAGCTAAACAGCATATTGAAAGTTAGCTCTGTTTGGCGCGGCGGCCGGTTGGCTCGTGTTTGTTTAGATAAAAACACTACCATTATAAAATGTATGTTTGGCATGACAAGGGTTTATGGCCACCACCGAGGAAAGAAAACTAGTTTTCAACATAAAAGTTTTCAACGTAAAAGCTCAGTTTGATGCGTCTTTTTGCTCTGATTAGTTTGAATAAAAATGTCATTGTCATAAAATATATGTTTGACATGAACAATTTCGATCACCATGAAGAAAATTAATAAAACTAGTTTTGAACATAAAAGTAAATGAAGTTCCTTGGATGAGGTCGGGCATTCACGAACGATGATTCACAATCACAACCGCAACCGCTGCGCCAAACAAACCCAAAGCAGATGAAATTCCTTAGCTGACGCCGAGCATTCACGAACGACAATTCAAAACCACCGCTTTCATGACCTCCCGCACTGCGCTAAACGAGCCCAAAGTGGATGAAGTTCCTTAGGCGACGTTGATCGTTCACGAACGACAATTTATAACCACCGTGTTCATGACTGCCACCGTCGTGTCTAACGGTGCCTTAGGCTCTGTTAGACTCAGTTTTTTTTCCACCATCATAAAATATACCCTTGACATTCAACTATTATGACCTTCATTGAAAAAAAAAACCCTATTTTTGAACATAAAAATCAATTGAAGTTTGTTAGATGAAGCTTAATTCAAAGCCATGGTAGCAGAGAAAAAGAAAAACAAAAATAAAAGGGCGTTGTTATTAGCACCGCAGTTTTGACTAGTCGTACCGTATTTTCTCCTAATTTTTCGCGCCTTTTGGAAATTCGTCTTGTACTGTTGTACATGCATTTTTAAGAAAAATGTTCAACACGAAAGTTATAGATGCCAAAACTGCGGTGTTAATAACAGCGCCCAAATAAAAATACCAGTCGACCCTCTACAATGTTTCCTATCAAGTTTACTATGGCTCCGTTTGGGGAAACTTATTTTCACCGGTCAAGTGGTCACGATCATATGAACCAAAATTTAATTAAAGTCCAGTTCATACGATCATAACCGCTTGATTGGTGAAAATAAGTCCTCCCAAAGGGAGCCTTTGTCTGTATTTGAATGATATTAGCTGTTTCAGGGGCAGCCTTCCTGTCAAATGAAAGGAGAAACGCTGGCCGGAATATTAGGATCCCTTTCTCTCTCTCTCTTTCTCGAACACATTCATCCAATGCCAGTCTGTCTCTCTCTCTCTCTGTCTCTCTCTCTGTCTCTCTCTCTCTCCTCTTCTTCCTCACCCTCCTAAATAAGAAGGAAGAACTTCAGCCATTTTCAATGTTCATCACAGAAGGGGAAGGGGGAGGACAGGGGAGGAAGACGCCAAAGAACACATCTTTCTGCTCTTCTCCTTCTCTTCAACTTATCCCCTTCAGAGATGAGCCTCTTCGGCCTTGGAAACAGGTCTATCTATTTCCATTATTATTATTATTATTATCCTCCTCTAATTTTTGTTTGTTTTATATATTTGATTTTTTTTCTTTGTAGATTTGGTTTCTATGAATCTTTTGCTTCGTTCTTCGTCCCCTGAAGCTGGTTTTGTGTTGTTGCAGAAACCAGAAAACCTTCCGGCCGAAGAAAAATGCTCCTTCTGGAAATAAGGTTTGTCTGTGTATTCCTTCATACGCATATTTGTAATTGAAGGAAGAAAAGAAAAGATCTTCACTTTCTGTTTGTAATTGGGGAAGAAACCAAGAAAAAAAAAACAGATTTTTGTTCTTTTCTGTTTCGTTAACAGATAAAATATTGAAATAAGATTTGTCTGTGTTATAATTTATACTGGTCATATATGGCGCTACATGTATGAGGTCACGGGTTCTAGTCCTCGAAGCAGCCTCTTGCTAAAATGCAGGGTAAAATTTGCTTGCGTTTCACCCTCGTGTGAGACCCTTCCTCGAACCTTCATTGTGAGGGTATGCTTTGTGCACCGGGCTGGCCTTTTTTATATATATATGACGTGCTGTGGAAATATGAGAAGCAATTACAGACGACAAAGATTTATGTGAGTCGCCTCAAGATAGGCTACGTCCACCGGCAACAACAGTTAGATTTTCACTATCAAGTACAAAGACAATTATAGAATAGATGGCGGATTTCCAAAATGCAGAAGAAATGCCCAAAACCTCTGAAATGTTTCAGAATTTCTTGGAGTTTATACAACACTCCCCCTTGGCACACGCTCGAGTGCCTCGGGCGTGTGACCCAATCAGCACGTCTTTTTACCGACAACCTTCTAGCAACCAGCATGGAACTGTCAGAATGGCACATGCCCTCGACACAGGGTCGTGTGGACTAACTTCTGGAACGGTTCCAACCACACACACCCATGTGCCTCAGGTTATGCTGAGCGAAATGAAAAGAGAACCCATGAACTACACGTGCCCGCACATACACACAAGAATGAAAAAAATAAATTTTTTCCGAAGTAGTAATGAATAATTGAAGTTTAACTTAAGGACCGCATATTAACATCACAAAACCCATACATTTGCATCAATATTGACAGTCTTCTAAACATTCTCCTGATTGGAAGAATTCTTATGTACAATTTTTTTTCTGATTTTTGTCTTATTTTATGATCAATAAAATAGGGAGCACAGCTCAAAAAGCATATTGATGCTTAAAGGGGATTAAAAAAATCATGTATTCGTTAGATCAAATAGATTGAAATAGAATGATTTAGATTGATTTGATAGTCCTATTATAGGACCATGATCACACAAGTTTTTTTCCCTTTAATGTTATATATATAATATATATTGAAATTACAAGAATCTTCTCTGTAAATTTACATTTCATAACATGCATGCACATATAGGCCCCTAGAGATTTTCATGCCTGTTATGAAATGCAAACTTATAGGGGAGGTCTTTGTAATTTCAAAATATAGAGAGGTGCAGCCTGTAATTATGCAAGCTTACAGGGAGGTCTCAGGTCCTGGTAAATAACTATACATATCATATATGTATGTGTGTGTGTATATATATATATATATATATATATATATATATATATATATATATATATATATATTTTATGGCCATGATTTGCCTTCTTTGCTGCTCATTGACAGGTAGCACGGAAATGATGAAAACCATGGCATCCTTGCTTAGTTGTTATCAGTCTTGATTTGATGCACTTATCAAAAGTTTTAAGAGTCGGATTGGGCGAATCGGCCTACCAGTAGGTCTGCTCAGGCTTAGGAGCCACATTAGCTGAGAATTACCTTATAAATGAAAAATTGCCTGTCGAAACACTAAACCGGCAAACCAGAGAACTGTTGGTTGAAATGTTAAACAGGGAACCGGTTAATCAACTGGAAATGAGTTTTGATTTATTATTATTATTATTATTTTCTATACATATATGTATGCTTCGTTTTAGGGATAAACTTAGCATTATTACTATCTTTAATTTAATGACTTATCTTCATATTTGATGCATGCTTTTTTTGACTCAATGCTATCCAATGCACTAAAAAAATGTTATCAATCCTTGAGATTTTAAGTTCAAATTAGTCCTTAAAGTTTTAGTTGTAAAAATGGTCTTTAAGCTTCGCATCAAGACAAACCACTCCGGATTTGAAGTTCAAATGCTTTTTTTGACTTTGAAAGCCCTCCGGATTTGACACACAAATCCACTCCTCTCTACCACCAAGACAAACCACAACTTCTCTACAACAGGATAAAATCCTACTCTCTCTTCAAGCACAATAGCAAACGAAGACAAGAAAGGGCACACCTGAAACCGTAGACGAAGAAGCCCTTGAAACGGTAGAGAAAAACTCCTTCTTCAGCACAGAGGAAACACCTCCACCAAGCAACGAACTCCCGCCTACAGCAGCGGCAAAATCCCTTACAACAGCAACGACGAATGACGGCCGGCGGACGGCGCGGGCGCGGGGATGGCGGACGGCGAACGCGCGGGCGCGGGGGCGGCGGACGGCGAACGCGCGGGGGCGGCGGACGGAAGGCTTCCGCTGCTCTCACTTTTAACCCTAACCTCTTTTTTAATCGAGAGAGAGGAGGAGGTTTAAAAGCCACGCTCAAAAATACCCGGTTCACAGTTTTAAATAAAAACTGCTACCCCTCCCAAACAGCAACAAAAATGTTGCAACACCAAAAAAAAACCAGGTTGCAACACCTTAATTTCTGCACAAACATAACTTTTAGGGGCTGAACCCCAACAAAGAGAACCCATGAACTACACGTGCCCGCACATACACACAAGAATGAAAAAAATAAATTTTTTCAGAAGTAGTAATGAATAATTGAAGTTTAACTCAAGGACCGTATATTAACATCACAAAACCCATACATTTGCATCAATATTGACATTCTTCTAAACATTCTCCTGATTGGAAGCATTCTTATGTACAATTTTTTTTCTGATTTTTGTCTTATTTTATGATCAATAAAATAGGGAGCACAGCTCAAAAAGCATATTGATGCAACCTTGGGCAGTGGTAACTTGAAAGAGGCTGTACGGTTGCCGCCCGGAGAAGATCTTCATGAATGGCTTGCTGTCAACAGTACATCTCTCACCATGCCCACTTCCATCAAATTTAAATGTTCAGATGCTTTTATCAATAATGTGCCCAATTTTCCATTTTGTGCTTTTTTTAATATAATTTATGTTGTATTAAATTAACCATTTTAGCAATTTAAGTTTTATATGCTTCTCATAGTAGAGTAATATGCCATTAAGATTAGAAGCACTAGTCATATGAATGAGGTAATGTTGTTAGAATCCAAGCGTCCAACTCAAAATCAATTGGTTGTAAGTGGAAGAGCCCTAGATTTGTATTGAGTGCACAACTCTGTATGAGTTTTCCTAGTGTGGGACTATCTTCTCAGCACATCCCTTCGCGTGTAGAGCCTTTGACTCCTAGCACATGAATTTTGTTTTTAATTGGAATGCATGAGTGCAGGCCTAGGTTGCTCTGATATCATATTAGAACATAAAACGTCCAGATCAAAACCAATTGGTTGTAGCTGGAGGGGCCTAGAATCTATATTGAGTGCGCAGGTGATCGAAACACTATTTGAGTTTCGCGGTGCGGGATGATATTCTCAAAGAACGAGCACATATATGTAGCAAATTGAGCTTTAAAAATACTACTCATTATAGAGTAAATTGATGAGATAATTTTCTCATAAGTGAGAAAGCAATTAGCCATCTTTGACCATGTTATTCAAACATGTGTTTCATGACAAGTGTGAAAAGGAGTAGCTGCCTTTGACTTGGAAACCAACATGCTCTTTTGACCGATAGAAGTTTCATCCACATGCTATCTACAACCTCTATCTCCTTGATTTTGGCCCTATAAATAGACATGAAGGAGGAGGGGTAAAACATTTACTTCTCTCCAAACTCAAGCATTTGAAGTTTTCTAGAGAGGTCTTTGTGGCAATCGTCTTAGTTTGGGAAAGCTTTCAGACGACGTTCTACGACATTGACGAGGAATACTTCGTCTACACGGATTGGATCTGAGGCAGATTTGGGTAAGATTTGATGAGACATCTTGAAGAGGATTTTTGTAATCCATCTTTTCCGCTATTGTCGGTAACTTGCAATTTTGTTGTTACTGTTTATTATGTAATATTGTGTGTTGTGAAGTTAGTGAAGATCTCGTGTGGATCGAAGAGGAAAAACCTTATAATTGCCTATTGTTTTCATATATTTTTAGTAGCAACTTTTCAGGTTAGACTCTGATCGTCTTGTGGTTTTCGCCATATTAGGTTTCCACGTTAAATCTCTGTGTCTCTTTTATTAGTGTTATTTTGTGTTGTGTTTTGTCTGTGTATCGGCATATCGCTAAGCGATCGTGCAGGTACTTGCTCGAGCTAATTTGCAGGTGCTCTGATCGGGCTTACGTGCCCTCTAGCCCAACATAAATGACTTGTTATTGCTAGCTATCTGCTTTTCGTTTGTTCTCTCCTCAAAATTAGTTAATCTTCATCTTTTTCATTTTTCTACAGCTGTAGATTTCTTCAATCAAGTTAATCTTTTGTATGGCTCTCTCATGGAATTCTGCACACCCACTACATGCCCAACAATGTCGGCAGGGCCAAAGTATGTTACATAAACTTTGCTTTTTAGTTGATATCAGTGAAATATTCAATGATTTCTTCAGCTATTAAATCTGAATATTCATTCATTTATGAATCCGTTGACCTTGTTGGATTTCCAGGTTTGAATACAGATGGGCTGATGGAGTTCAGATAAAGAAGCCTATCGAGGTGTCTGCTCCCAAATATGTCGAGTATTTGATGGATTGGATAGAAGTTCAGCTTGATGATGAGTCAATATTCCCTCAAAGACTCGGTATAATCATATTTTCTGTTGTTGTTTTTATGCGCTTTCTTCGTGTAGTCATGCTAATGGTAAATGATATTTTTGTTTCTCAGGCACGCCTTTTCCTCACAACTTCCAAGACATCATTAAAATGATTTTCAAGCGATTATTTCGAGTTTATGCGCATATCTACCACTCACATTTTCAGAAGATTGTTAGTCTCAAAGAAGAGGCTCATCTCAATACATGCTTCAAGCATTTTACATTTTTTACATGGGTAACATTCTTCTCGCACTCGTAGTTCTCTTTCTATGCCTGCATTTATATAGAGAGCGGGATTGTTTGCCATCCTTCGGCCTCTTTTTGCAATTACACAGAGGTATATGGAGTTCTTCTAATTTACATCAAGTTGAAGAACAACAATCTTAAGTGAAAATGTTTTAGCATGTCATGAATGTGTCCATCTTACTGATTCTGTCTGAGGTTTCTCCTTGACAATTTTGGGGTGTTGACACACTTCCTGTTAAGAAAAACGACACTTAAGGCAATCACAAGAAAAAAAAGGAACAACCAGAAACACACAAATATAACGTGGAAAAATCCCTAGTTCGGGGAAAAAACCACAACCACGCGTGCCACAAATTCATTATGAAAAACGATCAAAGAACACACCGTTTCTCTTCCTCCGGATTTTTCGCTCTTAGAAGCCCTAGGCCGAAAACCGGCGAAACTATGGTGAGTGTCCAGTACTCCCAAACGCAGTCAGGCTACACAAACTAACACTTCCCCTTCTCATTTATCATCAAATTTTGTTGTAAAGTTGTTTGCCAATCTTGCAATGTAGGAGGGTGTGGTTGTGACTTGTGAGAAATGATTGGGTTGACAGTTGGCTACATTGTGATTTGGCCGATTTGAATCATGAAAATCGGATTTTTACAAGACATGAAACTCTATAAACTCCATATTGATGGGTGCTTCGTTTCTATAGAGTAGAGCGACAGAAGTTTCGCGAAAGCATTCGTGAAGTTTATAAGGTAGGAAGCAGAGGCAAGAGGAGAAGCGAGGGAAGAATAAGGCCCGCAATCTAAAGGGAAGAGGAGAAATGTGTTACGGACCTTCCACCAGCACCATGGAGGTAATAAAGGCGGATATAGCTCTTGACTAGACAGCTTCGGGAGTGGGACCCTCATCATGTCGGTTTACTCTACGAGAACAGGTGCCAGTTCAAGATAAGGACGCTAGCACCTTGCGATGATTCTAGGGTCTCTTTAGGAACATTTATTTTATTTGGGGATTTCACAATAACATGTGAAGAAGGTAGAAAATTTTTTTCTCGTGGGGAGGAGATAATTGTTACTTGGTGGACAAATCTGCTTATGATAGACCTCCTCTTCCTACTTTAGAAGATATCCTACTGCAGCAATTTAATCTATAGAATGATTTACTCATTGCTCCCCTTAGAAAGTTCTTCACTGAATCTGGAATTTTTGACCGTTAGGTGACAACAGAAGGAGTTTCTATTTCATTTCTTCAAATGACGATCCCCTAAAAAACTTAATCCACTTTTATGTTCAAAACTAGTTTTTTCTCGGTGGCGGTTGTCATGTCAAAAATATACTCTATGAAGATGTCGTTTTTGTCGAAACTCATAGGAAAAAAAACGCCACACCGAACGTAGCCTTGATGTTCTTGTTTTAACTCCTGGAATTCACTATACTCCTGTCTTCAGAGTGTTTGGTATAAGTTCTTGAAGTTCATTGTTGTGTTATGAGCGGAAAAATGAAACTCTTCATAATGATAGAAGCTCAAATGGCTCTGATGTGGTTGCACGGATTGATGAGTCCTCATAATGATAGTCGCTTTCATTGAATAATCTTTGGTCCTCGAAGAATCATAGTGGATAGGGATATTGGTAAACAAAATGTGATGTTATGGAGTAATTCAATGATGTTAATGCACATCATGAAGATATATGAGGGCAATAGGGTGATGTTAGTATACTCCATGATGATATGAGCAAAGATGCGAGCATTGAAGATACTCTCAAGACGAATGATGAGGATTGTGGCGAATCGGAAGAGGATTAGAAGCTATAGAGACGAAAACAAAAAGGTTTGCCGAAAAGTTTTAAGGGAAAAAAGATCCTTGATTTTCAAAACTTGCCCTAGCTGGGCTCTCACAAGGTGGGCTACTCTTCCCCTTTTTTATCTCATTTATTAATGACATTAAAACATCCCTTGTGACAAAATCTTGAGCAAAGAAGGAGGAATGTAATAAATTTTCAATGGAAGTTGAGTGGGGTTTCTATGGAATCAAATTAGATTGGAAGTTCAAAGATAGAGAATCTATCTTGGCTTGGAAAGAAGAGTCAGGGTTTGGAGAATGGGAGCAAGAATGTCTAATACTGCTTGTAGAGTGTCAAATGCTGCGAAGGGGATAGAAGAAGATGGAGGAGGTTCAGGAAAAATTTAGCAAAATGTTCGCTGAGGGTCTCACGGGGCGGTAGAGAAGTAGTGTGAGGAGTCTGTATAGAGGGAGAAGGAATGTAGGAAGGTGCATGATGGATAGGAGGAGAATGGAAGATGAAGGTTGATAGGTGGATGTTTGTGTAGGTGGTGTAGTTGTAGTTGGAAGAGTAGAGATGGAGGCGAGCGGAGCGAAGTTTGAGATTACAATTTTCCATTTGGAAAAGAGGGTGTTAGACATCCTCGCATCCTCTTTCCCGGAGGAATGGGCAGACCTTTGGAGAAGGGAATTAGAGGGAAAGAAGAAGAAAGGATAACACTTACAACCCTGCCGTAGGGGATGATCGGCATTACCAATGTCTCCTTAATCAACTGAAACAAAAGCTTTCCCCAATCTCCTCATTCCACCAAAATCAGAATGCTAGATTGGAAATTTTGGTCACCTTCATTTCGCATGCACCCAATGATCAGGCAAATATTCAGCGTAAAACAATGGAATTCCATTCCTCTGAACAATCAGAATGCATCTTTTATGTTGTTTACCCCCTCTTTGTATCTTCATGCTTTCTCTTTGTATCAATGTAGCTTTTTTATCATAATTGCTCTAAGTAAAATGCAAAAAAAAAACTCACCTTAAAATAAATAAATGCATAGGTGGTTTAGGTTTTAAGCGCGTTCGACCGATTATGTAGGAGGAGGATACAATTTCTAGATTTGAGGTTGGGTTGTTAAAACGATTATTAAGGATATTATGGAGTGAAAAATAAAATTTTTAAAATATAATTAAGTTGACGATGTTCTAAGTGATGGGCAGTAAAAGAAGTCGGCGTAGCTGAGTTGAGTGCGTCAAAAAAGAGAATGTTGAGATGAATGCACATCAATTAAAGAAGTTGATAGAAGTTAGTGTCAAAGGATTATACAGAAGAAGAGATAGATCTATCATAACATGCGCGAAACTTACTCAATGCGCAACATTTCAAGGCAACGCTGCCACGTACAAATGGAAAGTGAAGCCGAACCCAAATAGTTCGGATACAATAATTGAAGATGAAGATGATGATTAGCACAGATTCTGCAATAATAATTTGACTATGTGTCCATTTAGCATGGAGTGTTAGGCGTTCAATTGAATCATCTTTCGACGTACATTGTATCTTATCATTCACATCATCTTATCATTACTTGTATTTTTAACTGTCTCCGTTGGACAAGGTGAAGGGTAAATTTCACCATTCATTCATTCCGTGCCTTTTAATTAACATCCATTTTATGTTTAAAATTATTTTTTTCCTTGGTAGAGGTCATTACCATTATTATGTCAAATTCATATTCATGACGACGCCATTTTTTTATCAAAACTCACCGGAGAAAAAACAACACGCCAAACGAACGACGGTTCATAACCACTGTCGTGTTCATGACCGCCGACGCCAATCCAAACGGGACCCTATTGCACACAAATTCTAAGAATAGGGAGAAACATTGTAAGCATTGTCTCATTCCTATCACAATTTGATCATTACATTCCCTTTGGGCCTCTGCAGAAATAACCTAGAAGACAAGACTAATTATCAAAAGTAACCGAAATTGACAAATTACCTTACTGCCCATGACAATTAAAATAATTCCTAAAAGTATGACAGATTGACAGTTCAAGAAAGTTATATAATACCACACTTAATTCATATTTATCCTATACATCAATGAACTTTTCAAAATATCAGTCTCTCACCTTGCCCTCGAGCATAAAACATTTATTCATGCTTCAAAATATTGAGACTTTAGGGTCCGTTTGGCAAGGCGGTGGCGATTGTGAACGCGTGGTTATGAATCGTCGTTCGTGAACGTCCGACCTCACCTAAGAAACTTCATCCACTTTTATGTTCGAAACTAGTTTTCTTTTCTTCGTGACAGTCATAACCGTTGTCGTGCCAAACATATATTCTATGATGGCGGTGTTTTTGTCCAAACATGCCCGAGCAAAAACACCGCGGCAAACGGTTACTTCGTCTCACATCTGAAAACTAATGTAGCCTTGTGCACTTAATGCAGATACTGATCTCTCCTGCCTATAGCAAATTGGTTTTATGCTAATGCTTAAATTCACATACTGTATGATAACAGATTAGACCCAACAGCCCAATCCCACACACCTCGTAAAAACGTTTACATGCAATAAAGAGCATCGAGAATTTAGCTCGACATCGTGTATCCTTTTTTACATTTTAGGGTTAATTACCGGCCTCCCCCGGAACTTCGCATAATTACAAAGACCTTGCCTCCATTTTTTGGAATTACCAAAAACTTATCGTCCGAGTTTGCATTGCTAACTTTCAATACGATAAACCTCCCCTCTGGAAAGGATGCACTCGTAATGTATGCCAACTTAGTGGGAGGGTCCTGCAACGCTGCGAACTTTGATGGAAGATTTTTGTAGTTTCAAAAAATGAATGAGAGGTCCTTGTAGTTATGCAAAGTCGCAGGAGGACCCTATAATTATAGATCTGGAACCCCTTCGCCTACAATTAACTGTTTTTAAATTGGATTATTCTTATAATTTGGGCTAATGTGCTTCTTCCCCTTACATTGTGCACATAAAGGTTGCATTTTTTATAAAATTTTGTTATGATTTCATGCAGGAATTCCATCTGATCGAAAAGGGGGAGCTCGCGCCGCTCATCGATCTCATAGAATCAATCCTACATGCTCGCTGAATGAGCCATGGGCAGATACTATGAACAGATCCCCAGAGTATCACCATCCATTCAGAATATTTTTGGACATAGTTCGAAATTCGTAAACAAAATGCATGATTATAGTTAGATTTTCAAGTGGCAAAAACACATTTCTTCCATTTTTCGATGTGGATCCGTCTGCGGTGCTCTCTGAACTCCATATCAATGCAATTTTCGTTTGATTCGGTGGAAGATTCATCTGTGGTGTCACAGTTTATGAACCCGCGCTCTTCTTCCTTAAGAAAGGTTCTTGTTTGAGTGGGAGGATTGTTTTAATGGTCTTTTATCAGGACCTCCCTTGTAAGTATGCTACATTAAAGGTTCTTCCCCTCTATCTTTTGAAATTACAAAATACATTCTCTCTAAATTTCATATCAATGCAATTTTCGTTTGATTCGGTGGAGGATTCGTCCGTTCGTGTCATAGTTTTTGAACCCGTGTTCTTCTCGATCCCTTCTTCCTTATGAATATGGTTCCTGTAAGACCAAGAGAATTTTTTATCAGGACCTCTCCTGTAAGTTATGAATATAAATTTGTAAGTTTAACATTTCAAATTTACATTTCAACATAAATTTGAAATTTAAACTTACAAATGATATTTTTATAATTTAAAAAGATTGATGGGCGCAACATGTAATTATGGTAACTCTCAGAGAAGAGAAGGTTTGATTAATTAATAGTTTTTATGTATTTATTTGTGGTTTCTCAAAGATGTATGAATACAAAGCTTTTCTATGTATTAATTTATGAATCAGATTGATTATTTATGTTGTGTGATTAGAATTTTATATTATACTTCTATGAAATTTATTGTAATATGTATCAAATTTATGTTGTTTTGCGTATTTAATGTGGATTATTGCTTAATTAACCGACGACCAAACAGTGTTTAGGTTATTGGTGGTAGAACCAGTCAGGTTCAATTAGGTCCGTTCGTTTGCACGGAATTGGAATTCGATATTGGAATTGAATATTTGTGAATATTATGGAATTAAATATTGGCGACGAATTTCAATTCCAATGTTCGCCTAATAAAAAATATTGAAGAATATTGTGGAATTGGAATTCAATTTTTTTGCTCGGCGTGATTTTTCGCCCGGACGCGATTTTTTTGTCTGGGCGAGATTTTTTTCACCTAGCCATGATTTTTTCTCACGGGTGGGATTTTTTCACGTGGCCTCGATTATTTTTCGCTCGGTCGCGATTATGTCGCCCGGGCCCGTTTTTGTCGCTCATGCGTGATTTTTCCGTCTGGAGGCAAAAAAACACGCGCGATCAAAAAATCGCGCCCGAGCGAAAAAATCGCACCAGACGAAAAAATAGGTGGGCTCGGGTAAAAAAAATCGCGCCCGTGCGCAAAAAACATGCCCGGGCGAACAAAACACCCCGGGCGAAAAAATGGCGCTCGGGCAAAAAAAAACGGGCTCGGGCGAAAAAAACGCGCCTGGGCGAAAAAATCGCGCCCAGCGAAAAAATCGCGCCCGACACAAAAATCGCGCCCGGGCGAAAAAACCGCGCCCGGGCGAAAAAACCGCGCCCTGGCGAAAAAAACCGCGCCCGGGCGAAAAAAAACGCGCCCGGGCAAAAAACCGCGCCCGGGCGAAAAAACTGCGCCCGGGCGAACAAATCGCGCCCGGGCGAAAAAATTGCGCACGGGCGAAAAAAAACGCGACCGGGCGAAAAAAATCGCGCGCGGGGGAAAAAAATCGCGCGCGGGCGAAAAAAACGCGCCCGGGCGAAAAAAACGTGCCCGGCCGAAAAAACTGCGTCCGGGCGAAAAAAAACGCGCTCGGGCGAAAAAAAAACGCGCTCGGGCGAACAAAACGCTCTCGGGCGAAAAAAACGCGTCCAGGCGAAAAAAATCGCGCACGGGCGAAAAAAACGCTACCGGGCGAAAAAATCGCGCCCGGGCGAAAAAAATCGCATCTGATCGAAAAAAACGCGCCAGAGCGAAAAAACGTGCTCGTGACAAAAAACGCGTCAATGCCAAAAAAACGCTCCCGGGCGAAAAAAAAAACGCTCGGGTGAAAAAATCGCGCCCGGGCGAAAAAATCGAGCCCGGGCGAAAAATTCGCGCCCTGGCGAAAAAAACGCGCCCGGGCGAAAAAAACGCGCCCGAGAAAAAAAATTCACGTCCGGGCTTAAAAATTTGTTTCGTTAATTGTTTAATTCTTATATATATTAGAAAGAATTGTCTTTAGTTCAAAATGAATTCTACGGAATTCATTAAAATTTAAATTCCAATGTCTAGCGTGCAGACGAACGATGGAATTGGAATTAGACCTTCAATTCCAATTCCGTTCTTTTGCATGGAATTGAGACACTGGAATTGGAATTGAAGGTCTAATTCCAATTCCATCGTTCGTCTGCACGCTAGACATTGGAATTTAAATTTTAATGAATTCCGTAGAATTCATTTTGAATTAAAGACAATTCCTTCTAATCTATATTAGAATTTGACAATTCCGAACGAGACACATTTTTAAGCCCGGACGCGAATTTTTATTCTCGGTCGCGATTTTTTCACTGGGGCGCGTTTTTTTCGCCCGGGCGCGAATTTTTCGCCGGGGCGCGAATTTTTCGCGCCCGGAGGCAATTTTTCGCTCGGGCGCGATTTTATCGCACCTGAATGTTTTTTTTTCGCCCGGACGCGATTTTTTGTCACTGGCGCGTTTTTTGGCACGGGCACGTTTTTTCGCCCTGGCGCGATTTTTTTTCGCCCAGACGCGATTTTTTCACTCGGGCGCGATTTTTTCACCCGGTCGCGTTTTTTTCGCCCGTGCGCGATTTTTTCATCCGGGCGCGTTTTTTTCGCCCGAGCGTGATTTGTTCGCCCGGGCGGGTTTTTTTCGCCCGGGCGCGGCTTTTTCGCCCAGGCGCGGTTTTTTCGCCCGGACGCGATTTTTTGGCACGGACACAATTTTTTCGCCCAGACGCGCTTTTTTCTCTTGGGCGCTATTTTTTTCGCTCGGGCGCTATTTTTTTCGCTCGGGCGCTATTTTTTTCGCCCGGGCGCGCTTTTTCGCCCGTGCGCGATTTTTTTCGCCCGGGCGCGTTTTTTTCGCCCAAGCGCCATTTTTTCGCCCAGGGCATTTTTTTCGCCCGGGCGCGTTTTTCCGCGCTGGCGCGATTTTTGCGCCCGAGCACAATTTTTTTCACTCGGGCCCTATTTTTTCGCCTGGTGCAGTTTTTTCGCCCGGGCACGATTTTTTGCTCGCGCATGTTTTTTTGCCTCCAGCCGAAAAAATCACGTCTGAGCGACAAAAACGGACCCTGGCGACATAATCGCGGCCGAGCGAAAAATAATCGAGGCCACGTGAAAAAATCCCACCCGTGAGAAAAAATCACGGCTAGGTGAAAAAAATCTCGTCCGGACAAAAAAATCGCGTCCGGGCGAAAAATCGTGCCGAGCAAAAAAATCGAATTCCAATTCCACAATATTCGTCAATATTCTTTATTAGGCAAACATTGAAATTGGAATTCGTCACCAATATTTTATTCCACAATATTCACAAATATTTAATTCCAATATCGAATTCCAATTCCGTGCAAACGAACGGGTCCATTCGGCCCCCTGGAATTGGAATTGGGAATTGGAATTGGGGCAACAGAATTCCAATTCCAGTGTTCGGCTGTTAGGAATTCCCTTGGAATTGGAATTGGTCCAATTCCATGGAATTCAATGTTGTACTATGACCAATTCTTAGGGGTAAAGGCAGATATTTCATGGAATTCAGTTTTTTACTATGTCCGTTGTTGCCCGATCTCATCGTCGTCGCCCGATCTCGCCGCCGCTCGATCTCGTCGTCGTCGTCCGATCTTGCCGCCGCCACCCGATGTCGCCACCGTCGCCCGATCTCGCCTCCACCGCCCGATCTCGCCGCTGCCGCCCGATCTCACCGCCTCCTCCATATCTCGCCACCGCTCACTCACGATACTGTCATCACCGCCTGATCTCGCCGCCGACGACCGATCTCACTGCCGTCGCTACCCGATCTCGCCGCCGCCGCCGCCCAATCTCGGCTTTGTCGCTGCCTGATCTCGCCACCGCCGCCGAGCGATCTCTCTGCAACCTCCGCTCGATCTCGCCGCAGCCACCCAATCTTGCCGCCACCGCCCGATCTCAGTGCAGCCGCCTGATCTCGCTGCCGCCACTGCCCGATCTCGTCGTCACCGCCTGATCACGACCCTGATCTCGTTGTCGTCGCCCGATCTCGCCATCGTCGACCGATCTCGTCGTCGTCACCCGATCTCGTCATCACCGCCCGATCTCGCCGTCGTTGTCCGATCATAATTAATTGTTTGTACACTACTTGAAGTTGATTTCTCTGAGATTATAAAAGGAATAATTCCCTCCATCACTTGGTTTTGTTGCAATAACTTCGTCCTGAGTGACACAGGACTCCAACTTCAAATTGTCATGTCGCTCGGTCCTGTAGACATGTGAAAAAAAGAAATTCTAAACCAATTCCAATTTCAATTCTAGAAATCCATCCTACTCCGAACAACTACATTGGAATTCAGCAATTCCATTTCCAGGGGGCCGAACGGACCAGGGATGTTCGCAAATCAAATAGTTTGTGAATATTTTGAGCCTATCCGTTAGGGGAGTCCAAAAAAACCGGGCTCATCGGCCCGGCCCGGTGAAAAGCCCGGTAGGCCACGTCCCGGGCCCAGGTCGGGCCATGGGGCCCTTCCGGGCCCCAGTATAAGGCCAATGCCCGGCCCGGTGCCCGGCCCGGGCCGGGCCGGGCAAAGCCCGGGCATGGCTCCTACGCGCCTTTTAAAACTGCGTCTTTTAAGGCCATTTTCAGGAGAAGTGTTCAACATAAAAGTTGTAGATCTCGACGATATCTACAACTTTCATGTTTAACACTTTTTGATTTGAAACCGTTTAGGCCCCCGAAAAAAATCACGCGGAACTTTCAAATGTTCCGCGTGATTTTTTTCGGGGGCCTAAACGGCTTCAAATCAAAGTGTTCAACATGAAAGTTGTAGATATCGTCGAGATGTACAACTTTCATGTTGAACACTTTTCCAGAAAATGCACCTAAAATACGCAGCTCAAAAAAGCGTGTATTTTTTAAAATTTTTTTTTTTTTTTTAAATAAAAATAAGGCCCGGGCTAAGCCTGGGCCCGGCCCGGCCCGGCCCTGGGGGCCTTAGCAGGCCCCCTCCCGGAGCCAGGTGCCCGGCCCGGCCCGGCCTGGCTATAATCAGGGCCCGGGCCCGGTTAGGGAAAGCCCGGGCCTGGGAGGCCCGGTTCAGGCCCGGGCCCGGCGGGCTTTTTGAACACCCCTACTATCCATGAAGATTTAATGCAGATTTTTTTTTGAATTTAAATCTGGTTCAGTGATATTTGAATTTAAATCCAAATAATATTATCTCTATTGATAAGGTTTGCTAGTGGTTCGCGAATAATATATATATGTAAGAAAATTGTGTATAATTAAATAAAATTTGCATAGTTAAATAAATTTTATATAATTGAATTGGCTCAAAATTAAATAAAAGAAATCTTTTAGGACGTTAATAGATTTAGTTTTTTGTATTTTAAAACAATAATATTAATTAATACGTAATATTTAAATCAATTCAATCTAATTTGATTCATATTTTGAGCAATTTGTGGCAGACTCGAAATCAACTCAGGCTTTCATTGGTTTGGCGTTTCGCCGCTTCCGTTTGGAGTAAACGTCACCGGGCGGCGGGTAAACAAACGGTTGCCGGTGACGTTTGCTCCGTTTGCATCCGCAGCAAGGAGGAAACGATCCTTATCCGCTCCGTTTCGACCCCCCACCTCTCCCCCTCCGATTTCAAAGTAACGTTTTGACCCACCTGATGCACCCACCACCGCCGAACCAAATATAGCCTCAATTGTAACTAATTTCAATTAACCTCAATGTCAGGTGATTTTTTGAATGACTTTTGTGCTTCGAATAATTTGTTCAGCCATAATTTCTGAACATCCAAAATATTACTTTAGCTTTATTTGATTTGGCGGTGGCCGGCGGAGAGCAGGAGGAGACGCTACATTGGGAGCGGACGGGGGAGGCGGGGATCGAAACGCCCGTTTCGTCAATGTTTCCTCTATCCGGCAGGAGCAAGTGGAGGAAACGGAGTCGGCGATCCGTTTATTTTGCCGCTCCGCGGCAGCGTTTCCTCCAAAAGCCGCCCCTAAACGCCCCAAATCTTCCAACCTACCATTTTCTATAATATTTGATTTTTTTTAATTCAATGCTTTTGTAACTAAATAATAATAATATTATGTCAATGCTCGCCACCTTGATGATCATGAAAGTAATTTAAAAATATTATATCGGATAATGTACAATAAATAAAAATAAGTGATTAAATAATAATATACAAATGTGGAGGATGTGGCTCGCATCTCTCATGTGCAGTGGGGCAGCCCTAGTGCTACCAACATGATCTGTTTGGGTTAGTTTATGCTAATAAATAAGCTATATTTTGGCTCCGTTTGACGCAGTGGTGACAGTCATAAATGCAAGAGTTAAAATGTCATTCGTTAAGGGTCACCTAACAAATATCATCTGTTTGAACATAAAAATGGATTAAATTCCTTAGACGGGTGTTAACAAATGACAATTTAGCTCTCGTGCCACCACCTGCCAAACAGGATTTATTTTTTGGTCCGCAACTCGGATAAAAAAAATCATACGGAAATCCAATAAAAACAAGGGAAATAGCGGAGCCCACGGTACACAGATTTAATGTGCACTGCAGGCCCCACAAAACAAGGAGTTTCTCTTGTATTTCATTGGCACCGAACTGCTTTCTAAATCTGAGTCATGGACGGAAAAAATGGCGCATCAAACAGAGCCTTCAAATGCAAAATCAATAATGGAGCTGTTTATTTGTGCAATTGTTAGAAACTCAATTATTTTAAAACCGCTGATACATTTTTTATCATCCACAGCACTGGTCCAGCTTTCGCTCCTCCATACGTTCGTCCCCAAAACTAAATACGCGAATTTTCATTTCTCACATTCCTCGACCTCGACCGCGACTCCTCTCCGACCCATCTCGACGGCGACAAGGAGGCCCCATCGCCTACGACCTGAAAATGCTTGTTTTGAGTCTCCGGGGCATCCTCGTCGATCGAGAAAATGCTAGCACATTTTCATAATTTCCCACTTTTCCTACATTTGGCACGCGACATTTTTGCTCCGGTGAGTTTAGGCAAAAATACCACCACATCGTAAAATGTGTTTGCCATAACTGTTATGACCGCCATCAAAAAAAAACAATTAATCTTGAACATAAAAGCGAATTGAATTCCTTGGCTGAGGGAGGGTATTCATGAACAACGGTTTGTAACCACGAGTTTACGACCGCTGCTGTCATGCCAAACGGATCCTTAGTCAAATGGCAGCATCAGGATGGACCATAATTTCAAGCTTCAACTTCAAAGCTAAAAAGGCGAATATTAGGTTATTAGGATGTACAAGGCTCCCCTCCAGGGAATATTTGGAATATTTTTGTGC
Organism: Platanthera zijinensis; assembly: GCA_039513925.1. Lineage (NCBI taxonomy): Eukaryota > Viridiplantae > Streptophyta > Magnoliopsida > Asparagales > Orchidaceae > Platanthera > Platanthera zijinensis. The sequence goes on from CM077094.1 coordinate 157,688,305, forward strand.
ATGCATATCAGGAAAAGAAAAGAGGGGCGCAACCTGTAACTATGCTAACTCCCTGAGAAAATTTGGGTAATTAAACATGTAAGAGTACCACTGAGACAAAGGCTCCGTTTGGCGCGGTGGTGACGGTCGTGAACACGAGGGTTAAATTGTCATTGGTTAACACCCATCTAAGAAACTTCATCCACTTTCATGTTCAAACGGATGAAGTTCCTTAGGTGGGCGTTCACAAATGACCATTTAACCTCCATATTCACGACCGCCGCAGCCGCCGCGCCAAACAGAGCCAAAATAAACCAATTGGGAGCTGATTGGTTTATACATCCCGAATCTGGTGAGGGCGGGTTTGTCATTATGGGAAACAAAAAGTCCGGATTCCTCGTGTTATCGAGCTCGTGAACCTGCCTCCAAGAACTCCAGCACCAAGCGGCTCATGAGAGTCTTTCATGAATTGGGATCCTCTCCATCTGGATGAAAATGGATACAATTTAGATTATTTCATCCTTCATCCGACGGTTTAAATAATTCCATCCTTGTTTATTTTCCGTAGCGACGAATTTTTTTGCAACACTCCATAAATAAATTTTAATGTGAACCGTGAAATGGGACCCCTTCATTTACTCCCAATGCATAAGTGAGAATTGAACTAAAAAACATCAGAAAGAAAATAGTACGTGTCTCAAACACATGAAACAGACTTGTAAAACATGCTTGGAAGACAAAAAAGGGAGTAAAACATTAGGATTCAACTCTGTAAGATTCACATAATAAGGGCCGAGCTGTTATAAATGATAAAATCTCAAAAGTTTTGAAAGCAGCAGAAGTTTCAGAGACCGATACCGAAAGGGCGCTACTTGAGAGGAATGAACCTGGAAGAGTGGGTGGCGCCGATCCCAGGCCGTCCATGCTTGACGGGTTTGTAGCTTATGGAAAATTCGGCGAGGTAGTGACCGATCATTTCCGGTTTGATCTCGATCTGGTTGAAGGTCTTTCCGTTGTAAACACCGATAATGCTCCCAATCATCTCTGGAAGGATTATCATGCTGCGAAGATGAGTCCTGACTGGCTTGGGCTTTTCGTCTTGAGGAGCTTCTCTTTTCTGGAAAGTAAGTAGGCGCGTGTGTAAGTAAAGACGGTTGAATATTTAAGTTTACTACAGGTCAAACACACTTAAGGCTAAGTTTGGAAGCGTGGTGGGAGATCGCGCGGGCTGTGAACATGATGTTTTGGGCCAAAAGGGTACCACAGGCATCCAGGATAGGTTTAGACTACAGCAGTCCCCAAGCCCACCGTCAAAAATGAAAAAAAAGGCCCAAAAACGCTGCCACAGAAGTTCTAAACGCTACAAAACAATACCGTTATGTCTACAATCAAGGCTAAAAGGCCACGGTTGTCCCACAAAAGAGCCTAAAGAAGTAAATAACTCTTCCATGCTGCATTTTTTTAATGGAAGATTCACTAAAAAATGTTTCAGACATAACATAAAAAAACTGAAACTGGATCGAAAGATTTCAAGCATAAGCAAAATACAACAGTTTTATTTCAAAATTTAAATTAGAGAACATACAAAGCACAGTAAATTTGTCAAAAAAAAAAACAAAATGAGGTAAACTGTATAGGTCATCAAAATTAATTTCACCCAACTTGTAATCATAAAAACTAGGCCTGTAACGGTTCGGTTTGGTTCGGTTTGTGAGCAAAACCGCAAACCGAACCACCCCTATGTGGTTTCAAAAATTTGGAACCGAACCGAACCGTCCAAACATTGAAACCAAACCGAACCAAACCGAATAGTTTGGTTCGGTTCGGTTCGGTTTTGTTGGTTTAAATGATGTGATGAAGCCTAAATATTTATACAGAGAGATCCGAGATGGTGCGGTGTATGAGACTCAACCACCTAGCATGAACGTGATGCATGAACGCAATTCCTATCACTTAATCATTTCAGAACTCAAAAATCAAATGAATGAAAAATGAAATATTTATCAGCATTGTACCACAAGTAGCAAGCATGCATACCTTTCACAAAATGATACAATTAGTAATAAATTATATGTTTTTATACATAGCGGTTCGGTTCGGTTCGACTCGGTTCGGTTTGTCATGTAAAACCATGAACCGAACCGAACCATATGGTTTTTCTAAAATCAAAACCGTAACCGAACCGCGGCCTACTGAAACCGAACCAAACCGTGCGGTTTGGTTTGGTTCGGTTCGGTTTTGCGGTTCGGTTGGTTTTTGCTTACAGGCCTAATAAAAACACTCGAGGCAACCCTAGAGAAAACAACTATAAGGCATAAGGCATGTTGAATCCCTTCAAACAACTACTATGGTATTAATTGAAAAGTAATGCGAGTTTAACAAAGAGAATGAGAAAGGAAAGGGGAGAAAATCCTAAAATTGAAACCTTCAATGTTGAAGCCAAGACATCAGTCTCGAAGTTCGGACTTGGGTACGAGCCAAGGTTATTGGCCCATTAAAGCAAAACCCATAGGCCTGAGGGTGAGAATGGGAAAAACGGAAACCCTGCCTCTAAAATAACTCCAAATGCTGGCTAGCGTAACTAGGAGATCCCACCACACACTCCGGAGTGTATAAGAGCTATTCCTCCCAAACCAAACGATGTGCTAGGTTGTGCAAAAGAGAGGTTGCGAGTTCTAGGCGAGGTCTCATGTGGGTTCTTTGCACCACCTTTTCCTCTCAGCATTTAATCGTATTTATGTGTTGATAGGAGGGGGTACCCCCCCCCCCCCCCCAAACCAACCTATAGGTGGGACCCACCCCTACGTGAGATCGATTTGGTACTTGACGAGCTGCGGCGAGCTGATCTCGTCATCCGGTAAGGTGAAGTGTTGCCTCGACGAGGTGATCGCGAGGTGATGAAAGCTGGCCTTTGTTGGGCCATTCTAGTAATCCTCTCTCCTGGTTGTCCACATCAGATCTCGATGAGTACGAGATGTACACAATTCCCACTTTTTCGGGCTCATTAATGAGGTCAGGAAAATGTACGAGGTCAAGTACTCGAATAGCTTTTTCACCTCTATAAATAGGGCCATGGGGTCCTCCTGATCATGCCTTCCACGGCGTCGCCAGAGAGACAAGATGGATGGTCTAGGCTAATTTCTCAATGCCTTTTCAGCCAATCCTGACCGCGTCCAGAAGAAGTTGAATCCGTCCAACCAAGGTGGATCCCCGAAACGTCCCCCATACAAGCCGAAGGGTGGCGATACCCTCGAGGTGACTACGCCAAAGTCGGTGTCATCTCGCCCGGAGGGTGACGTCGCGAGAGGCGAAGCCAAGGAGAGGGCCGCGTTTGAATGTGTAGGTATCTATATGTCGAGTCTCCTAGCTTGGTTTGTTGCTAACGAGCAAAGTTTTTCTTCTTAGGTGATGGCGCGGGCAGCCCTCCACGAAGTCTTTGACGTGGACGAGATGAGTCCTCTCTATGCGGCCGCTGATGGCAGCGTATTAAAGACTCCACCGCCGGGTATGTGTGGACTCTTCTTCCCAAAGTCTTTGTAAAGAGTCGATGCTTGATCATGCCTCAGATAAGAGCTCATGGAAGAGAATCGATCCCTCGACGCCTCGCGAGTCCGATCAGATCAAAGAGGCCCTGAAGAGGGAGAAGGCGGTCTTTTTAAAGTTCCGAGGGGCCGGTATCGGTGCTTCTATAGAGACTTCGCCAATCTCTAGAGTCATCTAGTCGCCTTCGTCAGCGACATCGAGTCTCGAATATGGGTGGTGTAGCTCTCCAACCTGATGAGCGATCTCATTGCCCCGGAGGCTCGTGTGGCTCTGACAGAGCAATAAGACCCTCGCCTGCAAGTGGACGAAGATTGCTATTTCGAGATCGCCTTCTAGGGAACTCAGATAAACAAGTTGCGTCGTCAAGTTGACACTCTTGTAGCTGACTTCACGGGGGTTGTGCGCGCTGGTGGGACGACGTATGAGCAGTCGCAGATAATGGAGATGGTTCAACAGGACAAGCAGCACCTTACATAAGCTTTGGCCCTCTTCCAGAACGCCACACCCCTCGGCTACCAGGCTCGCCATGAAAGTACCCCCGAACTGCTAGTTTTCTCCTCTTTCCTGCATTTTTATGTTTGTAATAATAACAAAATGCTTCACAAACTTATTTTTTGAACCTGGAGTTATCTGTGAGGCGAACGAATTCAATGTGCATTGTGAAGGTCTGCGATCCATGATTCAGCTTTATTATTTGCTCATTTTCTTCGCAATTTATAGGCAGCATGCTTTTGCATAGGGCGAAGTGAATGTTCATAAAACAAGAATCTTAGCGACACTGAACTGGCAATGACTCCGACACTTGATGGTATTGGCGAACTGTCATCGCCTCGCACAATTTGGCAAAGTGATTATTGTTTGGGCTTCCACCACCCAAATAAAGACGCGGGGAGTGGGAGGGTCCTTGGATGTTTTCACACTGATTGTCTGTCTGCAGGTCGCTTCCATCGGCGCGTTCTTCATTAGTTCGCGATGACTTTCGAGACTCGGTGCTAGTGCACCACCCACTTCCCTACGTGCACGACCATTCCCAAGCCCGCTATCGATGGTGGTGAGCTGACCCTATTAAGGGAGAGCTTCGTTCCGCCGGGCTACAAGGCAGGGCACCTCGATGAGGATGAGCGCCTTAACATGGCTCACCCAGGGGAGCACTTGCATACGGGTTGAGCCTTCCCCTCTGGCCCAAGGTGATGAAAATTCTTTGTCGTTTCGCTCTTCTTACTGGACTTAATATTCTTTGTTGCGCTTGCAATCTGACCAATCCAATGTATTCACAAGCAGCGGAGCGAGCCTTGGATGGAAGGAGGCGAAGCTCTCCGGGAGCAGGAGCTTGGGAGCGCCCGACCGGAAACCCTACTCTGAGCAGTTTCCTCACCATTTAGGCGGGGGAGCCCATGTAAACTCGCTTGTTGCAGTGAGATTGATTGGTCTCAGCTGTCAAGGATCTTGATTTCCAGGACCTTTTCCAAAGCTCTTCACCTCCTCCTTGTCGGGATCGTCCGTGATGTACATATATAAGAGTTTTGCATATTACTTTTTAAAATTTTTAGCTTACCGTTAAGGCTCGTTGGCATGTTGAGTGGTGAGCTTGCTGCCACTCGTTGAGTGGTGAGCTCGTTGCCGAGGTCATTAAGCTCTTAGGCTAGTTAAGTAGTAAGCTCGCTGCCGAGGTCCCGTGTCAAGAAGGAAATCATACAATTTTCACCAAGTATTTTCCATGACGAGGTGGGCTTTTAGGCGAGTTGAATTGTCGCATCGTAGTCCTAGGATGGACTTAGGATCAACACACTCTCAGTTGTCGCATGTCCGCGGGGCACCTAGTGAGGTAGATTATAGGTGAAAAGAATGTTGCATCATAGTTCCAAGCTGAACTTAGGATCAATTCAGTCCCAGTTGCCGCATGTGCGGGGCCCTTGAACAGGTGGATTATAGGCAAGTTGAGCATCGCGTCGCAGTCCAAACTGAACTTAGTATAAACAAACTCCAAGTTGTCGCATGTCCGTGGGGCCCCTGGCAAGATTGATTTAGGCGAGTTAAATGTCGCGTTGTAGTACTAGACTGGACTAAGAATCAATACACTCTTGTCTACCGCTTGTCCATGGGGTACTTGGCGAGATGGATTTTAAGCGAGATGAATTGTCGCGCCGCAGTCCCAAACTGGGCTTAAAATCAACACATTCCCGATTGTCGAATGTCCGTGGGGCCCCTGGCGAGGTGGATTTTGAAAGCTGAATGTCATACCGCAGTCCCAGATTGAACTTAAAATCAATTTTATAAATATCGGATGTCGGCGACATATCAGATTGAGTTTTTAAATATTAGATATCGGAGAACGTCGGGGATATTTTAAAATATCAGATTTTCATGTCTTGTGAATAACTTTTTTATTTTTATACATATTAGCTATAATTATATGTTATAAAAATAGAAAAATAATATAACAAATGGAATTTTTATATTGCAAAATAAAATCAAATAATATCTAAGATAAAATATTACTAACAAATTTAAAATGATACATTGTAAAAAATATATAATAATATACAAAAAATTTATTTTGATAACAATAAATTTATCGTAAATAAAGAAAATTTAAAAGTTAAAAATCCTTAATTGATTATAAGTTTTTTCAAACTTATAAATCTATATTAAAAACATGCAAACAATCTAACTAATAAATGTATTCAATGTTTTCATTTTTTTTGTAATATGAAATTATTTTTTTTTGAAATAATTATATAAAATTGTTTGTAAGAATAAAATGTTAAAAAAATCAAAATAATAAATCTATTTGATTTATACATATATAATATAATATATATATATATGATGTAAACATATGTTGCTAGTCTGTTAATATAACATAAAATAAAATAGTGAGCGATATATTTAAAAGTTGTGACGGCCGATATAGCAAAAAAAAACTGTCAAACCGTGAAATCATATCATTACTTTAATAATATAGCCCTCTTTATATAGAGGATAATACACTAGAAGAAATAAAACAAAAATATTCAAATAGTTCTAACACTCTCCCTCAAATTGGGCTTGTAATGTTCATGCCCAACTTGCAAATAATAGACGCAAATATTTTTTCACTGAATGCCTTGGTGAGAAAATCTGCAAGTTGCCCCTCTGAGTGAACGAAAGGGGTACATACAATCTCTTTCATAATACTTTTTTTAATGAAGTGTCAATCAACTTCAACATGCTTGGTGCGGTCATGCTGGGCAAGGTTCTGAGCAATGTTGACTGCATTCTTGTTGTCACAATACAAATTGAAGGGGCCGGTTTCCAATAAACCAAGATCATTCAAGAGGGAACGAAGCCACGTCCCCTCACATATATCATGAGTCATAGCTCTAAACTCAGCCTCTGCACTAGAGTGAGTCGCTATATGTTGTTTCTTGCTTCTCCAAGTGACCAGATTAGCCCCAACAAAAGAATAATATCTTGTATTAGATCTCTTATCATCAACTGAACCAGCCCAGTCTGCATTAGTATATATTTCAATTTTTAAGTAATAACTAGGAGAGAATAAAATTCTCCTACCAGGAGAGGTCTTCAAATACCTCAAAATTTTGTACACAACATCAAGATGTCTGACCTTAGGAGAATACATGTATTGACTTACCACTCCTACTGCATATGAAATGTCAGGATGGGTATAAGATAAGTAGATCATTTTACCTACCAGTTGTTGATAACCAGAAATATCTTACACTAATTCCCCATCATCAGGACAAAATTTATGGTTCATTTCAATAGGAGTATCAGCAGGCTTGCAACCACTCATTCATGTCTATTTTAATAAATCAAGGACATACTTCCGATGTGAAATATGAAAACCATATTTTGATCTTGCTACCTCAATCCCTAATAAATATCTCAACTTATCCAAGTCTTTCACTTACACAAGTTTTCTATGTTTGTTCCCGATACATGGCAGGAGGCATTTGGTCACCCAAAATGGACAAAAGCAATGATGGAGGAAACGCAGGCTTTAAAAAAGAACCATACATGGTCGATCACTGTCCTTGTAAGAGAACAGTTGGTTGTCGATGACTTTTTACATTAAAGCAGAACTCTGAAGGTATTGTGAAGAGATTCAAGACACGATTGGTGACGAGAGGCTATACCCAAACTTATGGTATTGACTACCAAGAGACATTTGCTCCCGTGACAAAAATAAATACAATACGGGTCCTAATATCCTGTGCCGTCTGTAAAGGGTGGGACCTTCAACAACAAAATGTAAAGAATGCTTTCCTTCACGGCGAGTTGGAGGAGCAATTCTATATGTCAATACCTCCAGGTCTTGTCCCTATCGGCTCTGAAGGGAAAGTGTGTAAATTGAACAATTGTATATGGGTTACAACAATCTCTGAGAGCTTGGTTTGGGAGACTTCACAAAGTCATGATCCCATTAAGCTATACCCAAGGTCATGCCGATCACACTCTATTTATCAGATGAAAAGAGATGAAGGTGGCTCTTCTGATTGTATATGTTAATGATATGATTATTACAAGTGATGAAATAGGTGAGATTTGTGCCCTGAAACTCAAACTTGATAGTGAATTTGAAGTGAAATACTTGGGTAAGTTGAGATTTTTTCTAGGGATTGAGGTAGCAAGATCAAAATATGGTATTCATATTTCACATCGGAAGTATGTCCCTGATTTATTAAAACAGATAGGAATAAGTTGTCGCAAGCCTGCTGATACCCCTATCACCAACTGATCGTTCAGTCTGCATCAGTATATATTTCAATTTTTAAGTGATCACTATGAGAAAATAGAATTCTCTTAACAGGTGAGGTCTTCAAATACATCAAAATTCTATGCACAACATCAAGATGACTGACCTTAGGGGAATGTATGTATTGACTTGCCACTCCTACTGCATATGAAATGTTAGGTCAACTATATTATTATTCAAGTAATGATATAATTTCACAGTTTGACATGGTATCAGAGCAATCCCGTGGTAAGCCCTAACTGCTCGCCCATTCGTCCCCTCTGCTCGATCCCGCAGCCCCGTCGTCAGCCTCTCACCTCTCTTCTCTCCCACCACCCCTCTTCTCTCCCCCCCCCCCACCGTTAGTGGCACTGACGGTGCATTAGTCTGCCGATCGGCGCACGGGCCGATCGGCGCACGGGCCCTGGATGGCTGCTCCTCCGACAACTATCTGATGTACACCATTTTTTCAGAAAATTTTCGCTTTTCGTTCCTCTACCTAATAAAGGGATCAATTAATCGCTCCACTAGATCTCCATGTATCGTTGATCTAGGGATCTACCTCTTCATTTGCTTTCTCTCATGAAAAGGGTTCCACCTCCTCCTTCAAGCCTCATTTGACTACTCAAGGATCTATTGCTCTAGGATCCCAAACGGTCCAATTGGTGGTGTCTGACATATTTTCCGACAATGACTCTTTCTGGCGATCTCTGGTGGCGGTTTTTAACTTAATCCGAAATTCTTCAGCGTTTCTTTGTTCTCTGATTTCATTATGTCTGACGTGGTTGATTCTCTTGACGTATCATAACCTGTTATATCTACCTGGGTTGGGCACGATCATACGACGTATCAGATTACCACAATTCGTCTTGATACAACAAATTACTTATCCTGGTCTTGATTTATTGTCTTGGACCTTAAGAGTCGTCATTTGTTTGGCTATGTTAACAAGACCATTAAAGAGCATGAGAAGATTGCATCTAAGCGGGCACAATGGGAATCAGAGAATTCTTTGATTGTCAAGGTTGATTAATTTCATACAAGAGGCTATTGCACGGAATTACCTATTCTTGGATACTGCTACAGATATTTGTGTTGGGAATATTGATCAAAAGATTCCTGATTTGAAGAATCCTCCAAGATGACAATAAACACATCTTGTATTTGTTGTTTGTGCAAGTTGTTGATGCTACAGGTACTACTAAAATGCTTGGTTAATGTAGTGTTAGGCGTATGGACGCCCAAATAGGGTTTGACCTTTGTAATCCCTCAGGATGCAAAACTCATGCAAACATATGTCCTAATCCTATATTAGACATGTTATTATCAAGAAAAAGTCCAGTGGAGTTAAAGGAACTAGAAAGCAAAGTAAATAACCTGGCTAAGGAAAATAACGATAGCATCACCTGGATGACTAAGGAAAATATCGACTGCAACGTCTGGATGACTAAGGAAAATATCGACTGCATCGTCTTGAAAGACTAAAAAAAATATCGACTGCATCGTCTGGATGCTAAGAAGAAGATACTTACTGCATCGACAGGATGTCAAGCAGAATGTCAACTGCATCAACTTGTTGACTAAAGAAGTATATCAGCTAGATCATCAATAAAAGATTGAAGGATAGTATCGACCACATCGGCTAGACAAACTGAAAAGGCTATGTCGGTTATATTTGCTTGAAGGTCATGATAAAAAAATTAATATAAATTGATTTTTGATTCTAGCCGTTGCAGGAGAATTCTATATTCACATTTCCTAGCCGTTGACGTATTTCCTTATTTACATCACAGGGTTATGTCAACCAAGTCAACTATAAAAAGGGCTTGAAGAATGGAAGAAACATAGACACACAAATATATATTTTACACAGATTTTGCAGGTGCTCAAGCTTTCAATTCTTCTCCAAGACCTACGTAGTGGCAAACCGTAGAGAGAAATCTTCCCAAGACCCCATATAATTAAAATTATTTTGAAGATTACTCTCACAGCCATAAAAATTCTTGATTCAGTCAAATCTATTCCAAGAAGATATGTTCAAAGTATTGATCAAGGAAGAAGTAATTACAGTGTTATTACAGAAGACTCATGAGATTTTGCTTGAGTCAAGTGTTTTGAATTATATTCTAAGTTATCAAGGCGCGCGCCTGAGGCGTCGGGCGCACCGAACAGCGCCCGGTCACGGGCAAGGCGGGCGAAGTGGCTCGGGCGCGCCTAAGGCGCGCGCCTTGCGGTCCATTCAGGCGCATGTTAGGCGCGCCTAGAAGTTTTCTGGTCTAGCCTGCGCCAGTTTGGTTTAATTAGGGTTATGGGTTTTGTTTTCTAATAAGAAATCGGGGGGGGGGGGGGGGCTCATTTTTTCGATTCACGCCGTCATAAGAATCGGGTTTAGGGTTGAAAGCTCATAATCTCCTCTTCCGCTCGCCGGCCGCCGCTTATTTTGGTAACTTCTTCCGTTCTTCTTTTCACTGCTCATTTTTTCTTCTTCTTTTCACTGCTCATTTTGGTAGCTTCTATTGGTAGCTTCTTCCGTTCTTCTTACATTCTTCTTTCGTTCTTCTTTTCATTACTTATTTTCACTGCTCATTTTTGTAGCTTCTTTTGGTAGCTCATTGACCGTCCAATTGTCTCAATTTCAGCGAATTGGGCGCCCAATACGCTCAATATCAGCGAATTGGGCGCCCAATACGCTCAATTTCAGCGAATTGGGCGACCAATACGCTCAATTTCAGCGAATTGGGCGCCCAATTCGCTCAATTTCAGCGAATTGGGCGCTCAATTCCCTCAATTTCCTTTTCCCCCCATTTTTGTGCTTCACGTGCCTTAGGCGCGCGCCTGTACCTTGCGCCTAGGCTCCATGGCCCCTTGGTGCGCCTTTGATAACTTAGATTGTATTATACTCTTACTCTGAAATTGTAAGATCCTTTTGGATCTGAGTTTGCTATAGGATTCCAGTGGGAATTTGAGGGTAAGATCATTGTGATCTGAGATAGAATCTTTGGAGAAGATCTGAGTGTAGATCTCGAGTGCAGGGATTGAAGTAGGGCTTTGATGGCTTGAGTGTAGGATCTTGTTGTTGGAGGTCTGAGGTATAAGATCCAGTGTGTGGATCTAAGGTAGGGAACTGTTTGTGTTCCTGAGTTGTAGGAGTCCAGGACTCTGAGTGTACGATCATTGATCTGAGAAAATTGGCGAAGTTGGTTGAGTCTAACACATTGTCAGAAAGGTGGAGGGGAAAAGTGGATGTACTCATAATTGGGAACCACTATAACTCTTGTTGTGCTCTCTGTGATTGTGATTTATTGTTCTTTACTGTGTTTAAGGTCAAGAAAATCTAAAAAAACCTAAAATTCTTAGAACACATATTCATCCCCCTTCTAGGTGATTAGACTGCCCCTAATCTTTCAATTTGAAGTCGTGCCAAATCTACATATTCATAGAAAAAAAAATATTGCTCAGATCTTTCAGCTACGAAGGAGAATCCTAATCCTTTGACAAGGTGATCGACCACCGTCTACCTATTATTTGAAGTTCACTCAGCTATATCAGAAGTATGATCATTTTACCTCCCTCGACTTTGTCTGCATTGCTGATGCAATCCTTGTTCGTGCTCATGAAGATCGGAACAAGGTGATCGAGTTTCTACATGGTTTACACCGGGGCTTTGATCAGATTATTGTTCAGATCCTTGGTCCCGTTCCAATCCTTTACTTGTCAGAGATCTATAGTATTGTCCAGCAGGAATATGACCGCCGTCAGTCTTGGAGTTCAGGTTCTCTCTAGTGGTTCTGTTCTTGCTGCTTCTCATTCTGGAGGCACCAATCCTCAGGACGTTAAGCACAGGTCCACGGACAAAGACCACTTGATGTGCGATTATTGCGGTCAGAGTCGGCATACTCGCAACACTTGCTTCAAATAACAAGAGCTACCTCAATCGAGAGGTGGAATGGTTCCTCGTGGGGCCGTGGTGGACGTAGTTATGGTCGCTCCAATTTCAGCTCTCCTCGCTCTTCTCACCTGACTGAGTTCATTGATGATCATGCCTCAAGTGGCCAGATCTCTGAGCCTCTGTCCTTGCTTGAGGCCTTTTCTACTGATGAGATGATGACCCTCTAACGCATGATGCAGGGATTATCCTCAGAGCCCACTTTTGGTTCATCCTCGTCCTTTGCTCAATCAAGTACTCCAAGTGCTCACTTTGTTGTTGTACCGCCTGCCACTCATTGGATCATTGATTCTGGAGCCACAAATCATATGACTGGGTCATCGTCAGGTTTTATTTCTTATTCACCATTGTCTAGCAGAGACAAGATAAGCAGTGTTGATGGAACTCTTTCCTTTATTGCAGGAAAAGGTTTTATCAATTGTTCTTCTCTTACATTGGCTTATGCCCTTCGCATCCCTTCTTTCACTCACAACCTCTTAATTGTTAGTCATATTACAAATTCCATGAACTGCTCTCACTTTCTCTTCTTATTGTGTCTTTCAGGACCTGCAGACGAAGAAGGTGATTGGCTCTGGTAGGATGTGTGATGGATTGAACGTATTTGATATTGTTGTTCCTCGGGCCTTTCATGCTCACCAGCTTCCTCAGTTCGCTAACTGGCATCGTCGCTTGGATCATCCCTCTATTACTACTATGCAGTCATTATTTCTCACTTTTTATCTTCTGTTTTTATAACTATTATGTGTGATGTTTGTGAACTTGCTAAATATAAGCATGTCTCTTTCAATCACGTGTCTAAGCCTTCTGTTGTACCTTTTCATACTATTCATAGTACTGTATGGATCATTGTCTTGTTGCTTCGATCTCTAGTTATCATTAGTTTGTTACTTTCATTGATTATTTTTCTCGCACTTCGTGGGTTTATTTGATGCTTAGTAAAAGTGAAGTGTTCTCTCTGTTCCAACAAATTACTCAGCTATAACAGGAGTATGACCATTTTACCTCTATCGACCTTGTTCGCACTGCTGATGCAATCCTTGTTTGTGCTCACGAAGATCGGAATAGGGTGTTTGAGTTTCTACATGATTTACACTGAGGCTTCGATCAGATTATTGTTCAGATCCTTAGTCACATTCCAGTAAATTCATTGTCAGAGACCTATGGTATTGTCCAGCAGGAATATGACCGTCGTCAGTCGTGGAGTTCAGAAATTCTCTCTAGTGGTTCTAATCTTGTTTCTTCTCATTTTGGAGGCACCAATCTTCGGGACTTTAAGCCCAGGCCCGCGACAAAGACCACTTGATGTGTGATTACTGTGGTCGGAATCGGCATACCCGCGATAACTTGCTTCAAATTACATGGGCTCCCTCCATCGAGAGGTGGAATGGTTCCTTGTGGGGGACATGGTGGGTGTGGTCGTGGCCGCTCCAATTTCAGCTCTCCTCGGTCTGCTCACCTGACTGAGTTCATTGATGATAGTACCTCAAGTGGCCAGATCCCCGAGCCTCTGTCTCTACTTGGGCCTTTTCTACGGATGAGATGATGACCCTCCGACTCATGATGCAGGGACTATCCTCGGAGCCCACTTCTGGTCCATCCTCTTCCTTTGCTCATTCAAGTACTCCAAGTGCCCACTCTGCCGTTGTACCGCCTGTCACTCATTGGATCATTGATTCTGGAGCCACAAATCATATGACTGGGGCATCGCCAGATTTTCTTTCCTATTTATCATTGCCTAGCAGAAACAAGGTAAGCATTGTTGATGGGACCTTTTTCTCTATAGCAGAAAAATGCTCAATCAATTGCTCCTCTTACCTTGGCTTCTGCCATTTACGTCCATTCTTTTACTCACAACCTTTGATCTGTTAGTCATATTACAAACTCCATGAACTGCTCTGTCACTTTCTTTCCTTCTTACTGTGTCTTTCAGGACCTGCAGGCGAAGAAGGTGATTTGATCTAGTAGGATGCATGATGGATAGTACAATTTTGATGTCGTCGTTCCTCGGGCCTTTCAAGCTCACCAGGCTTCCTCAGTTGGCAAACTAGCATCGTCGCTTGGGTCATCCCTCTATTACTATTATGCAGTCGTTATTTCCTAGTTTTTCATCTTCTGTTTTTAATACTTTTATGTGTGATGTTTGTGAACTTCTAAACATAAATGTGTCTCTTTCAAACACGTGTCTAAGCCTTTTTTAGTACCTTTTCATATAATTCATAGTGATGTATTGGGCCCTTGTCATGTTGCTTCGATCTTTGGTTATCATTGATTTGTTACTTTCCTTGACTATTTTTCTCGCACTATGTGGGTATATTTGATGCACAGTGATAGTGAAGTGTTCTCTCTTTTTCAAAAATTTCATGAAATTATTTTTACATAATTTGGTGCAACCATTAAAATTCTTCGTAGTAATAATTGTCGTAAATATATGGATACCAAATTTAAAGACTATTTGAGTGATCATGACATCATTCATCAAACCACCTGTGTACATTCTCCTGCCCAAAATTGTGTTGCTGGACGAAAAAACTCATCATCTTCTTGAAGTGACACGATGCTTGTTATTTACAATGTCTTTTTCAAAAATATTATTAGGGTGATGCCCTTCTTACTGCAGTTTACCTCATCAATTTTATGTCGTCCCGTCATCTGGACAATCGCACTCATCTTCATACCCTAGGTATTCATCCTACTAATCGTGTACCTAGTGTGTTTGGATGTTTATGTTTTATTCACATTCATAACATTACTAGAACAAAACTTGATCCTCGCGCCCTTTGTTGTGTGTTCATTGATAATTCCCCTACACAGAAGGATACAAATATTATCATCCTCCTAGCAGAAAAATATTTGTCTCTATGGATGTCACTTTTCGTGAAAGTACTTCCTATTATGAGTCCTCAGAAAGAGTCTTCATACATAGTGAAGTCTGCAACACCAAAGGATTGATGTTGGAATGCAGGCATAAGTACAAAATGCATGAGCATAATTGGAGGTCGAGGTACTCTGAAACTCTGCAAAAATTTGGGGGTGCGGTAAGAATGTAGGTGGTCCCCAATCAAATTGAACGCTAAATGTGTAGTTGAATCAATTTGCACAGCTTCCATGATAGTCTGAAGAGTATAATTTGCTTCAACTTGGTGGTGATAAGGGAAACCTCCTCACATACTGCATGAGAAATTATAAGAGAGGCTAACTCAGACTCAATAAAGTATGGCAGACGATTGGTCTTCCCTGCCTTGAATTCATCCACGGAATCATAATCCGGGATTTTTGCTACCCACATTTGCTTGATTTGGAGTCGAAATCTTCTCGCTGGGGCAGTAGCATAAGCTATGATGAGTAGTGCAGATCGTGAAGTGGTGGCCCCTTAGATACAGTCACGGGTATTATACCCCAAAGAATATGGCCATCAACTCATTTTAGTAGATTAAACGTGATCGGACTGCCACAGAGGACCACCAAAATATGTCACCCATTGATGTGCACCCATTGATGTGCTAGAATGATCACTCAATTAAAGGGTTGTGAAAAGCGAGTGTTAGATCCCGGTGTGTCTGCGGCCGAAAAATGTGGTGGAGATAGACAGAGGTCTCATATAATACCCAAGAGTCTGAAGAGATCTCTCCTGCATGTGCTTCCCTCAATTTTCTTGTATTAAATGCCAGAGGATATTTCCATTCTCTGTCGTAGAGAGGTCAATTTATCGGGGTGGTGATGCGCTCGTAGTCGCACCCGATGGGATGGATGCAATGTACAATAATTCTAGATGTAATTTTAAAATAAAGAACGCGACATTAGATTCAACAAAACAAAATTTGGAGCGCAACCAACACAAAATTAGCAATTTAGTTTCATTTAGCGGCGCAAAACATCAGATGAATGACAACCCTGCGGCAGTCAATATAGTATAAAATAACAAAACATTTGTCAAGGGAAAACCAACTTTGAAGAAAAAGGAAGAAAAGAAAAGGACAAATAAAAACTTGAAAAAAACTTCCCTCGAAAACTAGGTTATTTACAATAAATTAGACAAAAGCAAACCCAAAGATTAGGATAGATCTCATAGGGAATAAAAAGGTGGAGTGGAACGGTCGGTGGAAGGTCTGGTGAAAGACGAGAGACTCCTCACACGAACGAAGTAAAAGCGGCGGCGTCCTGCAAGGAGAACGGTGCAGTAACGGGGCAGAGGAAGTGATGCAGGGGCAGACTAGGGTGTTGGAAACTAGACGCACTACAGGTTTCGCGATGTGGAGAACTAACACGGCACGAGCTTCATGAAATCCAAACAATGATTAAAGTGAATTAAATAAGTAGTTTAGACCTATGCAGAATTCCACAAAGCGGTTTAGAAGTAAAGAGATAAACACATAGGCGTGTTCGCAAATCGGGAGCACAAAGATTCAAATGTTAAGCGGGTTTGCCCTGCAGATTAGCACAAATTCGAGTAATCAAATGCAACTTAATTGACAAACAAGGTAAATAGAAATAAAAACAAGAGAAATCAAGTTTAACTCAAAACCAAGTTACAACTTACAACCATACGAGGAGCCAATCGGACGGGGGCGCCAAATGTGGAGAGGAATAAGTCCGGGCCTTTGGTAACCAACGATGGTGGGGGTGCGGTGGTTGCGTGGAGGGAGGAGGGAGTGGTGGAAGGCAGGATTAGGGCTGTCCGACTGTGGGAGGGCTGGAAATAAAGTGGCGGGGTGTAGGAAGGGTGGCGGTGGCCGTCGGGGTAGGGGGGAGGCTGGGAAATGACCGACGGGTTTAAGGGGAGGCGGAAAGAGGCTTGGAGGAGTGGTAGGGAGGCTGGCGGTGGGCCGTCGGGGTCGCTGAAGGGCTGGAGGTAGGCCGTAGGGCGGATGCGGGAAGAAGGCGGAGGAGGGGCGTCGGCTGGAGCTGGGGAAGAGGAACGGCGATGCTGGGGAAGGGTACACGGGGGCTGGTGGCTGCTGGAGGGGCGTCGGCTGGAGCGGCGGCGGCGGGAGAAGGCGGAGGAGGGGCGGCTCGGGACGGGATAAGCAGGCGTCACACCTGAAGCTTGGCGTCGCACCAAAGCAGACCGGCTGAAGGACTCTCTCAAACAATCGGTCCCCAAACCCTCCTCTTGGCTCCATATAAATAGAAGATAAAAGCTAGGCATCCAGAATCAAGGGCTCAGATCGTCCGATCTTCCGGGTGCCAAAATAATGTCAATACTTGTCCGAATAAGATAAAACAAAATACAAAAAATACTCGTGTCGACCTTCCGGACGCATCCGTGGGCTCAGATCGTCCGGAAGGGCCCTCAAAATGCGGGATCAGAAAATCACGCCCACTTTCGGCGGGAATACACGTGCGTGGGCCAACGCCGTCGTCGATCTCCATCAACTCCCCCCGGCTTAGAAGCATTCATCTCCGAGGAATGGAGACGATCATACTCCTGTCGTAGCTCGGGGGCGAGTCTCTCTAGCTCGCCCGGGGCGATCCAATTGTCGTCGAAGCTGGGACGGCCCTCCCAAAGGACCAGGTATCTCAATGTGCTCCGGTCGGCAGCCATCATGAAGTCATGGGCTAAGATGCCCTCAATGGTCTCCAGGTCCGTAGCTGTCACTGCAGGTGGTGGCTCACTCTCTAATGAACTCTCTGGTGGCACAGTCGGTGGTACTGCCAGATCCCCAGGTGATGACGTTGTGGGCTGGGACTGAGAGGGTAAAGGTGACGGCAGGGAGGGCGGTGACTCAAGTGGTGGCTCCGCGGGAAGGGACTCGAAAGGATCCTCATAAGTTTGCTCCTCGTAGTATGGAGTCAAGTCTTCCACATTGAATACTCTGCTGATTCCCATGTGCTTTGGAATATAAATCTCATAAGCATTGGCCCTATCCTTTGTACCACCGTATAAGGGCCCACCCGCCTAGCATTTAGTTTCTTTGCAGTTCCTGAGGGGAACCTCTCAGCACGAAGACGAACCAAAACCTGTGTGCCCACCTTAAAGCTCCTCTCCCTCCTGTGTACATCTGCATAGGCTTTATAATTATCATTACTTGTTGCGATTTTCTTTCGGATGGATTCATGAAGCTCATGCATATGCTGTATAAAGGACTCGGCCGACTCGCTAGGGCGGGACTCAAGTGGGAGGGGAATAAGGTCAACCGGTTTCCTGGGCTCATATCCTAACAGGATGTGGAATGGGCTAAGGCCAGTAGTCCTATTTACGGAGCTATTATACGCGAACTCTGCTAGGGGCAACACTGAATCCCAAGTACACACATGCTCACCGACAAGGCAACGTATGAGGGAACCCAAACTCCTATTGACCACCTCAGTTTGTCCGTCCGTCTGTGAGTGGTAGGCGGTGGAGAACTTCAGAGTGGTGTCAGTCTTCATCCATAGTGTCTTCCAGAAATAGCTCATGAATCGGACATCACGATCAGACACTATAGACGAAGGTAATCCGTGATATCTAAAGACTTCCCTAAAGAATAGGGTGGCAACCAAGGAGGCATCGGCCGTCTTGCGGCATGGGATAAAGTGGGCCATCTTCGAGAAGCGATCCACAACAACATAAATGGAATCATGTTTCTTGGGCGTGCGGGGCAACCCAAGAACAAAGTCCATGCTGATGTCAACCCAGGGTCTGTGAAGAATAGGTAAAGGAGAATACAGGCCGCTGGGTTGGCGTAAACCCTTTGCCATCTGGCACGTCCTACAATGCCTCGTCACACGCACTACGTCCCCCTTCAGTGAAGGCCAATAAAAACGATCCTCAACTAAGGCGATAGTCTTGTCTCGCCCAAGTGCCCCGCGGCACCTCCCGCATGCATTTCCCAAATCAAAAGGTCACGGAGAGAAGTGGAGGGAATGCAGAGTCGGGTACCGAAGAACAGGTATCTCTCGGAAACAGTAAATCCCTCAATAGTGTCCGGAGGATCCCGGGTGAGGGACCTATAGATATCCTCGAAATCAGAACACTCGACATATTCTACAACAAGACGCTCAAATCCTGTGACATGTGTGCTCATCGTCTACAGGAGACAAATCCGGCGACTCAAGGCATCAGCCGGCTTGTTTTCGACACCCACGCGGTGTTTGATAACGTAGTGATAACTCTGCAGAAATTCTACCCACTTAGCGTGCCTATGACTAAGCTTCGACTGAGACTCGAGGTATCGTAAGGCCTGATGGTCAGAGTATAACACGAACTCCTTGTGCAGGAGGTAGTGCCGCCAATAACGCAAGGTCTGGACGATCGCATAAAACTCGCGGTCATACGTGGAATACCGCTGGCGGGCCTCGTTCAGCTTCTCGCTGAAATAAGCAATGGGATGACCCTCCTGACTAAGTACTCCTCCAATCCCTAGTCCTGAAGCATCACATGCAACCTCAAAGGCTAGGCTGAAGTCTGGCAATCTAAGAATAGGGGCAGAAGCTAAACGATCTTTGATCTCCTCGAAAGCCATAGTGGCGGCCTTGGTCCACATGAATTCTCCTTTACGAAGGCAGCTCGTAAAGGGGGTCATAAGCGCACTAAAACCCCGGACAAATCTCCTGTAGAATGTGGCAAGTCCATGAAAACTCCTGGCCTCATGGATGGTCGTAGGAACGGGCCACTCACGGATCGCCCTCACCTTGTCGGAGTCCACGGAGATGCCTGACGCCGAAATGATATAGCCCAGAAAGTGGACCGACTCAGCCAGAAAATCACACTTCTTCATATTAATAAACAGATGTTCTCTCCTGAGGGTGTCGAACACCAATCGTACGTGGCGCAGGTGATCAGTGCGCTCCTGGCTATAGATAAGAATGTCATCGAAGTACACAACAAGGAACTTGCCCATGTAGTGCCGCAAGATCTGGGCCATCACCCGCATGAACGTACTGGGGGCATTCGACAATCCGAAGGGCATCACCAACCACTCAAATAGGCCATCCTTCGTCTTGAAGGCTGTCTTCCATTCATCCCCCTCGCGGACTCTAATCTGGTGATACCCGCTCCGAAGGTCGATCTTCGTTAAAATACGGGCACCCGCCATAGCGTCAAGCAAATCGTCGAGACGGGGAATCGGGAAACGGTACTTCACCGTGATCTTGTTGATGGCTCTACTATCAACGCACATGCGCCAACTCACGTCCTTCTTCGGGGTGAGAAGGCCTGGGACCGCGCACGGACTCAAACTCTCGCGTACAAAACCCTTCCTAAGTAAGTCATCAACCTGCCGCTTCAGCTCGACATGCTCGGTCGGGCTCATGCGATAGTGTGGGAGGTTGGGCAAAGATGCCCAAGGCACAAGGTCGATCGCGTGCTGGATATCCCTCAGAGGAGGAAGCTCGTCAGGAAGCTCCTCGGGAGTGATGTCCGTAAAGTCTCTCAGAAGTCGCTGTAAGTCTGGGTCAGTATGAGCGACATCTCTACTAGGAGTGTCAGGAGCCAAGGTAGCTGCTACAACAAATACGATCCCCGAGTCTAGGCTCTCCCTCATGAAATTGTGCATCCTCAGAAGATGCAGGGTTCTGGAGGATCCGGCACTGACGGAGGGCTCGACCTTGCCCTTGGATGGATCTTCCGGCCCCGATCATAAAAGACTCATGTGTTCGATCGCTCGAAGCACGTCACGTCGCGATCAAACAACCAGGGTCGTCCTAGGAGGACATGGGCTACGTCCATCGGGATGACGTCACACCAGACCTTGTCCTCGAAGGACGCTAATCGCAAAGTCACTAAGCACCGCTGGGTGACCTGGATAGCGGACTTGTCCACCCATAGGACACGATAGGGTTGGGGGTGCGGCTCGGGGGTGACCTGCATCCGTTCGAGCGCCTTCTTGGCGACAATATTCACACAGCTTCCCCCATCGATAGCAAGCTTGCAGGGGCCGCCTGCACTCTGGAAATAAGTATAGAAGATGGTGGTACGTCGCCAATCACCCTCCGAACGGGGGGTATGCAGAAGGCGGCGTATAACCCCTAGCTCAAGCGATCTCTCCGCGTCACTCTCCCAGTCTTCCTCAACAGTGGCTACTACATCGCCCTCAGTCTCTCTCACCGGGTCTACGCTTTCGTCTTCCTCCTCCTCAATCAACAAGTTCCGCATAGGACACTGTGCGGCATAATGACCTCGTCTGGAGCATCGATAACACTGAGGACCACTGGGCCTAGGGGGCCCGGTAATAACAGCCTTCCCTTTCACATCCTCAGGGATGTGGGGAGGAGCAGGGGGCTGGGGGTGAAGAGGGGTGGACTTCCTGAATGTGGGACCATCAGCCCTAGGGGCCTGCTGGCGGGGCCCAGTAGTCTGAAGGTAGAGCTCGTACTCCAGGGCCAACTCATAAATCTGCTCGACTGTCTCACGTCGGTGGGGAATCAGCTCCCTTCGGATCTCGGGCCGTAGGCCGTACCGAAACCGGGAAGCCGCGACACTGCTCTCCTCTCGAAGATCACTCCTCACCATCAAGTCGTCAAACTTAGTCATATATTCAGCCACAGACATCGTGCCCTGTCAAAGCGCATAGACCTGATCTAACAGTCTATCGCGATATGACGCGGGGAGGTATTTCTCCTTCAGGCGTCTCTTCATATCTTCCCACCTAATAATGGGCCGATAGCCATCCCGCTCTAAGGCTCGCTCTACACTAGTCTAGTAATTCATCGCAGATCCCACTAACTTCATACGCGCAAATCTCACTCTACGCTCATCACTCATGTCGTACCAGTCAAAATAGTGTTCCATCTCCCGAAGCCAGTCACTGAATGCTCCGGGATCTTGATGACCGTCAAATGTAGGAACCTCAATACGAATACGGCGAATGATGTTATCCTCCCTAGGTGGTGTCCCTCCACGGTGTTCGGGGTAGTCGTCAAAGCGGTCACGACGGGCATAGTCGTATCGGGGCTGCCCAGGGCGTCGTGGAGGATCATGATCATAATCAGGGGGATCTGGGTACCTTCGAGGGACGACATGGTCGCCCTGGCCTTCGTATGCGTCCTGGCGCGCACGAAGTTCATTGATTTGAACACCTAATCGGTCGAAACGGTCTATCATCACGCGCTGAAATTCGGCGGGGGACAATTCCGAATTGGAGTTGAAACCGTCGGCCCGCTCATCGTTGAGGTTCGTATCAGACATGTTTCGTCTAAACAGCCTGCCACTACGTAACATGCGACGTGCGAGAACCTGTCTCTGATACCACTCTGATGCAGGGGCAGGCTAGGGTGTTGGAAACTAGACGCACTACAAGTTTCGCGATGTGGAGAACTAACACGGCACGAGCTTCATGAGATCCAAACAATGATTAAAGTGAATTAAATAAGTAGTTTAGACCTATGCAGAATTCCACAAAGCGGTTTAGAAGTAAAGAGATAAACACATAGGCGTGTTCGCAAATCGGGAGCACAAAGATTCAAATGTTAAGCGGGTTTGCCCTGCAGATTAGCACAAATTCGAGTAATCAAATGCAACTTAATTGACAAACAAGGTAAATAGAAATCAAAACAAGAGAAATCAAGTTTAACTCAAAACCAAGTTACAACTTACAACCATACGAGGAGCCAATCGGACGGGGGCGCCAAATGTGGAGAGGAATAGGTCCGGGCCTTTGGTAACCAACGGTGGTGGGGGTGCGGTGGTTGCGTGGAGGGAGGAGGGAGTGGTGGAGGGCAGGATTAGGGTTGTCCGACTGTGGGAGGGCTGGAAATAAAGTGGCGGGGTGGAGGAAGGGTGGAGGTGGCCGTCGGGGTAGGGGGGAGGCTGGGAAATGGCCGACGGGTTTAAGGGGAGGCGGAAAGAGGCTTGGAGGAGTGGTAGGGAGGCTGGCGGTGGGCCGTCGGGGTCGCTGGAGGGCTGGAGGTGGGTCGTAGGGCGGATGCGGGAAGAAGGCGGAGGAGGGGCGTCGGCTGGAGCTGGGGAAGAGGAACGGCGAGGCTGGGGAAGGGTACACGGGGGCTGCTGGCTGCTGGCGGGGCGTCGGCTGGAGCGGCGGCGGCGGGAGAAGGCGGAGGAGGGGCGGCTCGGGACGGGATAAGCATGCGTCGCACCTGAAGCTTGGCGTCGCACCAAAGCAGACCGACTGAAGGACTCTCTCAAACAATCGGTCCCCAAACCCTCCTCTTGGCTCCATATAAATAAAAGATAAAAGCTAGGGCATCCAGAATCAAGGGCTCAGATCGTCTGATCTTCCGGGTGCCAAAATAATGTCAATACTTGTCTGAATAAGATAAAACAAAATACAAAAAATACTCGCGTCGACCTTCCGGACGCATCCGTGGGCTCAGATCGTCCGGAAGGGCCCTCAAAATGCGGGATCAGAAAATCACGCCCCCTTTCGGCGGGAATACACGTACGTGGGCCAACGTCGTCGTCGATCTCCATCAGGAAGTATGGTGGCGTCGAAGAACAGGGGGGAGTCACAACGGTTGTTGTGTAACACCCAACCTGTAATTACTCCAGTTCTTTGTTTGCTATCGTGAGCCGCGGTAGCATTCGTGATGAGAGGTTCAGGTGTCAAGGAACATGTCGCTGCGTGGTAGTGCTACCGCAGGGCGATAGCTCCCGGACGAGCCGATCACATTTTAATCCGCGATCTCACCCGTTCAAACCTCTTAAAGTATGTTTTGATGGTTGCGATTAGGTTGCGCATGGGTTTGAAGGGGGACCGAAACCCTTAAACTAAGAGAGCAGATACTTTTCTCTCACAGCTAGGTCGCAATCATGAAGAGGGCACAAGGAGGGGCGGAAGACCGTGAAAGGAAGGAAAGAGAATTGTCGGAGCTCTGTTGCTTGGATCAACGTGCTGCCGCCGGAGAAGGATTATTAGTGTAGTTGTGATCGTTCTTCATTCAAGTTTCTCCAAGATCCATGGCTCTGAAGCACGCTCCAAAAGAAACAACTCTCTCCTTTCGGTCAATAGGATTTGTATTTATGATCATTGATTCTTCCTAAACGTTTTCCCTTGTTTTGATTTGTGTGAAGCCAAAATCGCAGTGTGTGACCCTTCACACGAGTGTATGAGCTTTTGTAAAGTGTCACAAAAATTACAAGTCCAACTTATACTTTCACTTCCTTCAGTTGACTTATTCCGTCTTATCACATATTTCCAAAGAGGTTTATCATCATTTTCTGTCGCACCGCAACTTGAACTCATGTTAATGCAAGCTACGACCAAAATTTAAAAACAAATTAAATGCAAACAGCTATTGTAGCCTTCAGGGGTTCCTCTCTGCTACACCTAGCCGTGGTTTCATGTCCATGACTCGAACAATGCCCCTCCATGCCAACGAGAACATCTCCACAACTGCAATCTCGGACTCGCAGCGCATGGATCACATCGAAGCCCAGCTGGCGGATCTCACACTCCTCCTCTGAGGACTTACCGCGACCAATTCAAACCGTTTCAGACCACGTGGGGTGTTTGCACCCAATGTCGGACAGTACCCCGACCCATCTCAGTCGGATTAAGATTCTTGTGTTTGATGCCACTGACACTCTCGCGTGGATCGCCCGCGCTGAGCAATTCTTCGGCCTGCAATCCACCCCCTTCGACCAGAAGGTTCCCCTCACCACTATCTATATGGAGGGCTCGACGCTTCGTTGGGTGCGTTGGATGCGCCAACAGGTACCTGACATTCCCTAACCCACATTGAAGGAGGTACTCCTCTGACACTGCAATAGCCACCAGCCGGGTAATGGCTTTGAGCGCTTCAGCTCCATTCGCCAGTCTTACTCTACGACCACCTACATCGACGAATTCATCGTGGTCGCTACGCATGTTCCCGGCCTGGCCCCCGACCACTACTTGGGTTATTTACCGGTTGGTCTGCACCCTCACCTCCGTGCGCGCCTTCGGGTCCACAACCCGACTACTCTTTCCCGCGGAATGGAGCGGGCTAGGTATCTCGACGAGGAACTCTACCCAGCTCCACCATCCTCCTTGACCCGGCCATCCCAACCGCCGCGGCCATTACTGCCACCACTTCTGCATGTGGACCCTCTACTCCCACCTAAAACCCAGCTACTGATTCCGCCACCGCAGCCGCCAGCTCCTCGCCCATAGGCCCCCCTACGACCCATCTTACCAACAACAAGTCGAGCTTCCTCGCAAGGGCTTCTGTTTTTGCTGCGAGCAACCCTACTCGCCCACCACGTCTGCCCTCTAAGGAATCTGTGTGTTGTTCGGATCTGAAGATACTGATCTGGACTCTGGGGAATTAGATTCTATGATGCTTTTTGACGACCCCTTTGGCCCTCGACCTTGAGGACAAGGTCGTTTTTCGGGCGGGGCGTGTTGATATGACGTGACCGCCACACACTTTATTAGTCTATGTAGCCCATGGACATTATTGTACTTCGTATTTCCCCACTCGCCTATATATATGAGTGGTAGTATGCTTAAAGGAGTATCTTTGGAGTCTTAGGTTTTGGCTCTCTTAGAGAGTGGAGTGTCAAGAAGTACCCAGCTTTCGGATGCTTGGAGAGAACTTGTTCTCGATTGTATCTTTATTGTTTAATGCAATGCAATTTCAATTCTTCGACCTTGATTCAGCTATTGTGTATCAGAAGTGGCGGGTATTGTTTCCATCAATGAAAAAGAAAACATTGGTATTGTTTATGGGCTAATGAGACAAGTACTGATCACTGAAAGTATGAAGAGATTTATGGTAGTGGTGTGGTTCAGTGGCAGGTTTCACGAGGAAATTTAGGATTTAGGAGACAGAAATAAATGGTTGTGGAACTTGCAGTTGTGGTTGAGGTAAAAATTTTCATTGCAGTTTAAGAAGATGATATGTTGTGGCGGGTATGAATCTTGACAAGTGAGCAACTGAATTGGGATGGTGTTAGGGTTCACGACTAATGTGGAAAGATTGGGGTGTGGTAAGGCTTAGTAATTGATAGGTGGTGGGGTTGCAGGCAGGGATAACAACAGGTATTGGTGGCTTGATTGAAAGGGGGGAAATGGTACGGTCAAAACCTACGGGCCAACGGAAAGTCTCAGGTAGACAGTTTCTATGAGACGCAGGCATCCCAAAAGGTTACGGAGCACACTGCACATGCCAACAAATTTGTCCACCTAATGTTTCGCAAGCCCAGCAGACTGGTACATGGTAGCGGGTCGGAATGAGGCTAAAGATGAAGCAAATCAAAATGAAGTCATCAGGCAGGCTAGCAATACAACTGGCAAGCAATTAGAATGCGCTTCAGTAGGCATGAATCATATTTGAAGTTGGGGTCAGCGAGAAATTCTTTTTGATAGATGTAAGAGGGGAACTAAAGTGATCCTCGAGACTTGGTGAAGGCGGCACAAGAAGAGAACTGCTTGATAATGTTCATCCACTAAAATCAAGCTAAAGTGGGTTCGTCCATGTCGAAAGAGGTGATGGAGAGGCTTTTCACATCGTAGATGTAATAATCGTAGAACAATGCATCTTTGAAAATCAAATCGGATGATACCAAAATATGGTGCAGTTAGGAAATAGGGTTGAAAATATAACAAACCCAAAAAAATCATATTTTGTGTTTAAGAAGTTTGGAAGGCAAAGTAGAAGTCATTTTCTAAAATAATATGGAATGTATGTCGTCAAAACCACCAAAAATGTTGAACATAGATGTTGAAAATAAATGAGGGATATGCGAAATAAACAAAAAAATCATACAATTTTCATGATAAATGAGAGAAATATACTCAAAACACTAAAAAACTTAGAAGGGTGAAAGAACTTTGAATTTGAAAGCAGGGCAATGCGAGCTTTTGGCAATGGAGAGAGTCAAAAGGTGGGAAATGGAAAAAAAAAAGTTGTTCAAAAGAGCAACTCTTTATGGACGCATCTTCCCGAACCTCCAATGGTCCTTCACTTTGATAATAAATGATGTGTTTTGAGAGATGCATGTTGAAGACCTCAGCCACATGGCCCACATCTCATTCACTGTGTCGGGGTCATCCATGCTAAATATGACACGTCTCTTAGGGAAAAATATAATATTAGATGTATTATCTCTAAAATAATGCACTAGAGAACACAACGAAATGATTTATTAAAATAACACAATAGAAAAAGCAAACAATAATTTTATTTTTTCAAATCACTATAATATGAAGATTTGTGAATAGATAGAAACAAATCTATAAAACCTATGAAGTGAGGGAACAAGTAAAGGTCGAATAATTTTCAAGGATTTAAAAATGAGTCAATTCTAAGCCTCCAAATTTCCAACCCCAAGCCTGCTATAATGATGATACACTTCAGGGAACAGACGCATTGCTGAATTGGGGAAAATGAAGGGGGATAGGTGCCTAATCTGTTCAAAATCTTCAAATTTCCTTCCTCTTGAGAAAAGGCTATCATGTGCTATTTCTTAGACTCTCAAACCAACTCAAAAAGGGAAGTCCAGCGCACAAAGTATTCCCGTGTAGCGAGGATCCGGGGAAGGGTCCCACCACAAGGGTGAAATGTAGGCAAACCTTAGCCTGCATTTTTGCAAGAGGCTGCTTCCAGGACTTGAACCCGTGACCTCAAGGTCACATGGCGACACCTTAACCGGTGCGCCAAGGCTCCCCTTCTCAAACCAACTCAAGTTTGATAAAATTTAACTTCAAAATCATCGACGAAATGATCATGGATCTCTATTCAATTAATGAAATCAAAACACTAGGGAGTGTGCCGACTGAAATCTCATCTTATTTATTTTGCAAAGATATGGACTTACAGAGTTACAACAATGCTTAGGAGTTGCGGAGATGAGCATGCTTAGGTGGATGTGTGGACACACGAGACTGAATAAAATTAGGAATGAATGTATCAGGGATAAGACAAGAGTAGCACCATTTGCAGAGAAGATGCGAGAAGCTCGACTAAGATGGTTTGAACCATTAGAGGCACCTGTTAGGCGTTGTGAGAATTTAGTCACTAGGCATGTTAAACAAGAGAAGGGTAGACCAATAAAGACTTGGAATGAAACTATAAGGAAAGACATTATGTACTTAGGCATTAGTGAGATTTTGACTAAAGATAGGGCACAATGGTGACAAAGGATCCATATAGCCGACCCCACTATAGTGGGATAAAGGCTTGAGTGTTGTTGTTATGGACTTACAGTAATTCGAATAATGAACTACAAGTAATTCGGTCATTCTTGATGCGATTTTCAGAAATCCTACAGTCAATGGAAAAAATCAGCTCATAATACCTCCAACAAAAGTGTTAAAATCCTTTTACATATAACTTGAAGAATGTGAAGAAAGAGATGGAAAATGTAAAAGATATGTGAGATTTGTTCACCCCCACCAACATAGTTCAAAAGCAATCTTGCATCAACCTCACTCCTAGTAAGACTTACAATACCAAGTCATCTACTTGAAGTCAGAGATGTTCATAACTCATAAGCAAAGGAATCAGGTTGACTAATCACCTCTTTCCTTAGCAAAATATGATTTATATTAAATAAACAATATTGATAGATGAGTAACAGAGGACATGAAAAGCACCAGTAAGAAGAACATTAATAAGGCTGATATTATAATAAAAACGGTAGATCCATACCAGATGAAATAAGGATAGATGAATACGCAAATTTAAACAAGGAAAACCAAAGCAGAAGTAAGAAGAAAATTATAGGGATTGCTACAAAGATAAAAAATCATACAGCCTTGCGAAGTTTCTTGATCAGACCCAAAGGCTTCGTCTTAAGGCCGCGCTGTAACCTGTAAAAGTGAAAATATATTACAAATCAACCAATGGTCAGGATGATTTAAGCTGGATCCAACAAACAGAAATAAGCCATGGGTTATCCATTAGAAAAACAATCTATCCAGATCAAGACACGTGGAAGAAGTACAGATACATTCAACAGGCAGTTTCATTCCCAAGCAACAGACCCCAAGACAGATCCAGCGTCATTAGATGACCTCGAGTAAAGATTATAAAGAGTTCGAAGCATTTACGTGTAATGGCTAGTTTATTATAAAGCCTATAACTACAAACTTTGTGCATGTAACATTTTATGAAAAATGTTAATAAAACAATAGTTGCTTCTCTCTCGCCCATTTCGTCCTCTTGCCTCATAGTCCACGCTCTCCCCCTAGCATTTCTTCCACTAAATTACGTTATACTCAGAAGACTGTAACAATTTGAAGCACTCGTTCGAACTCCCACCTCCAGCAATGTTGACGGTACCAGCTCAAAGGATGGTTCTCAACAACATGGGGCAAAACGCCCTTGCGGATGAATAACACAACCGCAATAAGCATTTAGCTTCAGACTAAAGAAATTTTTTTCATCCAATAGATTATGGATACCAGGGAACAGGCTGCAGACGAACTGGCCACATTCCGACAGAAGGTCATGCCCCAATTTGAAAATCTGCAGCGCTCGATGGATACCTACAATTTCCGTCAGAAAACTCGCCCTCAAGATCCTTACCATGCCACCTTGTCGATTGGACTTCTTGGCCTAACTCCGCCATCACGGCATCTCAGGTTATTTTCAATTGACCCATTAACATTCATGTACAATGCCCTCGCTTTTCGGAAGGAGAACCAATTGATTGGTTGTATGAACTCCAATTATATTTTCAGTACAATTCTGTTCGCACTCAAGATTTCTTAGTAGCAATCCCTATAATTTTCCCGCTCTTTCTTTTACGCTATTCATGGATGAAACACTTTGTACCCTCAACATATGAGGACCCCGGGAGTGCCCTGAACAAACTACAACACATCACGACCGTTCTTGTTTATAAAAACAACTTGAAGATCTAACTACTTTTGTCCCCGGTCTCGCAGCCTTTTTAACGAGCATGTTTGTCTCTGGCCTTAAACCGCACATCCGTCATTTGGTTTTAACTGAGCGCCCTACAGAAATACATGATGCTTACTCACTAGCTCGCATCTACAAAGACCAAACTCTGCATGAACCTCGCTCCAAGCCCCCATATCAAAGACTCCTTGGCTCACCATGCCTTCGCCTAAAACGCAACCTTTCACTCCTTTTCACAAATACCCTCCCATAAAATGTTTGAAACCAATGCTTGACACCAGATGAACTAAAATCTCGTAGGGAACGAGAACTATGTTACAATTGTGATGACAAGTTTCATCCGGGTCATAAATGTAAAGGTAAGGACTCCTTGCTCTATTTTTTGAGTACTCATAAAGATGAATTTCTAAACATTACGAGCACCCCGATAGAAAATGAAGACAAATGCCCTCCAAAGGGAGTTAGTATTCACGCACTCTCAAGCACACCTCCAGCCCGTGGTTTACAACTTGCCGCCTATAGTTCTGCACATCAGTTAGAGGTTTTTATTGATGGGGGAAGTACCCACAATTTCATTTCCATCTACATCGCTACTTTCCTAAACCTACCCATTCACAATAATACTGAATTCCTTGTTTACATGGGAAATGGTACCTCTGAGGAGTGTCGAGGGAAGTGTAAGGAGATCAAGCTTCTCAAACAATCCCATAAATTCACGGTGACTTTATATGTGTTAGATATAGTGGAGGACTGATATTATTTTAGGAATGGGTTGTGTCACGGATGACCAGTTCAAGACGCAATCGAGGCCAAGAATACATGTGTGGATGTCGCAATAAGTCGCATGTTGAGTTCCATAAGGCTTCAAAGAGGTCGAAGACATGAATGTGGGAGCCTTTGTCACAAGTATAACTTCATACTCAAGATACTCATACACAAGGGGAGCATGTAGCGAATGATACTTAAGTGCAGCCTTGATATTCTATGGCGCAAAAAATGTGAAAGTCTATAACATTGGAAAGAAATCTTGAACATGACTGAAGATTCTAGAATGATATGGACTGATAGGATTCATCAGAGCATGCACCGGGAAGGGTTCGTAGCAAGGCGGGACCCACGTTCGTATACTCGTGCAAGAGAACTTGATTGGATCGCAGTTCCGATTCCGCGGATGCATCTGGATCCGCGTTCCGACACGTTTTCATATATTATATTATTACTTTTGCTTTTGTTTTGATATAATCGGGTTACCCCATCTCTGACCAATCATACTCATTGATGGTGAGACGCCTAGTGCCTCTTTATCATAAATAGAGGGGTAGGGAGGTTGTTTGAAGGCATTGCAGATTTTGGAAGAGTGCATTCCCAGAATCACGTGATCACTATGTTACGTGCCCTAGATCGGGAGGGCGTGCACAGGGGAGGAGGGAAGTGCCCGAGAGAGGAGGCGTTTTGGCGAGCCATGGAGGCGTGCGACCCGGCGGAGCAGGATCGCGGAAGGCACGATCAGGGGCGACGGCTAGGGGGCGGGTTTTACCATGAGATGAGAGAAAGGCTTGGAGAGAGAGAGAAAGAGCTAGAGAGAGGAATAGAAAACATAAAATAAACTTGCTTGCTTAGTTCCTTGGTTCATCCCACCTGGGTATTAATAGTCCTAACCCAAACTCCCCCTCTTCGGGCTTAGACAGAGAAGATCATTATGCGCGCATAATAATAAAAATAGAAGATAAAACTAGATAAGGGTCGGCGATATATGCGACCAAGGCGGGACCAAAGCGGGACCGTAACATCTCCACCCTGCCCGACGACAAGCTTGCCCTCAAGCTTGGTCTGTGGTTACGGTCGGCGTTGGATCCCCCGTGTCAGCGTCAGCATCCCGTTCAGCGGTAGAAGAGGCGTTGTAGCGAAGTCCACGGAAAAATGGCTCGTCACAGTTGTAGTAGAGGCCCTTGACACGGCGGTCACTCATCTCCTGTGGCGACAGTCGACAAATGGTAGTAAGGCGCTCGGCATCGCAGTTCGGGACGAAGAGACTGGCTGTGGTCGATGGCGAAGGGCGCGGAGTACGACTGGACCCCTCGATGTCCTAGTGAAGTAGCCGAGGGCAATCCAAAAGCAGACGTTTCTCGCAGATGCGAGTTAAACTCATTGTGGTGGTCAGATCTGTGGGTGCCTGAAATTCCACGTCCATGCAGAGACGCTCATGGACTCCTGTCGTGAAGATGGACACCTGCTGTGTCGGAAGAACGAAGGTAGTACGGGCCAGGTGGACTTGAAACTATTTGAGGTACTCGTCGATCGGACCGGTCTACCGGAGGAAAATGAGATCCCCAAGGTATTATTGTGGAGGGGTGGGCAGAAGCGGAGAGTGCAGTTCACCTTGAAATCTTCCCAAGAGAGGAGTGGTTTCTCCCGTTGCAGTTGGGAAAACCAAAATTGCGCAGGGCCCATTAGGCGAAAGGCAGCAATATTGAGCCACTCTTCCAAAGGGGTGCGCTGGTGGGCGAAGAACTACTCATAACGAGAGAGTCGGGCTAAGGGGGTTTTGTGGCCGTTGAATATTGGAAAGTCCGGCTTGCATGTATCGTGGCATCCCGTTGCCCTAGTGCCGCGGGGGCAAGAACTCCGGTAGGGTTGGCGAGATCGACGCCTCACTGGAGGAGCCCGTTGTCGGTTGGGCTGTTAGGTTAGCCGCTAGTTGGGTGGCGACGGCGGAAATGAGGGCATTGATGTTATCCGCCAGAGGGAATGGAGGAAATAAGGGCCGGCGGCGGAAGTAGTAAGGTAGAGACAGCAAGCAAAGGGCCCCCGTCAATGGAGGAGCCGAGAAGGATGCGTGGAGAAGTAGGGCCGGCGGTGAGCGGCTGGTGCAAAGCCGATCGGGGCAGAGTTGGCTGAGCAGAGGCTAGCGGGGCTGAACTGTGCGGTGCAGAGCAGATTGAGATGGAGTTGTGCGGGTCAGGGCCGGTCGGGGCGGCGTTGTGCTGGCTGGAGCCGATCAGGGTAGGGTTGTGCTAGCCAGAGCAATTTGGGGCGGGCGGGAGAAGCCGACGGTCAGGGTTTTACCGTGGGATGAGAGAAAGGCTTAGAGAGAGAGAGAAAACTAGAGAGAGGAATAGAGAACATAAAATAAACTTTCTTGCTTAGTTCCTTGGTTCACCCCACCCGGGTATTAATAGTCCTAACCCAAGCGCCCCCCTCCTTGGGCTTAGACACGGAGGATCAAAATGCGCGCATAATAATAAAAATAGAAGATAAAACTAGATAAGGGTCGGCAATATATGCGACCAAGGCGGGACCAAAGTGGGACCGTAACACACTTCAAGTCGCCGACTTCGTGGAACCCTAAGTGACGATTCCTAAGCTCTCTCACGCTTCCCAAAGGTAACCTTAACCCATAGCAACATTCCTCCACCTCCTAAAGTCTCTACCGCCGCCCCTATTGGTGTTTTCTGCTACCACCGCCCCTATTGGTGTTTTCTGCTACCGCCGCCCCTATTGGTGTTTTCTGCTACCGCCGCCCGCCCATTCTCTATTTTCGCCCGTCCGTTTTCATTTCCTGCTACCGCCGCTAGCCGTCTTCTGACTTCCTATTATCATTGTCACTCTGTTTTTAGCTATGTTATTAAAGTCGCAAAACGCACCGAGGCGCAAAGTGGTCCTGGAGCTTAGGCGCAAGATCACGCTTGAGGCATGTGAGGCGCAAAAATGGGAAAAAATAAAATAAGTGAATCGAAGGCCCCTATTCTGCGAATCGGGCGCCCAATTCGCTGAAATTATGCGAATCGGGCGCCCAATTCGCTGAAATTATGCGAATCGGGCGCCCAATTCGCTGAAATTCTGAGAATAGGGCGCTTAATTCGCTGAAATTCAGCAATTGGGCGCCTAGGTACGCCTAGGTGCTCCTTGGGTGCGCCTTGGCGTGCCTAGGAGCTCCTCAGGAACATCACCCGTCTAAGCCCTGCTGGAAGCAACGGGGTCAGGGTGCGCCCGGCGCCTCAAGGGCGTCTAGGCGTGCGCCTTGACAACACAAGTTTTCAGATTCGTGCTACTGCTGCTTCTTCCCTACTGTTATTTCATGTTACCGCCAACTCCTCCAGCCACCATCCTCCTTTCGTGGACCCACCATCGGATCTGCCACCGACAGCTCGGACCCGCCTCAAATCCATACAGCCGGATCTGCCCTCCCGCAACCTGGATCTACCTCTATACAGACAGATCTACCCTCCCACAGCCCGGATCCGCGTCCATACAGTCGGATCTACCTCCCCACCGCCCGGATCCGCCTCCATACAGTCTGATCTACCTTACCCTAGCCTGTATCCGCCTCCGTTCAGCCAGATCTACCTTCCCTAGCCCGATCCCACCTCCCACAATAATATCCAGCTGTTTCCAAAATCATCCCTCCTCCGGTTCCGCCTCGGATCGTCGTCAAAGCACATCATTTCCCGGAATCTCCATTGCCTTGGACAACACCCTCACTTGGTGAGCTACTTGTTATGTGGGGTTATTATTTTCAACATTATATTAGTGTTTGATCTCATATTTGCCTATATAGAATAGTCTGTGAATAGATCGCTCTAGATCGCTTGTGATTTGCAGGCGGACCAATTCACTGCGCGTTTTGCTTTGACCCTTTGAGCGGAGGAAAGCCGTTAATTGTTTAGCTAATTGACTGTCTTGTTTTCCCGATTACATATTGTCGCGTAGGTTGATTATCTGTGTTGCTCGTGGTGATTTGATAGTTGCATTGCATATAGAATAAGAGATCAGTGTGACTAGTTATCATTATTCTACCCCAGTAGTCTCAGATTTGTGCACCCCCATAGACTGCCCTATATCAATTGGTATCAGAGCCAAATTGGGGCGATTGCATGCTCTGTAGTCGTAGGGTTTTTAGTTCCAGCATGTCAGATCCACTAGTCACTGACGATCGGGCGACGAGCTCGAACTCTGATGCCTCTTTCACTGAGTTTCAACGTATTGTTCTTGATCGTTTTGACACATTAGGTACCCAGTTTGACGATGGTCGTCATGATCCAGCGATGAACCTCCGGTTAGAACATCAAGAGAACGTAAGGGACACTCCTGCACAATACGATGACCCTCTTGAGGATGACCTCGATGTTCCTCCTCGTCCCGACCAGGGTCTGATGGATGTTCAGCCTCCATTAGACCGTCGCCACCGCGATACTCCTCCCCGAGATCCAGCACCGCCAGTGAGGCGAACTCCCGATCATGCATTTGAGCATAAACAAAGCCCGACCTATGTTAGGCACCCGCGCCACCGTGATGAGTATCGTGTGCACAGCCGGCCTCAGTATGACCAGAGAGATCGTGTGCCCCCACACGGTCATCATGATCATCATCGTGATGAGTATTATCCCCCAAGTCAGAGAGAGAGAGTGGTCCCTCGCCCGCCCACTACGACTGCCCATGATGATTACCAAGGGGATTATCCAAATCCACGGAGAGGTGGCCACACCCCAGAGGACGACATCACTCGCCGCATTTGTATCGACACTCCCACCTTAGATGGTCGCATGGACCTGAAGGCTTTTAGCGATTGGCTCCTCGATATGGACCAATATTTTGAGTGGTATGACATAAGCGGTGAGCAGTGTGTTCGGTTTGCCAAAATGAAATTGTTTGGGCAGGACAAAATATTTTGGACTGGTGTTGAGAGTGCAGCCGATAGAGAAAGGTATTACTCATAGGGTGGGATGATATGAAACAATGATTGAAGCATAAGTATTTTCCTACTTCCTATAGAGAGCAGCTAATGGACTAGCTATACGGTCTACGCCAGAGGGCACTTACCATTGTTGAGTACATGACCCGCTTTGATGATCTCATTGTGAGGAGTGGCATTACGGAAGAGCCAAATGCTACCGCATCTCGTTTCAAGGCCGGCCTACGGCCCGTATTCGTAGAGAGTTGATACCCCACCACCTCGAGAGTATAGAACAGATTTACCAACTCGCATTGGACTATTTTGGAGTATGAGGCGCTCCTCAAGACCCAGGCAAAGCCCCACAAGGCCTGACGGCTCATCATTTAGGAGGCTCGCTCCACCCTCAGGCACCCCTACTGCGCCACCCTGTGCCCCTCTAGACACGAAGTACAAGGCCCCTATCACTGAGCAACCCAAACCCGGGGGTGTCCTGTGTTATAGATGTTCAAAGAGACGCGTGGTAGCCCAGTGTCCCACACGAACTCTGCTTGTTGAGTAGGGCAATCCCAACCATGATGTTGAGGGAGAGGAAGTTATTAAGAATATTTCGGCCACTGTTGAGGAGGGATGGGAGATTGAAGTTGAGCGATCATTAGAGATGTGAGTGATTAGACGCCCCTACACACCCCGCGTGTAGATGAGGATTGACGTCGCACTGCCATTTTTTACACATATTTTCCTAGTGCAGACGGTTCCCTGCAAACTAGTCATTGATAGTGGGAGTTGTGTGAACATTAGACCCAAAAGGGTCTTGATTGTATGCAGATGAAAGTTGAGCCTTACCCTCACCCATATTGTGTCATCTGAATAGACAAGACGGCGATTCGAGTTACCTAGCGGTCTCTTATACCGATCAGCATTGCCCTCTTATAGGATCGAGTATGGTGTGATGTCATTCTCATGGACGTCACACATGTCTTTCTAAGCCAACCTTGGATGATGTCAAATATGTAGTTGCGGCCACCATGACCTCTAAGTGCCCTCCTGACCATCACCCAGATGTTCGTCCCCTTTTGGACAAGTTAGCGGACATCATGTCAGATGAGCTCCCTGATGAGTCCCCACCCCCGACATGACATTCACCATGCCATTAACCTGATCACAAGGAAATCTCTCGCGAATCTGCCCAACTACCGAATTAAGTGAGAGGAAAGAAATTGTATTCATCCACAAAGGGGGAAATAGGTATATATATATATAAGAGATACAAGGGGCACATAAACTGAAAATAAATAACACGTCAATACTCCTCAAGCTGGCGCGAAAAGGTCAAGCAAGCCCAGCTTGCCACGTGTAGAGAGAAGTTTGGAAGGCCCAACCGCCTTGGTGAAGGCATCGACAATCTGCTCTGCGGAGGGAACATAGGACGTTTCAAATATCCCTAAACGGATGTGCTCCCTGAGAAAGTGAATATCAACCTCAATATGCTTAGTCCGCTCGTGCAGAACAGATTTGGAGGCAAGCATGAGAGCAGGCTGGTTGTCGCACACAAGAGTCGAAGAACCAGAGGGAGGAGAGGCAAGCTCGGCTAAGAGGGTATGCAGCCAAAGGAGCTCAGTAGCGTCGTGGGCCATAGCCCGATACTCAGCCTCAGCAGACGAGCGGGAGACAACATTCTGCTTCTTGCTCTTCCAGGAAACAAGATTGCCACCATAGAAAGTGCACATCCCCGAGGTAGAACGTCGATCAGTAAGGGAACCAGCATAATCAGAATCTGTGTAATAAGTGAGATCAAGGGCCGGGGATGAACGGTAGAAGAGCCCTAGGCCAGGAGAACCCTTCAAGTAGTGGAGGATCCGAAATGCTGCATCTAGGGGAGAAGTATGGGGAGCATGCATGAACTGACTGACCATACTCCCAGCAAAGCTAATGTCAGGGCGAGTGTTGGTCAAGTAGATAAGTCCGCCAACAAGACGCTGATATCTGCCTGGTTCAGGGAGAGGATCGCCAGACTCGGCATGAAGGCGGTGGTTCGGATCCATGGGTGTAGACACAGGAGAGCACCCAAGAAGACCAGTATCACTCAAGAGGTCGAGTGTATACATGCGCTGAGACAAAGAGATCCCATGTTGAGATCTGGCAACCTCGATCTTGAGAAAGTACTTCAGATGCCCCAAATCTCACTTCAAATACCTTCTGAAGAACCCCCTTGATCTGAAATATCCCTGAGTTATCGTCACCGGTAAGAATGATATCATCCACATAGACAAGAATAATGACCCTACGTCCATCCACAGCAGTCCGAACAAAGCATGTGTGGTCGGCATGACATTTGGTGAACCCACCCTGAAGCACAACAACACCAAACCACTCAAACCACGCACGAGGAGACTACTTCAGCCCATACAAGGACTTCTGCAAAAGGCAAACACTGCCCAAATACTCCCCTTGAAGCTTGTAATCGGGGGGCAGATCCATATAAACTTTCTCAGCAAGGTCGCCATTGAGGAAGGCATTCTTCACGTCCATCTGATGAAGAGGCCACCCATGGCAGACAGCGAGAGAGACAAACAGACGGGCAGTAGATAGCTTGGCCATTGGGGCAAAGGTCAAGCCGTAATCCCCAGGAGTCTGAGTGAAGACTTTCGCGACAAGACGGGCCTTGTAGCGGTCAAGAGAGTCATCGGCATTATACTTGACAGTGTAAACCCAACGGCAGCCAACAGTTTTCCGACCTGCAGGAAGAGGGACCAAACGCCAGGTGCCCGCCTTCTGTAGTGCGGACATCTCATCCTCCATGGTCGCCACCCACTCAGGGTGCTGGAACGCCTCAGTCATCGAACTCAGAACTCTGATCTGGTCGGTAGCAGTCAGGAAAGCCCGGTACCCTGAGAAAGACGCTGGTAGGACACATAGCTTGCCACAGGATAGTCAGTAACACAAGAACGCTTACCCTTGCGAAGTGCAATGGGTAAGTCAGAGGAGGGAAGAATATCACCTGCCAGAGGATGTGGCACAAGGTCCTGTGAGCTGGGCGTAACCAGTGGATCCCGAAGAATATGGTGGACATGTGAGGGCTCGCGTGGGCCACGAGTGTATGTCTGCAATGGAAGAGAGTCGTGCAGCGAAGCAAGGGCAACCGGAGCCGGTTGTGGCGGAGCAGGAGCAACAGGGATAGAGGAGGTATCATAGAAGGGGGCATCCTCAAAGAACGTAACATCCAGGGAGTGAAAAGTCCTGCGAGAAGAGGGGTCAAAACACCTATAGCCCTTGGAAGAGGAGGAATATCCCAAAAATAAGCACCGGATAGCTTTGTCATCAAGATTTGTCCGAGTCGGACGACGGTCCTGGACAAAATACACACCCAAACGCCCGGAGAGGGACAAGAAACAGAGGGCGGTGGGGAGATAAAAGACTAAGGGGTACCCGACCCGCTAAAGGCTGACAAGGCAGACGGTTGACTAAGAAGGTCCCCGTAAGAAGGGCGGCACTCCAAAATGACTTGGGGACATGAGACCCACGAAGAAGAGACCGGGTCACATTCAAGAGAGATGACGATTCTTGAGTTCCGCCACGCTGTTCTGTTCTGGTGTATAGGGACAGGAGAACGGATGAAGGGTTCCTTGGGTAGCAAGGAAAGCAGTGAAAGAGGAAGAAGTATACTTCCCCCCCCCCCCCCGTTATTGGAGCGAGGGACCCAAATACGAGAGGAAAACTGAGTCGTAACTGTATTAGTAAACTGGGTATATAAATCAAAGACATCAGATTTGGCACGCATAAGATAGACCCAACAGCAACGAGTAAAATCATCTATAAAAGTAACAAAATACCAAAAACCATCATAAGAAACAACCAGGGCAGGTCCCCAAACATCTGAATGAATAATATCAAACGGTGCAAAACTACGAGAAACAGAAAAAGGATAGGTAGTGCGTGTATGTTTACTAAGCTGACACACATCACACTGAAAAGAGTTCTAAAACGAGACACTCGGAAAAAGCAACGACACAATCTGGGGAATCGCATGCCCCAGTCTAGCATGCCAAAGAGCAGGTGAAGTAGTAGCAGCAGCAATGGATGGGGGTGAGAGACGGGGCGAAAGAGGTGGAAGATCCAGCTGGTATAGCCCGTCGTGCTCACGGCCGTAGCCAAAAGTCCTCGTGGTCAGGTCCTGAAAAACACAGCCAGAAGGAAAAAATGTCACCAAGCAGTGCAACGAACGAGTCAATTGACTAACAGAACGAAGATTTAAAGCAAGTTTGGGAACATGAAGAACTGAACCCAAGGAGAAGGAGGGAGTCAGAGGAACTGTGCCCCGGTGAAGGATGGGGGTCACAGAGCCATCGGTAAGGTGAACCTGCCAATGGACGCTCAGGGACTCAAGAGAAGAGAACAAGTGTGTCTCACCAGTCATGTGATCAGTGGCCCCGGAGTCAATCACCGAGGGAGAAGAGGACCCCTCTTGAGTGACATGAAAGGCCATTGAGGTACCTGACGCAGACGCTGAAGTCGACGAGAACGACGAGGAGGCAGGTAACGGCTGAGCAGGAAGAGGCTGGTGCGGAGTCTGAAACGGAGAGTGCAACTGAAGCTGAGACTGGAGTTGTTGCACTTGAGCCATAAGCTGACTCCAGTCGGCGGAAGGAGCCCCGGAAGAGGCACTGGAATCAGGTTGGCCCCCAAAGTCGGAAGAAGTAGCGGCGGCGGCACTCGTGGAGGGGGACTGCTGGCATAGGTGAGGAAAGAGCAGCTAGCATCGGGCCTTCTCATGACCAGTCCGGAGGCAGTGCTGACACTGAACAAAGACAAATGGGCTGTCGCGGCCACCCCCGCGCCCTTTAGAGGTAGAAGTACGCCCCCCGCGCGCAAAAGAAGGACGACCTAAAGCCAGGGCCATTTGGTCTGGAATAGGAACAGAAGCTGGAACGGGCAAAATAGCAGTCAGGCGGGCACGGCGCTCATGCTCCTCCACTATGGAATAAGTATCCAAGATATCAGGAAGAGGGTTCATGCTGACAATCTGAACCCTAATCTGCTCAAACTCAGGCCTTAAGCCCATCAGGAACTGATAGGTCTCCCGCTTCTCCTGCCGCCGCTTGGCAACAAGAAGATCCTCTGGATGTGGAAAAGCACTGAGCGGCTCAAGGTCAGAAAGCTCATGGAATCTCCCTGAGAGAAAGGTTAAGTACTCGTGCACAGAACGATCCCCCTGACGAGCAGTAGAAATCTCCTGGAAGACAGAATAAATCCGCGTATCAACGCGTGTTTGACCGTACGTAAGCGTCAAGGCAGCCCAAAGGGACGGCACTGAATCGAATCGCATGAACTGCTCGCAAATGCGGGGCTCCATGGAGCACTGAAGCCACTCGAGAATCTTTTTTTGTGCGTCATTGACGGATAGTCTTTTTGACGGAAGGCTTGGGAACACCATTAGGTTCAAGCCAATCAAGCTTGTAATGTCCGGCAAGATGGACTCGCACGGAGTTGGACCAAGCGATAAAGTTTTTTTCATTGAGAAGGGCGGTTGTAATGCGCTGAGCAAATCCATCATTCAAACCAAAGAGGGAGGAATCCATGTGATGGGAAGAAGAGAACCCTCCCCCAAAAAAAATCCCATGGGAGGAAAGCAGGGAAACCCTTAAACAGAAGAGGAAAAATCCTTCCCAAAAAAGAAAGGAAGACCGTAGATCACAGATCTAAGTCATGAGAAGAAAAGAAGTGAGGGAAGGGGCGGTAAACACCAACCAAATCGGCGGCGGAAGAAACAATCGAAGGAGAAAAAAAAAAGAGGAAGTCGGCTGTAGCAGGATCGACGACAGCAGGATCACCGGTAACAAAAGATAACGGCGGAGCAGAAGAAGCCGGCTGCAGCAGAGGAAAACGACAGGAGAAGAAAAACACGACAGCAGCAGGAGCGGCAGCAGCGAGATCCGCGATGCCCTCACATCGCGCGGAGACAGCGTTGAACGATGCGGGAAGAAATCGCGTCGGAGATCGGCGAAGACAGCACGATGCGGGAAGTTAGGGCGAAGCGGGATCGGGGTTCGTTTTCCTCCTATGATACCAAATTAAGTGAGAGGAAAGAAATTGTATTTATCCACAAAGGGGGGAAATAGGTATATATATATATATATGAGATACAAGGGGCACATAAACGGAAAATAAATAACACGTCAATATACTGCATGCATTCTGATAAGCACGTTGAGCTCAAAAGGCAAGTTGATGATCTTCTTCGAAAGCAATTTATTCGAGAGCCAGAGTCCGTGTGTGGATCCCGCCCTTCTTACCCCTAAAAAGGAGGGTAGTTGGCGTATGTACATAGAAGGCGGAGCCACCAATAAAATTACTGCCAAATATCATTTCCCCATTTCACGGCTTGACTATTTATTGGACACTATGTCTGGTGCCAAGATAAATTTCAAGATCGATCTTCATAGTAGGTACCACCAGATTCGAGTTCACGAAGGGTGACGAGTGAAAGACAGTTTTTAAGACTAAGGATGGTCCATATGAGTGGCTAGTCATGTCGTTTGGGTTGTCGAATGCCCTGAACACTTTCATGATAATCATGATACGGGTAATACATCATACATGGGCAAGTTTCTGATTGTATACTTTGACGATATCCTGATCTATACCTAGACCCAGACTGACCACCTCGACCATTTGAGGCTTATATTTGGCACCCTCCGTTGGGAGAAACTATTCATGAATTTGAAAAATAGCTCCTTCCTATCTGAGTCAATTCACTTTTTGAGATTTTTCGTGTCATCCACCAGTGTATTTGTTGACCCCAGTGTATTTGTTGACCCCGAAAACGTCATATTTATTCGTGATTGGACTGTGCCTACGACTATCCACGAGGCTTGCAGCTTCCCCAGACTTGTTATAGGAGGTTTGTCCAAGGGTCCAGTACGATCATTGCCCCATTCATGAGTTTTCTCCGGAAAGGCGAGTTTCGGTGGACCGTCGCGGCCACTAGAGCATTTGAAGAGATCAAGGAGAGATTGTCGAAGACCCCTATTTTGAGACTTCCTGATTTTAGTCATGCATTTGAGGTTGTGTGTGATGCGTCTGGTGTCGGTATTGGAGCGTGTTGAGCCAAGAGGGACATCCAAGTTCTTTCTTTAGTGAAAAACTGAACAAAGCAAAACAAAAATACTTGAATTACGATTAGAAATTTCCAAATCCGCTGATACATTGGGTCGTCACGTCTCCCTATTACAAATTTACAGACTATGAGCATACAAGTGGCTGGACTTGAGAGAATGATCATGGACTACCCGACATGCCCTAATTTTGGCGATATTTATGCATTCATGTCCAGAGATCCTCCAAACCCGATCGAGGGATTCCAGATCTTTGAGAGATATTTGTATCGGGGCTCTCGCCTATGTATACCACAGATTTCCTACCATGATTACTTGATTTGGGAGTTACATGTGGGCAAGGGCCGCTGGATACTTTAGGAACGATAAGTCCATAGCCATTGTTGAGGATCGCTTCTATTGGCCGAGACTAAAGAATAACGTAGTTGGCGTCGTCTTCTATTACCGTATCTGTCAAATGGCCAAGGGCACTAAACAAAACACAAGTCTGTACACACTATTACATGTCTCACACCTCCCTTGGGAGGACATCAGTATGGACTTCGTGCTCGGACTCACCCAAACTCTTCGAAAGCACGATTCCATCTTTGTTGACCCTGAGACGCACCCTAGCTTCATTTACTTTGCACTTACGTATTTTTTTTCATATATTTCTCTCGCACAACTATCTTTATTTTGTGGCTCTTCGGGTTGACCGCCCGAGGAAACCTTAAAAAAAAGTCCGGTAATTTAGGTAAGTAGGGTGAGAAAGGCAAGCCTAGGCTATTTTAAGGAAGACAAAATTTTAAAATTAGAGCAATTGTAATAGAAAATATTATATTTGGCCATGTAATTTATTGTCAAATAATGTAGTTGATGGAGGCAATAGGAGATTTATTATTTGCGGCCATTCTAAGATGAAACCAGTCATTTAAAAGTTCATGCCAAACTTAGGCTTTGTTGTTGTATTAATATGGGCTCGTACAAGAAGAAAAAACAACCCGAAAGAATTACAGGAGAACGATCAAATCGTTATCCATATATTACCGGTGAAAATCATTCCTCTGCCCTAGCAGATTCCTTCTTCGGGAGTCCCAGTCGCACGTCGTCACTTTCTCGCGAAACACCAGCCGCCCAAAACGCGAGCGAAGAGTTCCCATCGACTGCTCCAGCCTATGTTGCACTGACACCGACACAGAACACGCGATACGACACGCGACTCGTCAATTCTCAAAAAATACCATATTCCGACACACTGAGACAAGCATATTAAATATTCATTTTTTATAATTATGAAAATCCTAAAACATTTAACAAAAAATAAAAAATTAACAATTAACAAATATTTAAATAAATTAAGTCATGTTTAAATATTACTCATCAAATATTCAAATGCAAAACTTAACAAATGATTAAAAAATGATAGAACATTAACATATTATCATTATATATCATCAGTAAAAATAATGGATTCTCTTGCAAACTTTTTTCCCCACTTTCAATCTTCCTTTTTTCTAGAGAAAATATCTACGTCACTAGTAGATTCACTTTCACTACTTGAAATGCTAGGAGGGGGTAAAGGCACTTCCAAGACAAATTGTCACCCGTCTCACCATGAGTAGCTAACTTAGGGACACGCGTGTTCGATTGAGCGGGAGACGTGTGTCCGATTGAGCGGGACACGCGAATCCCGCGTGAGCCAGCGTGTCGGATTTCCGACTCGAGTGTCGGAGAGTCAGACGAGTGTCGGACTCTCCGACACCGACACCGACACGCTGGGCATTTTGAAGTGTCGGTGCTTCATAGGCTCCAGCC
The DNA here is from genome assembly GCA_039513925.1 of Platanthera zijinensis. Lineage (NCBI taxonomy): Eukaryota > Viridiplantae > Streptophyta > Magnoliopsida > Asparagales > Orchidaceae > Platanthera > Platanthera zijinensis. Next base: position 157,732,815 of record CM077094.1, read on the forward strand.
CGCGATCAAGTCGTCTGACGTCGTCGACCCCGCCACCCTCTTCCGGCGTCGTCCATTCCAATTGCGTGGGAGTGTCGTCAACTGCAGTTCCCTGTTCTGGTGCTCCCTCTGCTCACTCAGCTTGCTGATTGGAGCAATCAACAGACCGAGCCTTGCTTTCTCTCCCCTGCTAGACTAATTTGGTCTGGAAGGGCATCCTCGGCTAAATTTGGGTGCTCTCGCTCCAATCACGTAGTTTACTTTCATGTGCTCCACTAAATAATTCTAATCTTGCCCCGAACATTCTATTTGCTTATTTTATCGTTATTCATAAACTATTGTTGTAATTTTGCTTGTGGTGGTACTAATCCCGCGGAGGGTTCGACTTGTAAGACACATAAGAATTCCACTAGAGCGATATTAGCGAATCTCTTAAAGCTTAGACCGACGAGATTGATTTGCGCGGGAAAATCCGATTTGGTCGCTCGACCCTCTTTGTTTTCCAAAATTAATTTCAAACCTTAATAACAGCTGACATCAATTTGATATCAGAGCATTTCGATTCACTTCTAGTGTAGATCGGTCGATCTGTTGTTTTAATAAATAAATAAGGGGTTTAACGGTTTTTATTTTAATCTTCATTTAACAATTTAAAAAAAATTGTAAATAAAATTACAATTTTTTTTTTGAATTTTAAATTTAAAAAAAAATTGTTTTCCTCCCACTCGTAAACACTCTCTTTTTAAATCAATTTTTTTAATCAACTAAAATATTTTGTAATTAAAAAAAATCAAATCGTTTTCAATGGATAAACGAGTAGATCACTTAAAGATGAGAGTCGGAGATTTAACCCAACGAATGAGCAATTTAATGAAAACGGTCGAAACTCTCGCTGCCAATGTGGGTAGTGTCACACACGTAATGAATGGCCTGCGTACTTCAGTTAATAATATCGAAGTCACCATACACGTAAACAGAGCACCTGCCCCCGTGATCGAAGTAGATCGTAACCCTAAGCCACTAAAATTCGCACACCCCAACCCCCATAACTAACCACATCACCAACCCCGTTGGGATATGGGAATTAAGTTGGATGTAGGTGACTTCGAAGGGCGATTAGAATTGAGGGTTGTTTAGAGTGGTGTGAAAGGATGGATCGTTTCCTAGCTTGGAAACAATTGCCCCAGGCTATGCAAGTTGAATAAGCTACTCTTAGGTTAAAGGGATCAACACTAGTTTGGTGTGGACAATTAGAGAGATCTCGGTTCAATTTAAGCATGCCCCCCATCACCACGTGGGCTGAGTTTAAAACACAACTTCGAAAACGATATGTACCCCCCCTGATTATTTGCAGACCCTGTACTGCCGGTTACATAACCTACAGCTACGGCAAGACAAATAATCGGTGGATGACTATACGAATGAATTCCTAGTTCTTCAGTCTCGCCTCGACCTCCGAGAGGATGACGATATGACCGTCTCCCGTAATCTGGACGGGTTACAATATGTCATTAGAGATCAACTAGAATTATTTGATTATAAGGACCCAGGAGAGATCTCGAGCCGCGCACGTAGAGTAGAGTCTTCAAAGAAGCGAACATCTGGAGTCAGGTCTACTGATAGGCCTCCACCGACTCACACTTACATTCCTGCTGATAGGATTGCTGGACCCTCTCGACCTGCAGTACCCATGAGTACCCCGACACTCCCTGCCCCACCCTCTAGAGGCAAGGAGGTTATAGGCACTAGACCTTAGCCTAGGACGTTTTGATGTTTCAAGTGTATGGAGTCGGATCATAAATCTTCTGAGTGCCTGCGACGCCACTTCGTCTTCATCATTGATTCTGATAGTCGATCAGAACCTGAGTATGGGGTCTTCCTTAGTGATTCTCAGATTGACCCGACCCCTGAGACTGAGTTCGAGAGCGAGTGCGAAGTTAAGGGAGAGCAATCTGATCAGTTAGTGTATATTCTCCAACATAGTCTCCTAAATCCTAAGACTCCCGCTGACGACTGGTTGAGAAATAATATTTTTCGTACCATCGTCAGCATACAGGGACAGTTCTACTCCATCATCATAGATAGCGGTAGCATGAAGAACTTTGTTTCTCAACGCATGGTTGATAAGTTAAAATTAAAAACGCAGCCCCTAGAAAAACCTATAGTTTGTCATAGGTCACTAGCAGTACGACCATCTCTATCACGCACCAGTGTCGAGTCGAGTTTTCCATAGGTAGTACGTATCAGGATGTAGTATGGTGTCACGTTGCTACTATCGAGGTTCGCCACATCCTATTAGGATGACCTTGGCAGTACGATAGGCACGTTATTCACAACAGTGAAAAGAAATCTCACTCCTTCAAGCGCATTGAACACAAGATCGTTCTTCTTCCCCAGAAGAATAGTCTTGTCCTCAGAGCCCCAGAGAGGCCTTCATACCCACCTACTGTAGTCTCTGCGATATCTTTTCCCTCCGCCACCATGTTACTGACTGGGTCCCCATTCCAAGAGGAGATAAAGGATAGTGAGGTCGTTTATATGTTGTCTGGTATCGATTCCGCTCCCACTACATTAGACGTCCCTAGTATAGTGTGCGACCTCTCATTGATGAGTTCTCTGAAATTATGTCGGAGGAGTTGCCCGATCAACTACCCCCAATGAGAGATGCACAGCACTACAACGACCTCATCCCAGGAGTTAGCTTACCTTGTTTACCCCATTATCGCATGAGGCTGAAAGAGCATAAGAAGCTACATAGGCAGGTGACCGATCTAATTTTGAAGGGTAACGTTAGAGAGAGTATGAGTGTGTGTGTCGTCTCTGCATTACTAGTTCCTAAGAAAGATGGGACTTGCCGTATGTGTGTAGACAGTCGGGCGATTAATAAAATTACGATTAAATATCGCTTTCCGATTCCCCGATTGGATGACATGCTTGATATGCTTAGTGGATCCCACGTATTTTCGAAGACTGATTTAAAAAGTGGATACCACCAGATTAGCATTCGCTCTGGGGATGAATAGAAGACTGTATTTAAGACTAGAGAGGGTTTATACAAGCGGTTGGTGATGCCTTTTGGTTTCTCCAATGCACCCAACACCTTTATGCGAGTGATGAATCGGGTGCTTAGGCCACTCATAGGAATCTGCATAGTGGTATATTTTGATGATATATTAATTTATAGTCTCAATCCTGATCAGCACCTGACTCATCTGAGGCAAGTATTAGAAATCCAGCGCACAAATAAATCCAGCGCACTAGTCTGATCTTCTTAGGATATATCGTTTCTTCTGAGGGTATTAAAGTTGATAGAGAGAAGGTCAAGACAATAGAATCATGGTCTAGCCCTATGACGATTACTGAGACTCGGGGATTTCATGGGCTAGCATCTTTTTATTGGCGATTTATTCGGAACTTTAGTACCTTGATAGCAAATGTGACTGATTGTTTGAAGAAGGGACTGTTCATTTCAACTGAAGAAGTCGAGCGTGCGTTTATATTAGTTAAAGAGAGACTCACAAGTGCACCTGTATTAGCGATGTCTGATTTTGATAAAAAATTTGAGATTGATTGTGATGCATCTATAATAGGCATCAGCGAAGTTTTGAGCCAGGAGGATCAACCCATGACATTCTTTATTGAGAAGCTGGACGAGGCAAAAACTAGATATTTCACCTATGACAGAGTTTTACGTTATCGTTCAAGCTCTCCGCCATTGGAGACACTATATAATTCACCATGAGTTTGTGCTGAATACTGATCACGAGTTACTAAAACACCTGAACTCCTAAAAGAAGATCGGACGTCATGCCAAGTGGGTTGCTTACCTGCGGGAGTTCACTTTTCATTTAAAGCACCAACTTGGTGTCACGAATCGCATAGCCAACGCACTTAGTCGTCGTTCTCATTTACTAGTCACACTGCAGCCTTTCATTATGACTTAGACTCAACGCGATTTATACGCCACTAATCATTTTTGCGACATTTGGATCTCATATCAGCATAATGGAACTGATCCCACTACATAGTACGTAGTGAGTGAGGGATATCTATTTAGGGGCACCCACATTTGTATTTGCGAAGGACTACTTTGAGAGACACTACTTTGAGAGCTTCACTCATCCGGGTTAGCGGACACGTAGGTCAATCTAAGTTGTTAGATCTTGCCAGTACTAGTATTATTGGCCTAGGATGAAGCACGATGTCATTGAGTTCATTAGGCACTGTAGGTCTTGTCAATTATATAAAGGGCGCGCTTAAAACACCAAATTATACATACCCTTATCGACACCTGAGAGACTATGGGATGACATCTCGATGGACTTCGTGGTAGGACTTCCTCGCACTCATAGAAAAGTTGATTCTATTGTTGTCGTTGTCGATCGTTTTCAAAAATGGCGCATTTTATTTCGTGTAGAAAAACTTCCAGTGATGTATACGTCGTCGAACTCTTCTTTAAAAAAATCGTTAGATGACACGACATTCCTAGATCGATCACCTCTGATAGAGATAATCGTTTTATGGGATATTTTTGAAAAACACTGTGGACCCGATTGAAAACCAAACTCGAATTTAGCAACACATACCACCCTCAGATCGATGGACAGACTGAGGTCGTTAATAGGAGTTTGGGAGACTTTCTTAGGTGTTTGACTGGGGAGAATCCGAAGAAATGGGATATGTTACTGGCACAAGTTGAATTTGCATTCAATAATTCTACTAATCGCTCCACCAATAAATCACTTTTTGAGATTGTTTATGGGTTCCATATACCTCATCTTCTTGATCATCAATCCATTCCAACCCATCAAGGTGTCTCCTTTGAAGCACAAGCTCTTATTGATTATTTAAAAGATTTACATAAAAATATTATTAATAAATTGCGAGCGACTTCTGAAAAATATAAATCAATGGTCGATCGTCATCGTCGGGAGTTATATTTTTCATAAAGAGATCGAGTGTTTGCTTATTTCGAGAAGCAGAGATTCACTCTGGGTACGTATCATAAGTTAAAGCAGAGGAAGTTTGACCATTTCTGAATCCAGAAGCGCATTGGGAAGAATGAGTATCTCTTAGATTTGCCCGTCAAGTTTTGTACTTCGTCGATAGTCGATCTAACGCCCTTTTTATGGAGATCCACCTAGTTCCAGCCCCAGCCCACCTGATGCAGCTCCAGAGATACAGTCGGACTTGGCACTAGTGCAGACACCCACTACTGAGGAGATAAGCCAGGTTCTTGATGTACGAGGGTTCCTCACTCGCCATGAGACATACCAGCGCTACTTAATTTCCTAGCAAGGACGAGATATCACAAATGGTTCTTGGATTACCAATGAAGAGTTACGGCGACGACGTCCAGATCTCTCCATCGTCAGTATTTGCGAGTTCTCGTTGGGGTCGAGCTCTCTCAACCCCGGGGGAATTGATGCGCCATGGGACGCACTCTAGCTTCATTTACTTTGCATTTACGTATCTTATTTCACGTATTTATCTCGCACAATTGTCTTTATTTTGCGGCTCTTCTGGTTGACCGTTCGAAGAGACTTTAAATAAAAAGGTCTGGTAATTTAGGTAAATGGGGCGAGAAAGGCAAGCCTAGGTTATTTTAAGGAATACATAAATTTAAAATTAGAGCAATAGAAATATTATAGTTGGTCGTGTAATTTCTTACTAATAATGTTATTGATGGAGGCAAGAAGAGATTTATTATTTGCGGCACTTCCAAGATGAAACTTGCCATTTAAAAGTTCATACCAAAATTAGGCTCTCCTGCTGTATTAATATGGGCCCGTACAAGAAGAAAAAACAACTGGGAAGAATTACAGGAGAACAATCAAATCATTCTCCATGTATTATCGGTGAAAATCATTCCTATGCCCTGGCTGATTCCTTCTTCGGGAGTCCCACCCGCACACCGCCGTTTTCTTGGGAAACACCGGCCACCCAGGACGTGATCGAAGAGTTCCCGTCGACTGCTCCAACCCGTGATCAAGTCATCCAACGTTGTCGTCCCTGTCACCTCCTCGGGCGTCGGCCGTTCCAGTTGTGTGGGAGTCCTGCCGACTTTAGTTCCCTGTTCCGGTGCTCCCTCTGCTCGCTCAACTTGCCGATTGGAGCAATCAATGGACCGATCCTTATTTTCTCTCCCCCGCTACACTGATTTGGTCTGAAAGTGCTTTCTCGACGTAACTTTGGGTACTCTCGCTCCAATCACATAGTTTTTTTTTGTGCTCCGTTAAATAATCTTAAACTTGCCTCGAACGTTCTATTTGTTTATTTTATCGTTATTCATAAACTATTGTTGTAATTTTGCTTGTGGTAGTATTAATCCAGTGGAGGGTTCGATTTGTAGGACACGTAAGAATTTCACTCGAGCGATATTAGTGAATCTCTTAAAGCTCGGAGCGACGAGATTGATTTGATTTATCTGCTCGGCCCTCTTTGTTTTCCAAAATTAATTTTAAACCCTAATAACGGCTTACATCACTTGTGAATCGATCAATTTTCGAAGATGGAGCACTTAATAGCTTGTCGCAAGATGGCGAACACATCACATGTTGCATCCATCATTATGAAGGACGTCTTCAGGTTGCATGGTCTACCTAAGTCTAGGGGTGAGCATAAAAAACCGCAAAACACAAAAATCGTTGGCACCGCACAAACCGCAACATTTTTAAACAACACCACATAGTTTCGGTGCGGTGCAATTTTGAACTTTTACAAACCGAGTGTGATTCGGTGAGGTGCATTTTTCGGATCTTGAAAACCGCAAAAACCGCACTGCAGAAACTAATTAAATATTTTTAATTTTCATCAACATGTGACATTTGACATATCACGTACATCTAAATAAAAGTATAACTTATTAATTATTAAATATCAATTAATAATAGTAATTAACTAATTATATTATTGTATATAGTTCCTTTCTTGCTTTAGTTTATTTGTCTCTATCAATTTATTAATGAATTTGCTAATTTATATTCTTAAGTACAAATAGTATCATAATGATTCATCTAACTGTAAATGCGTATTCACTAGTCTTATCTTAAAATTTCAATGTTTGAAAGATAAATAAAGCTACAATTATGTGATGTTGTGCATGTCTAGGACTTGAAACAATTCACATTCATTATATTTGCATTTAAAGTATCATTTCATATGCAACTAAAGCACTTATATCATGAGGATTAAAGTATTTGAAGATCTCTTTTTAGCCTGTGGTTTATTTTGTAGTATTTGTATTTTAAAAATATATGTATTACACATTTTTTCATAATAATATAATTTATGGAATTATGTTCTTGCTTAAATTTAAAATCTTATTCACCTCACATTATCTTTTTTGTGTTTATGTATATCGCGTGATTAAAACCGCACCAAAATCGCAACCGCACCGCAAAAATCTGCACCAAACTGAAACTGCACCGCGCAATTTTTGCTCAGTGCAATTTTGCTCGAGCCAAAACTGCGCCCTTGTGTTGCGGTTGAACCAAAACCGCACCAAACTGCACCCTGTACACCCCTACCTAAGTCTATTGTGTAAGACCGAGGTGTGAGGTTTATGAGTTATTTCTGGAAGACCTTCTAGCATAAGACTGGCACTACCCTCAAGTTTTCTTCAGCCTATCCTCCCCAGACTGAGGTAGTGAATCGTAGCTTAAGAAACCTACTGAGGTGTTTAGTAGGCCAACATCTAGCTAGTTGGAACTTCGTTCTTCCTATCGCGGAGTTTGCACACAATAGTTTTGTCAATAAGTCTACTGAATTAAGTTCATTCCATGTAGTATCAGGATACAAACCTAGGAAGGCTATCGATCTTATTCTCAGTCCACTAGAGTCACGCCCTAGCGAGTCCGCTGAGTCATTGCACGTCATTTGCATGAGTTGCACGATTCGGTTCGTTGTCGAGTCATTACGAGCAATGAACATTATAAAACTTATGCAGATATGCGCAAGCAGGAACAAGTATTTCAGAAAGGTGAATAGGTAATGGTGTGAATCCGCCCTGAGAGGCTCCCTCCAGGGCCTGCCAAAAAGCTAAGTGCAAAGCGAATGAGCTCATACTTGATCATAAGTCGCATCGGGATGAATGGCTACAGATATGATATCCCTGAAAGTATGGGTATTCATCTGGTATTTAATGTTGAAGATCCAACATCAAACTACGAGCATCGCGAGTATATGGACTCAAATAGTGGGGACATCCACCCACACCTCCAGGCATGTCACCTTGTCACCAACGCATTCCGCCCATTCCTAATGTCCACCCCCACAGTTCACCCATTTCTGACGCCCATGCACCTGTGAATTCGTCTTTTATGGCTTCACCCACGGCACCGAAGATCGCACCGGAATCCACACCTCATGAGCTGAGCGATGAGAGCATTACGGAGATCATATCCAACCAACACATTCTTACTACAGACGGACCTCTTTGACGTTACTTAATGAACTTGCAGGGCCGCCCAGACGTTAATGGCACATGGATGCTACCAACAGAACCTAATCGACTCCCTCCTGGATTTCGAATTCAATACGACTGTCTCCATTCATCGGAGATGAAGGCTTTTCAAACAAGGGGAGTTGATGGGGATCCATCAGAGCATGCACCGAGAGGGGTTTGCCGCAAAGAAGGAGCCACATTCATGTACTAGCGCGGGAGGATTGATTAGATCGCCCACGGCACCGCCGATCACACCAGGATCTACCATGCATGAGCTGATACGTCTGAATTCGTGTTCCAACACGTTTTCATATATTATATTGTTATTTTTGCTTTTGTTTTGATGTAATCAAGTTACCTCATCTCTAGCCAATCATACTCGTTGATGGTGGGACGGCCTAGTATCTCTTTATTATAAATAGAGGGGTAGGGGGCTAATTAAGGAATTGCATATTTTGGAGTGTATTTCGGAAATCTTGTGATTACTCTACGGTGCCGACTCTGTGGAACCTTAGGTGACGACTCCTAGACCCTCTCCCGTTTCCCAAAGGTAAGCCTAACCCATAGCCACCTTCCTCCACCTCTTAAAGCCTCTACTGACGCATCTATTGGTGTTTTTTGTTACCGTTGCCCGCCCGTTTCCATTTCATGCTACCACTGCCAGCCCTCTTCTCACTTCCTGCTACTGCCACCCCTCTGTTTTAAAATTCATGCTACCGCCGGCCTTTCCCTACTATTGTTTTCTGCTACCGCCGACTCCTCCAGCCACCATCCTCCTTTTCTGGACCCACCACAAGTCTTCTCGCCATCAGATCTGCCTCCCACGGCTCGTATCTGCCTCCATACAGCCAGATCTACCCTCCCACAGTCTGGATCCGCCTTCATACAGTCGAATCTACCTCCTCACCGCCTGAACCTGCCTCCATACAGATGAATCTACCTTCCCATAGCTTGGATCTGCCTCCATACAGTCGAATCTACCTTTCCTAGCCCGATCCCACCTCCCACAATGAGATCAAGCCGTCTCCATCATCGTCACGCCTCTGATTCCTCCTCGGATCGTCATCAAAGCGCATCGTTTCCCAGGATCTCCATTGCCTTGGACAGCACTCTCACTTGGTGAACTACTTGTCGTACGAGATTATTATTTTCAGTATTATATTATCTTTTGCTCTCATATTTGCTTAGATAGAATTGTTTGTGGATAAATCGTTCTAAATCGTTTGTGATTTGCAGGTGGGACCAATTTGTCTCAAGCTTTGCTTTGGCCCATTGAGCGGAGGAAAACCATTAATTGTCTAGCTAATTGAATGCCTTGTTTTCCTGTTTTAATATTATTGCGTGAGTTGATTATCTTTGTTGCTCGTGGTGATTTGACGATTGCACTGCATATAGAATAGGGGATCTGTGTGTCTAGTTGTACCACCATAGTAGTCTCAGATTTGTGCAACCCTATAGCCTACCCTACATCATGGAGTCTTATAAAAGATTTCAGAGTTCTGTAGAATTACGTAAAGATTTCTAGAATATTAAAAAAGTGTGTATAATACTCTAGAATATTCTAGAAGAGTGTGTAACCTTTTGGATAACATTAGGTGTGTGTAGAGGTATTTAGAATGATGTGAAGTTTTGTAGAAGTTGAGAATAATCTAGAATAGTCTAGAGTACTCCTGAATGTTGTAGAATAGTCTAGAGTACTCTTGTGTTCTATATTTAAAAATAACTTGAGTTTATTATTTTAAAATTGGAATCGAGAATCCGATTTAAATCACTTGCACATAGTCATAAGAGGAGTACATAATAATTTAGAAGAGTCTAGAGTGAGAGTTTTTAGATTCCTTTTTTGGTTGGAGGGAAAATTCCTTAAAAGCTATAAAAAAGGATGTGGGTTCATTTGAGTCAAGCATTCCTAGAATCAATCAAAGCAATATATGTAACCCACCAATAAGTTGAGAGTTGTCAATGTTATGAATAAAATTTGAGTGTTCTTAAGTGTTCTCCCTTTTACACCATAAACTTGTGTGTACATCTAATTTGATTACTAGAAAAGAGGTAAAGCACTTAGCTATTCCGAAGGGAGCAAAAAGGAGCTAAGGCCGCAAGGATCGAGGTTTGAGCGTGTGTCTAGCGCTATGCCCGTTGTAACGGCGCATAGACCGCAACGGGATAACAGTGTGCATTTCAGTTCAAACATTTATGAGCGCAATTTAAGAATCATAATATGTTGCAAGAATACAACAACAACATTCAAGCCATTATCCCACAATAGTGGGGTCGGCAATAAGGATCCTTTGTCGTCATTGTGCCCTATCTTTTGTCATAATCTCACTAATGCCTAAGTACATCATGTCTTTCCATACAATTTCATTCCAAGTCTTTTTTGGTCTATCCGAAGGGCCCAAAAAGGAGTTAAGGAAGCAATGATCAAGGTTTGAGCGTGTGTCCAGCGCTATGCCCGTTGTAGCGGCGCATAGACCCCCATGGGATAACAGTGCGCATTTCAGTTCAAACATTTATGAGCGCAGTTTAAGAATCATAATATGTTGCAAGAATACAACAACAACATTCAAGCTTTTATCCCACTATAATGGGGTCGGCTATAAGGATCCTTTGTCGTCATTGTGCCCTATCTTTTGTCATAATCTCACCAATGCCTAAGTACATCATGTCTTTCCTTACAGTTTCATTCCAAGTCTTTATTGGTCTACCCCTCCCTCGTTTAGCATTCCTAGTAAGTAGACTCTCATAACGCCTAACAGGTGCCTCTAATGGTCTCCTTTGTACGTGCCCAAAAAATCTTAGACGAGCTTCTCGCATTTTCTCTGCAATTGGTGCTACTCCTGTCTTATCCGTGATACGTTCATTCCTAATTTTATCCAATCTCGTGTGTCCAAACATCCACCTAAGCATTCTCATCTCCGCAACTCCCATTTTTTGCTCATGTACACAATTCACTGCCCAACAATCAGAACCATAGAGCGTCGCAGGTCTAATTGCAGTACGGTAAAACTTGCCCTTAAGTTTTAGTGGTACTTTACGATCACATAAGATCCCTGACGCGCCTCTCCACTTCAACCAACCTGCTTGGATTCTATGTGTCGCATCTTTATCAATACCTCCGTCTTTTTGAACTATCAATCCAAGATATTTAAAAAACTCACTACGGGAAATATCTTGATCACCCAACTTAATAACGAAGTCGTCTGTCCTTCTTGTACTGTTAAATTTAAGCTTCATATACTCCGTCTTTGCCATACTCAACCTAAAACCCTACTTTTCTAAAGTATCTCGCCAAGATTCAAGTTTTGCGTTTACACACTCGCGCGTCTCATCAACCAAAACGATATCATCCGCAAACAATAAATACCAAGGTATTGCTTGTTGGAAATGTCTAGTGAGCTCATCTAAGATGAGGGTAAAGAGATAAGGGCTTAAAGTTGAACCTTGATGTAAGTCAATAGTGATAGGGAATTCCTGTGTTAATCCTCCAGATGTCATCACCCTTGTCACTGAATTTGTATATATATTTTTGATTGTGTCAATATATGATATATTTACCAAGGTTTTGAAAACCGGACCGGACATCGAACCGGCAGAGGGAAAGGTTCAAGGTCGAACCGACCGGTTCAACTGGGGTCGAACCGACCGGTTCAACCGGGGTCGAACCGTTACATATATATATATATATATACATATATATATATACATATATATATATACATATATATATATACATATATATATATACATATATATATATACATATATATATACATATATATACATATATATACATATATATATATATTAAAAAATAAAAATAATTAACATTATTTTAGAAATTTACATATAAATTAATAATTCATTATCATTATATTGTGATACAAATAAAATGATGTATACATTATCACTATACTTGTAAAGCTTCGTTTTGCGTGATGTTTTTGCTCTGTTGAGTTTGGACAAAAACGACATTGTAATAGAGTAATAGAATGGAGATTTGGAATAAAAATGGTTAAGATCACAATCAAGAAAATAAAACTAGTTTTTTACTTTTGAACATAAAAGTGTACGAAGTTTCTTATACAAGGTCGGAAGTTCAAGAGCGACGGTTCATAACCACCACGTTGATGACCGCCACCGCCGTGTCAATCTTTAATTTTTAAAAGATAATTTAATATGTTAATATGTGAATACAACTAAAAAATATGTAATTAATATTTATATAGATATGTATATTAATTGTATATATTTATTTTATATATACGTAAATATTTATATGTATATAATATATTATGAGAAAAAACAATAAGAATCAAATGGTCAGGTGGTCAGCCCTTAACTTAATCTGGTCTTGGTGGGGGTTCGAATCCCCCCATTAACATTTTTTCCATTATTTAATAGCGGGCTTTGGCCCGCCCGGTTTTGTGAAACCGCGCCCGGTTCCCGGCCCACCGGTCCGCCCGCCCGGTTCCGCGGTCTTAAGCGGTCCGGTTTACTTACCTGAATCGGACCGGTTGTGTCCCCGGTTCGCGGTTCGACCGGTCCGACCGGCCGGTCCGGTCCGTTTTTTAAAAGCCTGATATTTACACATTTCTTTTCTAAAACTCTTCATAAGATCTCTCTTGGAACTTTATCATAAGTCTTCTCAAGATCAATAAACAACATATGCAAATCTTGTTTTCTTTCTCGATAGTTGTCAAATGAGTCTCCTCAAGAGATGTATAGCTTTCATGGTCGACCTCCCTAGCATGAATTCAAATTGATTCTTTGAAATATTAGTCTCTCGTCTTAATTTTTTTTCTATTACTCGTTCTCATAGTTTCATGGAATGAATCATCAATTTAATTCATCTGTAATTAACACAATTTTATATATCCTCTTTATTTTTATACAAAAGTATAAAGATACTTTCTCTCCATTGGTCTGACATGCTCTTTGACTTTAGTATCTTATTGAAAAAACATGTAAGCCACAAAATTCCTTCATTTCCTAAACATTTTCATACTTCGATGAGTATATCGCCTGGCTCAATCGCCTTTTTATTTTTCATCTTATTTAGAACATTTTTTACCTCTGATACTTGATTTTATGATAAAACGTTATGTTCTTATACTTCTCTGATTTACTTAACTCTTTCAAGTTCAATTCATTGTCTTTTATTTCATTATAGAGTTGATAAAAGTATCTTTTTCATCGTTCTTTAATATCCACATCAACCATCAAAAATGTATCTGTCTCGACCTTTATGCATTTTACTTGACTTAAATCTCTTGTCTTTCTTTCTCTAGCTCGAGCAATTTAAAAAGAAAGACGAGAGATTTAAGTCAAGTAAAATCCATAAAGGATGAGACATACAGTTTTGACGGTTGATGTGGAAATTAAAAAGCGATGGAAAAGATATTTTTATCAACTTTATAATGAAACAAAGGACAGTGAATTGAACTTTGAAGAGTTAAATAAATCAGAGAAGTATAAGAACATAATGTTTTATCATAAAATTCAAGTATCAGAGGTAAAAGATGCTATAAATAAGAAGAAAATGGAATTTACATATCTTAAATAAAATTTATAGAAATAAACTCTTATTCCAAGTAATTTACATATCTTATATGTCCAAAACAAACACATATTTAATTATTCATATTGATTTTATGAGCTATACTAGTAGTTTCTTTGGCAAGTGAGAAACTTTAAGTTTTGGCACCATCCCTCGTTATCATTAGCCACTTTAAAATTCCCTACTATTCATTTCAACCATAAACGATAAAATTCTTCTCTAGTTTGTCTTACGCTTATGATGAAGACCCAGGGTTAGGGTTTTAAAAATAAATATTTTTCAAGCAAAATAATAGATTTGTGATAAAAAAATTAGGACTTTAAAAATGGTTTGATTTTTAATTTTTTTAAAAGAGGGGCCTAGTGGCCAAAATCGAGTTCTCGCACGTAATCAAACTCATAGTTTGGACTTCAGGAAATTCGTTGATTTCGTTTGAGTAGAACTCTCAAGTACTTATTCGGATCGAACCTTGCACGAGATTAACACAACCACAAGCAAATCCAAATTAACAATTTATGAAATAACGGAATTTAAAATAACGAGAACGTTCGAAGGTGGGCTCAAGATTATTTAAGTTGTTGCCTAAATTTAATCTAATAAAAGGAGCATGAGAAGAGTGTCGGATACCACAATCGGGTTGATCCACTCGGTGCAGATCGCTGACTTCCACGATGGAGGTTGAAACTGGACGAAGGAGTATTGTCGTGGGAGAAGAGCGCTGGAATAAAATGGCAAAGTCGACAACACCCACTTGCAGGTGGAGGCCAGCGACAACGGAATGCCAATGATGGCGTGGTTCGTCGTTGACGAGCAGAGGTTGCATAAAAGGAAGGGCCGGCGGCGGAGATCTGCCGGCAATTAGTGGTAGATTGCAGTCGGCATCGTCACCGAACGGGTGCAGCAACAGGCAGGAGGTTCCGGTCAACATTTTGGCGCGGAGATGAACGGAGGCGTCACTTTCTGGAGGATCCTTCCAATCGAAACTCCAGGTGTTGAGTTGAACTTGCAGGTGTTGATGGGATTCCGCCGGTAATGCAGAGGGAATAAGCGTGGATTCGTTTTCTGCAATTTTTCCTGGTCCCCTTCTTCCTTTGGTAGAGGCCTATTTAATAGACAGTTAATGTTGGTTGTCGTTATTATATTTTATTCTTATTTCTTTTCTTTTCAAAATCAGACCTGACATTCTTTATTAGTGCAATTTTTCAAATGATTTCCCAAAAGAATCATTCTCTGTTTGACTATTTCCAATGCAAGCGGCTTCCATAATTGATTTCTTTGGATTTCAAATATTGAATTTTAGATCCTATTCTCAATTAAATTTATGCGAATTTTAAATAATTTGAGCTTGCATTTTCTCGTCCTAACTTTCCTAAATTACTGGACCATTTATTTAAGGTCTCACGGGGTGGTCAAACCGACGAGTCGACAAAATATTGTAGGTGCACGGGAAAGAAATACGAGACAATAACAAAACATAATAATGATAACACATGACGCATGATGACGTCATGTATATTTGGATGCGGTGGAGGTTGCATCAGCTTAGATCCTAAAAAAGTTGGAATGGAAAAAGTTAGCCTTTAAATAAAAAACTAAGCGAGAAACTTACCTATTTAATTGCTATACAAGCAAAGCAAAGGTTTACTAACAATATTCACATGGCATTTTCTTTCAAAAAGAATAAAGCAGTCTACTTAATCAGTTTATAAGGCACATTTCATATTTTGTTTATATGAACAAATAAAAGTAATTATAAGGTGTAATAGAAAAGTAACATTCATTGGAGAAATATTCATTCTTAACAATTCATGCTTTCATATTTCATTCCAATGTATTCATTTATTTTTTGCTATTTCTATATTCATTTTCAATGTGTTTTCATTTCATTATGTTAAAGATCAATGTATTTATATCAGTCTTCAATCTTTGGGTCAATTCCACTTTGGTCAAACTCAATGCGCACAACTCGCTTAAGACCAGTTAAGGCTAAACTGAGTTGATCCGGGAGTTTGATCCAATGCACACAACTCGATTAAGACCTATTGAGGTCTAACTGGATTTGAATCAGTCTACAAATGTCCTTAACTCTTACATTGATGCATTTGAAGTGATATTTTATCATATGCCATTTTTATTATGATGTTGATAATTTGTGAATTCTCTACCTTTAATGGTAATAGTTTTCATCATGGAATATGATTTCAGTAATGAAAATACTTGAAAGGTAGGCCATAATTAAAGAGATGATCCCTCACCGTGAGTTTCCCTTTTCCTTTGTCCTTTCTGGGATCATCATGATGTTTATCTGGTGATGTCATCCCTCTTCATATCTGAAAGTAAACATCAATTGAACATGGTTCATGGCATTAATTATTTATGGGGTAGAATCTAAGGGTGATTTAGACAAAAAAGGTTTGTAGTGTAAGGGAAAATGACTCCTAAAATCATATTATATCCTCAAATGAAGCCAATTTCATCTCCAATACAATTAGAATGTCTATTTTCCTAATATACTGGATTGCTCTTATAATTATATGCTTATCTTTATCATCATTTATGTCCCATAAAGTGAAAACTATTCAACAATTCATGACATCCCAATTTTATCATATTAACAAATCATGCATTCTTACAATCAGCCGCCTCATAAATCCCAATCAAGTATACATAAAGTATTTAATTCAGTAAATCCTTCATCATTCATACAATAATATGAAGCTAATCAACTCTAAAATTTAAATAAAACCATAGATAATCATGATTTATTGTGGACATATATGAAAATGCAATAATTATATGCAAAAGCAACCCTCTCATGGGGAAAAACAGCAGCCCCGTGAGTGAAAATTGTAATTTCAGCCATTTCCTACAAAGGACGGCAGTCCTAGGAATAAAAACAACAATTCCATCCATTAGACATGAATTTCCAGCAATCTTTCGTGTGATTCACAGCACAATGTTCAACATTAATAATTATAAATATGATCCCCTAAAATTCCAGCAAGATGGGAATCGAACCCCCATCAATTCCAATTAATTTCTTCATCAAAATGTTTAATAAGATTGCATGCAATCCAACCTAGGGCATTCATACATACATGTATAACAATCCATGATTTAAAACTCTAAAATAAGGATTGAAAATCCAAATCAACATCCAAATGAAATCCCCATAGTCTGCCCTATTAAATTCAAGAATTTAAAGCTCTAATTCCTTACAATCTCAAAGAAATCCTTACTTCTCATATTATCAAAATTTTCTATGGGAATTCTGAGGTTTTCTTCTTTCAAATTTCCAAAAAATCATAACTATGATGCTCAATATTTGCATAAAGGAGAGGGGAAAAAGGAGGAGAAGGGATTACAGTGAGGAATAATGAAAAATGTGAAGATATTGGAGTCTAACAAGCAAATCCTTTCACAGCCCAAACACTAAAATTGCAGCTCTTACAAGCTGACTAGGGAGAGAGATCAGAGCAAATGGAGGACTTTCTCCCCGTTGAAATCGAGACCAAGGGGAGGGAGATTGGCGAGAAAAAGGGAAGGAGACTTGTGGCTTCTGAGAGCCCTAGGTGAGAGCGGCGAGACTTCTGGGTGAGGCACGTGAGATTTAGAAGATAAGGAGGGCTCAGAAATGTTTATTCTCCTTGGGCCGGTCCAAATATCACCACCCAACTCTAAAACTAGATTAATTAGTGTTGGAATCAAAAATTGGCCCTCAACGAGAGTTCGACCCTGCGGTGTAGCTAACACCTACTTCTCTCAAGCCCAAGCCCCTGACCAGCCACAAGGAACCAAAGAACTGACCCTAGGCTACAGCATGGATGTCCCTCCACTAACCCGGAAGATCTCAGAGCGTTTCCCCTACTTAGCCAAGTGTTCAGCTAAGAATACCTCAGAAAACGCTACAAGACTTCAGAAAATGAGAAAAACATTGCCTTCTGAGGTATCCTGTGGGTCTATATAGATTCCAACAATTTTGTCTGCCTACAGCGTAGCTCCGCTGTTCCAAAAGACTATATGCAGCCCAAAGTGGTTTGCCAACAGTCAAACTCCGTTGTTCTGAGGAGCTAGATGCGGGCCTCTAGGGACAGCCAGGTAAATTTACCTCAGGACCAAACTGGGCAGGAGGCTTCCCGCATGCCCCGGCGAAAGGCTTTTCAATCGTCTGGCCGAATGTGGATCTGCCCACCCAAGGAAATCGATCTAAGAGCTGATGCGTCGAGCACAGAAGGATCATTCAACGCCTTAGGACCAAAGAGCGTCGAGAGCGTCGAGTGAAGGGTGATCACTCGACGCCTAAAACCAAAGAGCGTCAAGAGCGTTGAGAGCGAGAGCTACATTCAACGCCTTAACTCAAAAAGCGCTGAGAGCGTTGAGAGCGAGAGCTACACTCAACGCCTTAACTCAAAAAACACCGAGAGCATTGAGACGAGAGCTACGCTCAACGTCTTAACTCAGAAAGCACTGAGAGCGTTGAGAGCGAGAGCTACACTCAACGCTTAACTCAGAAAGCGTCGAGAGCGTTGAGAGCGAAAGCTACACTCAACGCCTAAACTCAGAAAGCGCTGAGAGCGTTGAGAGCGAGAGCTACACTCAACGCCTGAACTCAGAAAGTTCTAAGAGCGTTGAGAGCAAGAGCTGCACTCAACGCCTCAACTCAGAAAGCGTTGAGAGCGTTGAGAGCGAGATCTACATTCAACGCCTCAACCAGAAAGCGCTGAGAGCGTTGAGAGCGAGAGCTACACTCAACGCCTTAACTCAGAAAGGGCTGAGAGCGTTGAGAGAAAGAGCTACACTCAACGCCTTAACTCAGAAAGCGCTGAGAGCGAGAGCTACACTCAACGCCTCAACTCAGAAAGCGCTGAGAGCGAGAGATACACTCAACGCCTTAACTCAGAAAACGTTGAGAGCGAGAGCTACACTCTTCCCACTCCGGGGGCTTTCCGGCTACCTAGGCGGAAGCCTTTCCGCCTGCCCTGGCGAAAGGCTCTTGAATTACCTGCCCTGGGGAAAAGACCCACTCAGCGAATATAGGGTTGTACACAATCCCCGCTTTTTGCGAGCGAGTCCTACGCTCGGAAAGAAAAGTCCAACCCCTAATATTCGGTGAGTGTTTGCTAACCTGGAAGGGAATATTTTGCGGGTCCTACTTTGGCCCTATATATATGCCCGAGCATGTCTCCAAAACATCGTTCAACCTACTATTGCTTATCGCTTGAGCTCTCGCGTTGCTTCGAGGATGTATGCCAAACGAGACGCGAGACTGCTCTCGCAAGAGGTCCAGGACCGTCTTGCCGCTGCTCAGGCGAGAGCTCTCGCCGACTACGCTGGGTTCGCCCCCTGTCTTATGGGCAATAGGCCAGCAGTCTCGGCTTATCGGCGGAAGAAGGCCAAGTCGGTTCGGCGAGATTGTTCTAGGAATGAGCCCGCCTCGCCGACCCCAACCCATGTTCGCGAGGAGCTCTTCCGCCAGAGGTTCTTTTCTTGCCCCGCCTTTTGGCGCTAACCCCCAAAGCGGGCTTGTCGTATTGATATATTACCTCTCGCAGGGGACGGTTCCGGAAGGCGTCGTTGATGCTTCTCCGGCGAATACCGAGTCAACCCGGCTTCCCGAAAAAAACTTACAGTCGGTCTCGGTGGTTTCCCCTCCGATTACCCGGGTCGGGCCTGTGATTGCTTCCGGTAATTTTCTTACCAGGCTTTCGCTTTAACTGGTTTGTTTTTTCTTCTTTCGCTTAAATAGCTTTCCGCAGTACCCACTTTTGGAATCTTGGGTGTCGTCAGCCCGAGGCTCGGGACTCCCGCCGCCAAGGACCCTATCGATCCAGCGACCGGCCTTCCCCTCTCTCCCAGGAGAGCTGCTGACAAGTCTCCTGCTCCTGCGCCGGATTCTCGCCCACCCGGCGGGGAGGGCACTGCCCTCTCGCCTCTGGCCGAGACTCATTCGCCGGGGCAGACATCCTTCCCCCCGGGTCGGGGAAAACCGCACCGCCCACTCCTTGAGAAACATTTTGAAGGGAGACCAGGATCTTCCCACCAGCAATCAGGTAAACACTGCCCCTTCTCGCCCCTTGATTACTCATCCCGTCCCTAAATTGGCCCTGACACAGCCCCCTGACCAGATCATCGGGAGACTGCAGAGGAGCCCGACGCGGATGAGGAGGTGATCTCGCCGCCGCGTTCCCCAAGCGAGATGGTGAGCATCCTTGAAGCCTCCGGAGATGCCGAGAAGCAGAGAGAGAGAATAGTTGAAGTCTTGTTGAAACTCATTTGGATGCGGCGAGAGGACTCCTCACAGGAAACTACCCTCCTGGCAGCGATTGAGCGGCGTTTATGTGTGATCGAGCGGGATTATGCGCACCTTGGCGAGACGGAGCGCCTGAGAGGCGGATGCGAGGAGACTTCTCCCGGAAGGCACATCGCGCGAGCTCGGGACCAACTGCGTCCGGTCCACCGTGATCTTACCGCCGTAACAGCCTATCACTATCCGCGAGTGCCCCCGAGGACAGGGAGGCGAGGTCAGGGTCGCTAGGGGTGGAGCAATACTGTGCCCCACTGGTTCTCGCCCCTTCTTACCCCAACCTCCCGGTCTACCTTTCTCGCCATGTACCCCTTTTCGCGCTTATATAATAAACAGTGAATATTTTTTTTAATTGCTCTCGCCCAGCGAGAGGCCTATTGTATTTGACCTTTTATTTTTCACGTCATTCTTACTATCTTGTCGAATGCCTAGCTCATGCGTCATGTTTACTTTTCATACTCGTCGTTGCTTCGCTCTCACCTAGGATCCCTCCCGGAGGCTCTCGCCATCTGTAGGTACAGGAAGCGTCGGCGGGGCGGGGAGGGATACGAAACGTCGAAATATCAAAGTTGCTATCCGCACTTCCGCCGTTAGGTAAAATCTCATGATTACCGTGTTTTCTATAAATAGGTCGGCTTACCAACCGCATTTACTTCCATTTGATTATGAACCTTCGTCTTCCCCCTTCCTCGCTCTCGCCACTTCTGCAACCTCAAGCCTCTCGTCTACGATTCTCCTCTCCCTTTCCGTCATTTTACAAAATGTCAGGCGAGACCGAGGGCCATACCAGGTGCGCGCAGAACTTCATCGAGCACGACATCCCCCCTGTCGTTTAACCGAGGCGGAGTATAGCTCCGCAGTCGCGAACTATATTCCGCCTGAGTTTGTCGCGCGCAACCCCGGGAGTGAAGACAGGGTCAACTTCATGCCGGAAGGGGAGCTTGTCATACCGCTGGAGAACTTTGAGGTAGGGTTCCGCCTCTCCCTCTGGCCGGAAGTGCGTCAGGCCCTCCGGTACTATAGAGTGGTCCCGGCCCAACTCAATCCTAACCCCATTGCGCTTCTAGTGGCTTTCGTCTGTTACATGCGCGCGGAAAGGATTGAGTTCAATCTCTCCATCTTCCGGAAACTATTCAACTTCCGGGCCAAAAGCGGGATCGTCTTCTTCTCGGGGCAGACGATCAAGATCAACGGTCTCGCCAACAAGAATCACAACTGGCATCAGAAATTCGTTTTCGTATCCGAGAACTTCGGCAACGTTCCCCTCTCGCCGATCCAGTGCGATGAGGCGACTTACAAGCCTCCGGCACTTAAGGGACGCGAGACAGCCATCCTCACCTTCTTCGGTACCAAGAACTTCGAAGTTAAGTTCTTGCGGCGGGATCTCGACTCTCTTCCACCGGCTCTCGCCGGCGAAGATACCATTCCGCCTTATCCCTTTAATCTCTCGCTTCGAACTATAAGACTTACTTTTACGGCTTTGAAAGGTGAGCGGGAGATCCCCCCTCAACCAACCTTTCGACGAGACCAGGGGTTCCGCCGCCACCCTGGCTCTCGCCAAGTCCGCAGCCCTCGCTTGTCGGGATGAGCCGGGTTCTTCCTCCCAGCAGAGTGTTCAGAAGCGGAAGTCTGACGCTCCTCCTTCGGCCCCTTCCAAGAAGTCAAAACCATCTGCGGCGAACAAGGGCAAATCCGTCGCCGAAACCCCAGCCGAAGCCCCACCTGCCGCGGGTGAAACGGATGTTGTCGCGCATGTTATCGCTGCCTCAAAGAAAGTTCCCGCGAAACTGGTGTCGAGAGGGCATCGAAATTTCGGCCATGGCGGGAAGCACCTGGATGAGGAGGATCAACCCCTTCTTCAGTAGGACCCGAAGACTAACCGGGTCTCCATCTCGTCGCTCCTTCCCTCATGGGTGGAGCAGGAACACAAGCAGCGACGAAGCCTTCGCGCTCGGCTTCGGGCTTTACAGCCGGGTGGATGCAAGCATATACGACCAGGAATCTACCAGGGCTCTCGCCCATGAAGCTGTTCGAGCCCAGCTGCGCGCGTTTGAGCTTACGCATATGTCTGCACGCCGCAGCCTCAGCATTGAGCACAACCTGGGCGAGGCGCTCAAGTCGTGAGATCTCGCCACTGCCGAGGTGGTCACCCTGAAGGTCAATCTGGCGGCCTCCCAGAAACTTCTCGCTCTCCGCCCGGCGACTGAGGTACGTGAAATTTTTAAGGCCTCCTGCCTCATGTCTATTTCCTGTTACTTAGTTCTAAATGAATTTCCTCGCACGATTCCGCTCAGGACCAGCTATCGCGTGCGCGGGAGGCTGCTCTTAGGTGCGAGATCACGCTGCTGAAGGCCGAGCTCAAACGTGCAAGAGGCCAAGGCACCGGTTCCGCCGCCACTGGACGAGAAGGTCAAGCGTCATCAATATTCCAATTATGACATAGAAGTGATGATGCAGGAGAATGCCCAGGCGGCGGTCAAGTGCGTGATTAAGGTGCTGCGAGAGTCTGGGTTTTTGAACGAGGGCGGCGAGACGCTCACGCCGCGCGGGATCCTGCCTTGGCTGTTCGAACCCATCGCTAAGCCAGCGGGAGAGGATGACTCCCCGAGCGAAGATGACGAAGTAATCTTCGGCGAGAGCGACGGGTCTACTGGCGAGACGTCCAGCGAGAAGCCCGGCGACTCGTCCTGAAGACCTTTCGTCTGTTCTTTTAACTTGTAATTTTTCTTTTTCTTTGAACTTTCATGTAAGGGGCGAGACCCCCAAAAATGTGTAATCTTTTTGGGATGTAGGTTGAGTTTTCTTTTGTCTTTGCCGAAATACTTTTTTATCGTTAATTTTCACTTCTCGTTTATTGTCATTCGCAAGTGCTTCCGCACATTCGCTCAAACCTTAGGCTCTTAGGTGATGACCGCGTGGAACCCTTACTCGCCAAGTGGAGTTTGCCGGAAGGATCTTACCGAAATGTTATTGTCTGAGACCCTCTCTTTTTGCTTCATATCAATCGTGCGCGTTTTTGTGCTTTCGCATACGCCTTAGGCTCTTAGGCGATGACCGCAGTCTGTTCGTTGAATAGATTAATTAGGTAAACTTCGCCGAGAAGGGTATGCCGAGAGGGACATGCCAAAGAGACACGTCGAGAAACCCCTGCCGAGAGAAAGGTGCCGAGATGGGTCTGGATTACCTTATCCCTACTTAGGATAGGTGTTAGTTGTTTGAAAACCTGTTGGCGAGGCTCTTCTTAATGCTTGCCATGAGTCTGACAGCCCCGTCAGCTAGGTGAGAGCCTGACAGCAGGAGCGGTTCCAGATCTAATTACTCCAAGCACTTTACGTCTTGCCACCGAGCGAGCCTTCAGATATGTCAGCTAGTGAGAGCCTGGACAGCGGGTCTACTCGGGGCCGTCAAAACCACAAACTTTTTACCTTACCCCCCAAGCGAGCCTACGGCCCTGTCAGCTAGTGAGAGTCTGGACAGCGGGTCTACTCGGGGCCGAGTGAGCCTTCCAGCCTTGCCAGCTGATGGGAGTCTGGTCAGCGGGATCTACTCGGGGTCGTTCAAACCACAAACTTTTTACCATACCCCCAGAGTGAGCCTAGGACCCTGCCAGCTAGTGAGAGCCTGAACAGCGGGTCTACTCGGGGCCGAGTGCGCCTTCCAGCCCTGCCAGCTGATGGGAGCCTGCTCAGCGGGATCTACTCAGGGTCGTTCAAACCACAAACTTTTTACCTTACCCCCCAAGTGAACCTACGACCCTGCCAGCTAGTGAGAGCCTGGACAGCGGGTGTACTCGGGGCCGAGTGCGCCTTCCAGCCCTACCAACTGATGGGAGTCTGGTCAGCGGATCTACTCAGGGTCGTTCAAACCACAAACTTTTTACCTTACCCCCCAAGCGAGCCTACGGCCTTGTCAGCTAGTGAGAGCCTGGACAGCGGGTCTACTCGGGGCCGAGTGCGTCTTCCAGCCCTGCCAGCTGATGGGAGCTTGGTCAGCGGGATCTACTCGGGGTCGTTCAAACCACAAACTTTTTACCTTACCCTCCAAGCGAGCCTACGACCCTGCCAGCTAGTGAGAGCATGGACAGCGGATCTACTCGGGGCCGAGTGCGTCTTCCAACCCTGTCAGCTGATGGGAGCCTGATCAGCAGGATCTACTCGGGGTCGTTCAAACCTCAAGCTTTTTACCTTACCCCCCAAGCAAGCCTACGGCTCTGCCAGCTAGTGAGAGTCTGAACAACGGGTCTACTCGGGGCCGAGTGCGCCTTCCAGCCCTGCCAGCTGATGGGAGCCTGGTCAGCGGGATCTACTCGGGGTCATTCAAACCACAAACTTTTACGCAAAACTTCAAGAGAAACAAACCCGAAACAATTCAATGAATTCATTATAATATGATGTACAATCTTACCCCAACTAAGGGTAAAAACGCTTCAGGTCGTCGTCACTCCAGGTGTGGCCCATGGTCACCCCTTCCACATCCTGGAGGTGGTATCCTCCCGACCCCAGGGCCTTTTCAACTATGTATGGACCCTCACAGTTAGGATTGAGCTTCCCAACGGCTGCCGGCCTTCCAGCGGCGTCGACCTTCTTCAAGGTCAGATCTCATTCTTTGAACTGCTTGATCCTGACATGTTTATCGAAGTACTTGCCCATCCTCCGTTTAATCTCCACCTGTCTGACGGCGGACACGTCGCAAAGTTCATCTACCATGTCCAGAGAGAGTCGCAGCTCCCCTTCATTTTCTTCCCTCCATTCCTCATCTCCTCTGCTGGCGGTCACGACTCGCGGCGACCGAACCTCAAACTCCACGGGCAAGACCGCCTCGCACCCATGGGAAAGTTTGAAGGGGGTCTCTCTGGTGGCCGTGTTGGGGGTTGTCCGCAGAGCCCACAACACCAAGGGGAGTTGCTCTACCCAACTCCCCAGTCTCCCCCTCAAGTTCTCTACCTTCTTCTTAAGCAGGTTCGCCATTATTTTATTTGCCGCCTCCACCTGGTCGTTGCTCCTTGAGTGGTGGACGGAGGCAAACCTGAGGTCAATCCCCAACTGGGTGCAGAAACCGATGAATTCTTCGCTAGCAAACTTGGGCTAATTATCCGTGACAATGGCTTGAGCCAACCCATGTCGGCAGATGATTTCCCCCCATACAAAATTTCTGATGACTTGGGAGGTCACCTTGGTCAACGCCTTGACCTCCAGCCACTTTGAGAAATAATCAATCATGACTAAAAGGAACCTTCTCTGCCCGCTTGTCGGGGAAAAAGACTCAACCAAGTCCATCCCCCAGATGACGAAAGGTCATGACGATGTGATGCTTGGAAGCATTTGGGCGGGCAAGAGTTGGAGGGGGCATATAGCTGACACTTTTGGCACCTCCTTGCAAAATCCGTCGTATCCCTCCTCAGGGATAGCCAGAAGTATCCCTGTCTGACCACCCTTGCTTCCAAAGTTCTGCCTCCCGAGTGACTGCCACATTCGCAAGAGTGTATTTCCTCCAGGATCCGCGGGATCTCCTCTTCTGCCACGCATCGTGCCAGGAGCCCTGACAACATCTTCCAATGCAGCCCTCCTTCATGCATTAAGTAATGTGTTGATTTGTGCCTGAAGCCCTTCGCATCTCTGGTTCACCCATGAGGGTCGCCGATCCACTTCCATCAACTCTCCCTCCTCGATCGCTGGGTGGAACAGCTCGGTCAAAGTTCCTCCACCCCGGGGTCCAAATTTAGTCAACCGATCGGCTGCTGCACTCTCCTCCCTGGGGACATGCTGGATTGAGAAGGTCCGGAACTCGCCAACAATCACCCTTACCTTGGACAAGTATTTCTTGAGGGTAGGCTCCCTAGCCTCATACTCATCCCTGACCTGCAACGCCACCACCAACGAGTCTGTGAACACTTCCACGTCATGTACCCCGAGCTCTTTGGCCAGTCGCAGCCCTGCTATGACGGCATCATATTCCGCTTGATTGTTGGTGATGGAGAAGTGCAAGACCACAGCCTGTTCTATGGTGACCCCCAGAGGGCTTACTAGCACTACCCCTCCCCCTAGAGAATGCTTTCCCGAGCTTTCCCGAGGCTCCGTCAACCAACATCTTCCAAGCATCCCGCGACGGTGGCTTATCACCTTCTACTTCAACGACGTAGTCGGCCAAGAAATCGGACACCACTTGCGCCTTGATAGAGAGTCGCGACACAAAAGTGATATGAAACTCACTCAGCTCGATGGACCACTTGGCCAACGGCCCGAGTGTTCCACCCCTTCGAAAATCTTGGGCAGGGGGTGGTCCGTCACTACCTTGATCGAATGGGTCTGAAAGTACGGCCTAAGCTTCCTGGAATAGATGATCAAGGAGAAGACCAACTTCTCCAGGATGAGGTAACGGAGCTCAGCCTTCTTCAAGATTCTGCTGGCGTAATAGATGGGTAACTGCTTCTTCCCTTCTTCCCTGACCAAAACATAGCTTATGGCCTCCGCCCCCACCCCGAGATACAAAGCTAGATCCTTCCCCTCTTTCGGGATCTGAAGGAGCGGCGATTAGGAGAGTTGTCCCTTCAATGCCTGGAAAGCCTCCTCGCATTCTTGTGTCCACTCGAACTTCTGGTTTCCCCGCAGCACCTTGAAGAAAGGTGAGCATTTCTCCCCAACCCGGGAGAGAAACCTACTCAGCCCGGCGAGCTTACCCGTCAGGCGTTGAACCTCCTTAGTGTTACGTGGTGATTCCAAGTCTATTATGGTCTTTATCTTATCGGGGTTAGGCTCTACCCCTGTGGGGGTTAGAAGATGGTCAAGGAACTTTCATCGGCTTGCCCCAAAGACGCACTTCAAGGGGTTTAGCTGCATCTTGTATTTCCGCAAGGTGGAGAACGTTTCTTCCAAGTCAAGAAGATGGGAGTCCACCTCCCTACTCTTCACCATGAGGTCGTCAACATAGACCTCCAGATTTCTCCCCCTCTGATTTTGGAAAATCCGGTTCATCATACGCTGGTACATAGCTCCCGCGTTCTTTAGCTCAATGGGCATCATCTTATAGCTGAAGCATCCATCCCTCGTGATGAAGGAGACATCTTTGACATCGGGGGGTGCATTTGAATCTGATGGTAACCTGAAAAAGCATCCAAAAAACTCATAATAGAAAAACCGACGGTTGAATCAACCAGCTCATCGATCCGAGGCAGGGGGTAGCAATCCTTAGAGCATGATTTGTTTAAAAGCGAAAAGTCTACACACATTCTTCACCTCTCATCTCCCTTTTTTACCATTACCACGTTGAAAACCCAGACTGGATACTGGATCTCCGATACAAAACCTGTCTCGAGGAGCTTCTTTACCTCCTCATGAATGGGCTCATCTAGCTTCGTGGCGATGGTCCTCACCTTCTGGCGGATGGGGCGTGTCTAGGGGTCGAGATTCAGACGGTGGCATACCACGTCCGTATCAATGCTCGGCATGTCTGTCGCGCTCCAAGCGAAGACGTCGATGTTCTTTTGGATGCACTCCTGCATCCTCTCCTGATCTTCAGGGCTCAGGCGGCCGCTGATCCTCACCCGCTCTGCCTTCCCCGCCCTGGTGAAGACCTCCATCTCCACGACTTCCTCCGCCGGCTCCAATCGGGACTGCTCCCTCCGATCCTCGGCTTTCCACCCTGCTCGGGCTCTTCCTCTTCTCCTGTTTCCTCAACCTCCACCACCTCTGACTTCCCGCAGCTCCACTTCCCCCCTGGGCCTCTAACCCTGCTTCACCTTCTCCCTGCTCCTTCTCCACAGCTTTCTCCCCGACCTCCAATATGCTCACTTCCCCCTCCTGTGCAACCTCCTCCTGCGCCGCCAGCTCATCCAACTCCTCCGCCTTCGCCATCCAAGATATGGTGTTGACAGCCGTCACATAGCACTGTTTTGCCACCTTTGGATCTCCCCTGATCCGGACCTGGACTCCTCCATTGCTGAACTTGAGGCATTGATGGAATGAGGAGGGGACGCAACGAAAGGCGCTGATGAGGGAGCGCCCAAAGATGACATTGTAGCTGCTCGGAGCGTCAACAATGACGAACTGACAGTTCCTCGACACCCCCTCCAGCGTCACGTGCAGTCTCACCCCTCCCTCAACTTCCTTCCTCTCCTCTGAGAACTCGAACATCGGTCCATCTGAGGCCAACACCCTCCGAGCCTCCACCTTAATCTCATCGAACGCCTTCTTGAAAATCACGTTCACAGAGCTCTCATTGTCCACCAGAATCGTGGAGACCGTGAAGTTCTCCACGACCGACTGGATCACCAAGGCGTCGCAGAATGGGTCTTCGTAGTCTGGCATGTCCTTTGACGAGAAAGTGATCTTTTCCTCCTGGGGGGGAGTCAGGGAGGTCGAGGTGACGCTCCTCCTGTACATGGTTTGGAAGCTCCCCTTACGGGTGGGCTCAATCCCCACTCCCCCGTGGATCACTCTGATCCCTCCTCGGGCTCCCACATCTGCCTGATCCTCGCACTTATCCTCTCCTCCTCCTGGCAGAACTTCTTCGATCCTCACGGGCGGCTGCTGCTGCACTTACCCCTAGCTTCCCTCATCTCCAGAAACTCTGGGCAGGTGGCTGTCGCGTGACCCTCCACCTGATGAAAGTCACAGTAAGACAACGTCACCCTGCCTACTCTTCTCCTTCCTCCTCCCCTAGCTCCTCTTCTCTCTCCCCTTGCTCGGGCGATCGTCATCGCCACCTGCTGCTGCGGGAGAGGGGGCCTCTGCCCCTGCCTCTAAGCCGGCAGATTAAAACTTCCTTGACCGCAGAATTTCTCCCCACCTTGGAATCCTCCCCTCTGCCCCTGGGGGTGACCTTCTTGAGGCTTCCAGGCCAATCGGTTGTTCGGCTCCCTGCACCCCCAACCTTGGTTTTGCACATGGTGCCCCTGACCTCGGGGCTCTTCTCTCCTCCTCTCCTCTCTCTGCTCTCTCTGCTTCCCTGCTCCTGGCTCCTTCACATCCTCCTCCGACAATCTGGCCAACTTCTTGGCGAACGTCGGGTTGGCCGCCTCGATCTCTATCTCCTTCGCCGCCCTCTCCATCAGCTCCTCAAAAGAGAGGGGGCACTCTTTTCAGCTTCATGTTGAAGAACCCAGATCTCAATCCCAAGGTAAACGCGAGCATCAGCGTGTAACTCGGAACCTACTGAACTAGAAAAATCTCCTCCTGGAACCGATCGACAAAGTGTCCTACCGTCTCCTCCAGCTTTTGCTTGATGGCGAACAAGCTCTCCGCCCTCTTCTTCCTCTTCTTCAACGTAGAGAACCTCAACAGGAACCCACGGAGCAAATCTTCAAAGCAATAGATGGAACTTGCGGGAAGTTGATGAAACCAGTCACTGGCCTTCTCCTTAAAAGTGATGGCGAAGACCCTGCACTTGAAGGCGTCTGATGTCTGCCTAATGGAGACGGCATCTTCGAACCACTGAACATGTTGCATTGGGTCGTCCCTTCCCGTGTAGTAAGACATATCTCGCTCTTTGAACCCGTCGGGGACCGGGCCAAAGACAATCAATTCACTGAAAGGGCTCCCGCCCACAACCTGGCGAGAGGGCACATCCCGCGGCCTCGGCTCGCTAACCCTGTCAGTGCTGGCCTGCCCGGGGAAGAGTTCCCGCCCGGCGATATCCCTTTCGGTACTCTCCGTCGGAATCTCCTTCCCGGGGCGCTGTCCGGGAGCGTTTCGCCCAAAGATGGGGCCGCAACTACTGGAACCGGAGGCGTTTCCCAGTCGCTTCTCGCAGGGAAAGCCAAATGGATGATCTGCAAGACTTCCCGCCTGAAGTCTTCCAGCATCCCCATCATCACCACACTGGCCGGAGGTGGAGAACCTCCCGAGCCTGCTCCATCGGCTTCGCATCTAGCCATGAGACTTAGCCTGAGATTTTCTTGTATCACCTACGGTCCACGCTCACCGCACCAGAAATGTTGGAACCAAAAACTGGCCCTCAACGAGAGTTCGGACCTTGGGGTGTAGCTAACATTTACTTCTCCCAAGCTCAGACCCTTGACCAGCCACAAGGAACCAAAGAACTGACCATGGGCTATAGCACGGAGGTCCCTCCACTAACCCGGAAGATCTCAGAGCGCTTCCCCTCCTTAGCCAAGTGTTGAGCTAAGGATACCTCAGAAAGCGCTACAAGACTTCAGAAAATGAGAAAAACTTTGCCTTCTGAGGTATCCTATGGGTCTATTTATAGATTCCAACAATCTGGTCTGTCTACAGTGTAGCTCCGCTGTTCCAAAAGACTATATGCAGCCCAAAGTGGTTTGTCAACAGCCAAACTCCAATGTTCTGAGGAGCTAGATGCAGACCTCTAGGGACAGCTAGGTAAATTTACCTCTGGACTAAACTGGGCGGGAGGCTTCCCGCATACCTAGGCGAAAGCCCTTCCGCCCGCCCCGTCGAAAGGCTTTTCAATCGCCTGGCCGAATGTAGGTCTGCCCGCCCAAGGAAATCGATCTAATAGCTGATGCGTCGAGCACAGAAGGATCATTCAACGCCTTAGGACCAAAGAACGTCGAGTGAAGGGTGATCACTCGAAGCCTAAAACCAAAGAGCGTCGAGAGCGTTGAGAGCGAGAGCTACACTCAACGCCTTAACTCAGAAAGCGCTGAGAGCATTGAGAGCGAGAGCTACACTCAACGCCTTAACTAAGAAAGCGTCGAGAGCGTTGAGAGCGAGCTACACTCAACGCCTTAACTCAGAAAGCACGGAGAGCGTTGAGAGCAAGAGTTACACGCAACTAACTCCGAAAGCGGCGAGAGCGTTAAGAGCGAGAGCTACACTAAACGTCTGAACTCAGAAAGCGCTGAGAGCGTTGAGAGCAAGAGCTACACTCAACGCCTGAACTCAGAAAGCGTTGAGAGCGAGAGCTACACTCAACGCCTCAACTCAGAAAGCGCTGAGAGCGTTGAGAGCGAGAGCTACACTCAACGCCTCAACTCAGAAAGCGTTGAGAGTGAGAGCTACACTCAAAGCCTTAACTGAGAAAGCGTTGAGAGCGTTGAGAGCGTTGAGAGCGAGAGCTACACTCAACGCCTCAACTCAGAAAGCATTGAAAGCGTTAAGAGTGAGAGCTACACTCAAAGCCTTAACTCAGAAAGCGTTGGGAGCGTTGAGAGCGAGAGCTACACTCAACGCCTCAACTCAGAAAGCGCTGAGAGCGTTGAGAGCGAGAGCTACACTCAACGCCTCAACTCATAAAGCGTTGAGAGCGTTGAGACTTGAGAGCGAGAGCTACACTCAACGCCTTAACTCAGAAAGCGCCGAGAGCGTTGAGAGCGAGAGCTACAGTCAACGCCTTTGGTCTGAAGAGTTCTGCCCACTACGGGGGCTTTCTGCCAATCCAAGCGGAAGCCTTTCCGCCTGCCCTGGCAAAAGACTCTTGAATTACCTGCCCTAGGGGAGAAGACTCACTCAGCGAATACAGGGTTGTACAATTAGGTCTTAAATGAACCCAAACAGTTTATTATTCTTTTAATTCTCCTAATCCAGCAGATTTTATGATTGGTACAACATTAGAAATTAGCACATCAATATGCAATAATATTTATTATTCACACATCAAAATAAATCACCACGCATAACAATTTCAATTTAAAACTTCGTTAAAACATAAGTTATGAATTAAAATTATTACGGTGACATTTAGTCAATAAGTTTCTCTTATTTATTTTTTCAAAAAATAATTTATTTAAAAGTTTATTAGTTTTATGCAATCGTGCGAGATTCGGGTGTTACATCCGTGACATTTGGTATCAAATCCATGTTACGCAAGGGGACGCATCAATCAACAAGGCATATGAGGGAAGAGTTCCGACGGAGTTTTAGGGGTCATAAGACAACATCGCAATGTTGCTTGAGCAATATGGAGTTTGTTATTGCGACAGTCCAAGCGAGGGGTGAGGACATATCCAAGTGCATGGTGGAGCCAAAATCCAAAGAGGAGGTCCAAAGAGAGATGTAGGATGTTCTTGATGTGAAGGCTAGTAAACTCTTGAAGAGGAGGGAATCTCTATCAACCATGTTGAAAGCTAAAAATCAATAGAAAGGGGAAAGTGATGAATGGAAAACGTCAGTTCATCATATATGCAAAATCATCTACCACAAGTGGTTCAAGGGTCTTGGAACAACGGAATAGGTTTGTTGGAGGTCCAGCATACACCACTCGATCAGTGGCGTTATTGCTACTTTCTTATAGGAAAAAGTAACACTTTTTCCATAAGTTCGAGCTTATGGACCAGTTTGGTATGAGTGTGATTCTACAATTTGGTATTAGAGGTCACGGGATCGAGATGGGGGGAGGGGGCAATGGTCTACTTGTAATTAGCTTGATATCCCCAATCCTCTTTTGACCTGTGTGGGTTCAGCGGGTTAGGCAGTCATTGGTTGCGGTGAGTCGTGCTGGCCATTGGTGGTGCCATTGTTAAATTCTTATTGGAAAAAGTAGAACTCTTTCCATAAGTTTGAGCTTATGCATCAGTTGGGTATGCGCTTGATCCGTTTAAGCAACTAAAGAAGACAGGAACTCTTTTCATAAGTTTGAGCTCATGCACCAGTTGAGTATGAGCTTGATCCTTTTAAGCAGCTAAAGAAGACAGGAACAACCACAATAAAAGTGTTGAAGTTGACAGAAACATTTCTTAGAATACAAATTCGTGCGAAAGACTGCAATTAAGCGCTAAAATGGCAGAAACGTGCTTACCTTCTGCGAGCCCGGGCAGGGAAGAGCTTTGCGAGTTCGTCAGTGGACATGTCAAGGAGGGCATCAAGATCCACGCCTCTGTAGCTGAACTTACGAAACAACCTCTTCTTCGGCTGGCTCGAAGCGATATCAGCCCCCACGTCCGCCTGCATAAATTCCTAGGGTTTGAGACGGTAGCTAGCCATGACGAACATTAAGATCTGTTTCATGTAGAAGATGATAGGGCCTCTCACCATTGCTCGAATCTAGATTTGGATGCTGGATAGATCGACTTCGACGGCGACGAATTTTTCTTGAGGCGGCGATGAGGTTGTTCGGCAAGGTTTCGATAGCGGTCAACCGAGAAAACATGGAAGTTGAACCGCGAAAACCTATTTATGGGTTCGTGCTTCTCTTAAACATGGATTATATCACATAAATAACAGTCGAGTAATACATAAAATTAATATATATTAATAAAAATCCATTAATATAGGGCGTTGTTACGTGCACATCACTTTTGGTTATGTCCATACTTTTGATATGTACACATCATAAATTTTATTTGCAGATCAAAATATTAAATAAATGCCATAAATTTTATTTGCATATCAAATTGTTAAATAAACACCAAAATAAAGTAGAGTTTTTTTTTTACTTCAAATACAAAAGATTTCTTCTGTTTTACATTTTAAAGCAACAAAATAAACAAAATAAAAAACAAAAATCACTGATATAACTAAAAAATTGCACGGCCCATTTTTAAGTTCTTGTAGACATGCACGAACATAAAGATATGAATATTAGTTGTCTTAAATAAATAAAATATTTGCAAGTTACTTAAAATTAAATATTTTTACCTGCACGGTCTTTTTGCTTGTTCAAGCTTCCTTTTGGTCGCCCTTTTAAGCGAACCGAAACCAAAGGTTCTACAATTTTGCTTGTTGTAGATCCAATAGCTCCGGTAGTTTCCGTTTCAATTCAGTTTTTTGAATAGCCGATGATATATTGTATTTTTGGAGTATCTCATCCAACTCTACTTGTATGTCATGTGAAGCGAGGCTGAAGCTGGGGTGAGGATAGGGTTTCGGCTTTTGGGAGAAAATAGAAGCGAGGTGTGCATTTAGGTTTAATATGGGTGGGATTGAAAAAAAGTAATGATATTGTTTACTTTAAGAGTTTGGTGTGCACAGCCAAAAGTGGTGTGCACGTAACAACTCCCTTTATTTTAAGAGTTTGGTGTGCACATAGCCAAAAGTGGTGTGCACGTAACAGCGCCCTATTTAAATCATATAATTATTATTTCTAATAATCTCTCACTCGAGCCAACATATATTTAATTTTTAATTGTGCATTACATGATGACCTTGTGAGCTGAAAAATTGATGTCATTATCGAAAATATTTTCATTCAATTTTGTTCATAATTATACTAACAAAGGATCAAAGATATCTTCGATACAATAATCGTAGATAGACTCATCAATGGATGAATTTGTGTGCATGAGTGACAGGCACAAGGCTCCGCCTCTACGACAATCGCGATAGTATTCTGATTGTGATAGTGCACGGGGCAGACCCCCAATGCCCTGCGCAAAAACACTCTGTTCGCGACATTGCATTGGCGTGAGGGCACTCCCTCCTCTCGCAAACCCCCGAACAATATACTCCACCCGCCACTCGTTTTTTTCTTGTGCATGGTGTTGGAACCAAAAATCGGCATCAACGAAAGTTCGGACCCTGGGGTGTAGCTAACACCTACTTCTCTCAAAGTCAGACCATTGACCAGTGACTTGGAACTAAACAACCGACCCTAGGCTACAGCTTAGAGGTCCCTCTACTAATCCGGGAGATCTCAGAGCGCCACATACGCCACTTCCCTTCTCTCTTCTTTATCATTATCATATTGGAGACCCAGCCTTGATACTGGATCTCCGAGATGAAACCTGCGTCAAGAAGCTTCTTGACCTACTCTTAGATGGAATCCTCCAGCTTGGTGGCGATGGTCCTCATCTTCTGGCGGATGGGACGCATCTTAGGGTCCAGGTTCAAGCGGTGGCATGCCACGTCTGCGTCAATGCCCGACATGTCTGCCGCACTACAGGCGATGACGTCGACATTCTTCTGGATGCACTCCCGCATCCTCGCCTGGTCTTCGGGGCTCAGGTCGTCGCTGATCTGCACCCTCTCCGCCTTCCCTGCCTTGGTGTAGACCTCCATCTCCGCGACCTCCTCTGTCGGCTCCAGCCGGGACTGCTCCCTACCGGCCCTCTGCTCCTCCTGTCCAAACTCTTCCTCTCCTCCTACTTCCTCAACCTTTATCGCCTCTACCAGGCTCTCCTTTGGCTCCACTTCTCCGCCTCCCTGGGCCTCCACCCCAACTTCTCCTCCTTCGTACTCCTTTGCAGTCTTCTTTCCAGCCTCCACTAGGCTCACTTCTCCTTCTTCTGCAGCCTCCTCCTGCATTGTCATCTCCTTCTCCAATTCTTCCGCCTCTGTCATCCTGGATATGGTGTCGACGGCAGTCACATAGCACTGTCTCGCCACCTTCGGGTCCCCCTGACCCTGACCTGGACTCCTCCACTGCTAAACTTGAGGCACTGATGAAAAGTGGAGGGGACGCAACGAAAAGCACTGATGAGGGGGCGTTCAAAAATGGCGTTATAGCTACTTGGAGCGTCGATGATGACGAACCGATAGTTCCTCGACACACCCCCCAACTTCACGTGTAGTACCACCCCTCCTTCTACTTCCTTCCTTTCCCCTGAGAACCTTGACACCCCCCCCAACTTCACATGCAGTCCATCAACTCTCCTTCCTCGATCGCCGGGTGGAAAATCTCGGTCAAGGTTCCTCCACCCCGGGGTCCAAACTTAGCCGACCAATCGGCCGCTGTGCTCTCCTCCCTGGGGACATGCTGGATGGAGAATGTCTGAAACCCGCCGACCAACCCCCTTACCTTGGACAAGTACTTCATTAGGGTAGGCTCCCTAGCCTCATACTCACCCCTGATCTGCGACGCCACGACCAACGAGTCTGTGGACACTTCCACATCATGTACCCCGAGCTCTTTGGCCAGTCGTATCCCTGCTATGACGGCCTCGTACTCCGTCTGGTTGTTGGTGATGGGGAAGCGCAAGACCACGACCTGCACAATGATGACCCCCTAAGGGCTTACCAACACTACTCCCCAAAGAATGCTTCCCTGAGGCTCCGTCGACCAACATCTTCCAAGCATCCCGGGGTGGCGGCTTCTCACCCTCTACCTCGACAACGTAGTCGACCAAGAAATCGGCCACTACTTGTGCTTTAATGGAGTGTCGTGGCACAAAACTGATGTCAAAATCACTTAGCTCGATGGACCACTTGGCCAACCGCCCTAAGTGCTCTACCCCCTTCGAAAATCCGGCGTAGAGGATGGTCCATCACTACCTTGATTGAATAGGTCTGAAAGTACGACCTGAGCTTCCTAGCTGAGATGACCAGGGAGAATGCCTATTTTTCCAGGATGGGGTAACGGAACTCAGCCTTCTTTAAGATTCTGCTGATATAATAGACGGGTAACTGCTTTTCCCCTCTTTCCTGAGCAGGATAGAGCTTACGGCCTCCGCCCCTTCCCCGAGGTACAGAGCTAGATCCTCCCCCTCTCTTGAGCTCTGAAAAAGCGGCGCTTGGGAGAGCTGACCCTTAATTGACCGGAAAGCCTCCTCGCATTCTTTCGTCCACTCGAACTTCTGGTTTCCCCGCAGTGCCCTGAAGAAAGATTAGCATTTCTCTCCGGCCCGGGAGAGGAACCTACTTAGCCTGGTGAGTTTACCCATCAGACGCTGAACCGTGTTGGCATTGCGCGGCGACTCCAACTCCATGATAGCCTTTACTTATCTGGGTTAGGTTCCACCCCTGCTAGGGTGAGGAGGTTACCTAGAAACTTTCCTCAGCTTGCCCCAAAGACACACTTTTGGGCGTTGAGCCTCATTTTGAATTTCCTTAAGGTGGCGAATGTCTCTTCCAAGTCAGAGGGATGTGAACCCACGTCTCTACTCTTCACCAGGAGATCATCTACGTAAACCTCCAAATTTTTACCTCTCTGGCTTTGGAAGACCTGGTCCATCATGCGCTGGTACGTAGCCCCCGCATTCTTTAGCCCGAAGGGCATCATCTTATAACTGAATCATCCCTCCCTCGTGATTAAGGAGACATCCTTGACATCTGGGGGATGCATGCGAATCTGATGGTAACCCTAAAAAACATCCAAAAAACTCATAATAGAAAAACCGACGGCTGAATCAACCAGCGCGTCGATCCGAGGCAGGGGGTAGCAATCCTTAGAGCATGATTTATTTAAAAGAGAAAAGTCTACACATATACGCCACTTTCCTTCTCCCTTCTTTACCATTACCACATTGGAGACCCAGTCTGGATACTGGATCTCCGAGATGAAACCTGCATCAAGAAGCTTCTTGACCTCCTCGCGGATGGGCTCCTCTAGCTTGGTGGCGATGTTCCTCATCTTCTGGCAGATGGGACG
The DNA here is from genome assembly GCA_039513925.1 of Platanthera zijinensis. Taxonomy (NCBI): domain Eukaryota; kingdom Viridiplantae; phylum Streptophyta; class Magnoliopsida; order Asparagales; family Orchidaceae; genus Platanthera; species Platanthera zijinensis. The sequence goes on from CM077094.1 coordinate 157,770,321, forward strand.
CGTCTTAGGGTCCAGGTTCAAGCGGTGGCATGCAAGGTCTGCGTCAATGCCTGGCATGTCTGTCGCACTACAGACAAAGACGTCGACATTCTTCTGGATGCACTCCCGCATCCTCGTCTGCTCTTCAGGGCTCAGGTCGTCGCTGATCCACACCCTCTCTGCCTTACCTGCCTCGGTGAAGACCTCCATCTCCACTACCTCCTCTGCCGGCTCCAACCGGGATTGCTCCCTACCGGCCCTCTGCTCCTCCTACCCAAACTCTTCCTCCCCTCCTACTTCCTCAACTTCCATCGCCTCTACCAGGCTCTCTTTTGTCCCCACTTATCCGCCTCCCTGGGCCTCCACCCCAGCTTCTCCTCCTCCCTGCTCCTCCGCAACCTTCTTTCCAGCCTCCATTAGTCTCACTTCTCCTTCTTCTACAGCCTCCTCCTGCATTGTCATCTCCTTCTCCAGTTCTTCCGTCTCTACCATCCTGGATATGGTGTTGACGACAGTCACATAGCACTGTATGACCACCTTCGGGTCCCCCCTGACCCTGACCTGGACTCCTCCACAGCTAAACTCGAGGCACTGATGAAAAGTGGAGGGGACAAAACGAAAAGCACTGATGAGGGGGCGTCCAAAATGGTGTTGTAGATGCTCGGAGTGTCAACGATGATGAACCGACAGTTCCTCGACACCCACCCCAACTTCACGTGCAGTCCCACCACTCCCTCTACTTCTTTCCTTTCCCCTGAGAACCCGAACAATGGTCCATCCGAGGCCAAAACCCTCTGGGTCTCAACCTTCGTCTCATTGAACGCCTTCTTGAAGACCACGTTCACCGAGCTTCCGTTGTCCACCAGAATCCGGGAGACGATGAAATTCTCTACGACTGTCCGAATCACCAAGGCATCACAAAATGGGTCCTCGAAGTTGAGCATATCTTTTGAAGAGAAGGTGATTTTTTCCTCCGGGGGGGGGGGGCTGGGAGGTCGAGGCGACGCTCCTGCGGTACATGTCATGGAAACTCCCTTTACGGGTGGCTTCAATCCCAACTCCCCCATGGATCACTTTGATCCCTCCTCGGGCCCCCTCATCTGTCTGGTCCTCGCATCTATCCTCTCCCCCTGGTAGAACTTCCGCAATCCTCACAGGTAGCTGCTACCTCACCTGCCCCCTGGCCTCCCTCATCTCCAAAAACTCCAGGCAGGTGGCCGTCGCGTGACCTACCTCCTGATGGAAGTCACAGAAAGGCAACGCCACCCTGCCTTCCCTTCTCCTCGCTACTCCTTGGGCTCCTCTCCTTCCTCCTCTACCTCAGACGATCTCCATTGCCTCCTATTGCTGCGGGAGGGGAGCCCTCTACTCCTACCTCCACGACGGCTGATGGAACCTTCCATGCTCACAGAAGTTATCCTTGCCTTGGTATCCTCCCCCTGCCCCTGGGGATGACCTTCTTGGGGCCTCCATCCCAACCGGTTGTTCGGCTCTCGCTGCCTCCAACCCGGGTGTTGCCCCTAACCTCTGGGCCCCTCTCTCCTCCTCTATTATCTCGTCTATCTCTGCCTCCTTGCTCCTTGCTCCTTTACATCTTCCTCTGCCAACTTGGCCAACTTCTTTGCGAAAGCCGGGTTGCCTGCCTCGATCTCTATCTCTTTCGCCGCCCTCTCCATCAGCTCCTCAAAAGAGAGGGGGGACTCTCTTCAGCTCCATGCTAAAGAAACTTGGCCTCAACCCGAGGGTAAAGGCGAGCATTACGGTGTACCCTGACATTTCCTAGACCTGTAGAATTTCTTCATGGAACCTATCAACATAGCGTCCCAGGGTCTCCTCCGGCTTTTGTTTGATGGCAAACAATCACTCTGCCGACTTCTTCCTCTTCTTTGATGTCGAGAACCTCAACAAGAACCCTCAGCGCAAATCCTCAAAGCACTAAATAGAGCTTCTAGGGAGTTGATGGAACCAGTCTCTCGGCTCTTCCTTCAAAGTGATGGCAAAGAGCTGACACTTAAAGGCATCTGACATCTATCTTATGGAAACGACATCCTCGAACCATTGCACGTGTTGCACGGAGTGGTCCCTGCCCGTGTAGTAGGACATGTCGGGCTCTCGGAACCCGTCTGGGACCGGGGCCGAGATGATCAGCTCGCTAAAAGGGCATCTGCCCACAACCTGCCGAGAGAGTACATCTCGGGATCTCGGCTCGCTGAGCCCCTCAGCACTAGCCTGCCCGGGGAAGAGCTCCCGCCCGTCAACATCCCTCTCGCCAACCTCTGTCGAAACCTCCTTTCCCGAATGCTACCCGGGAGCGTTCTCGCCCAACGACGGAGCGGCAACCACTTGAACCTGAGGCGTCGCCCACTCACTCCTTGCCGAGAACGCCAAGTGGATTGTCTGCAAGACTTCTCGCGTGAAGTCTTCCAGCATCCCCAATGTCACCCCACTCGTCGGGGGTGGAGAACTTACTGACCCCGCTCCTTCCTCCTCGCCTCTAGCCATGAGACTAAGCCTGAGATTTTCTTCTATTAATTACAGTCCACGCTCACCGCACCAGAAATGTTAGAACCGAAAATCAGCCTCAACGAGAGTTCGGACCCTGGGGTGTAGCTAACACCTACTTCTCCCAAACCCAGACCCTTGACCAGTGACTTGGAACTAAACAACTGACCCTGTGATACAGCTTGAAGGTCCCTCCACTAACCCGAGAGATCTCAGAGCGCTCCCTCTCCTTATCCAAATGCTGAGTTGAGGATATCTCAGAAAACGCTACAAGACTCTTAGAAGAATGAGAACTTTCTTTTTGAGGTATCTTGTGAGTCTATTTATAGATTCCCAATATCTGGTCTGCCAACAACGTAATTCCGTTGTTCTAAAATTACTGAAATACCCTGGGCTGGTCTGCCAACAGCCAAATTATGCTGTTTTGAATAGCTAAATGCAGACCTCCAAGGGCATATAGGTAAATTTACCTCTGTACCCTACAATGGCGTTGAGTGGAGAAGCACCACTCAACGCCAACCCTTGAAGCTTCCCGCTAACACGGGCGCAAACCTTCCCGCCAGCCCTGGGCGGGAACTCTTCTGGCGCCAGGGACTAGGGCGCTGAGTGGAGAAGCCTCACTCAACGCCCACCCTGATGGCCTCCCGCCGGCCCGAGGGTAAGTCGTCCTGCAAGCCCTATGTGGGAACCCTTTCGCAAGCACTACTCGCCTGACCCGATTTAGCCTAAAGCCTATTCAAACCTGGGCCCTGGGCCTTTGGGACCCACTCGACGAATATGGAGTTGTACACATGAGGTTTGCGAACGACGGTGAGAGCACATTTTTATTGTAGGCAAGAAATTTTGCCTATATAAGAGCACATTTTTTTAAAATTAAAAAACACATTAATTAATGAGATTGAAAATTATGTAATAAAGAGGGTACAATTGGAAGCATGAATGTTTAACCAAAGAGTATTTTTTTCCTTTTTAATATATTATAGATAATCAATGACATAGATTAAGTATGGATGTGTGGCATGTAAATTACATGCAATGTGCTCTAGACATGATTATTTCCAACTGGTCCTACTTTAACTTTAATGAGATAACAATAATTAGATCTAGAGTTCGATAATAAATACTTTATTCTGTAGAATAATAATTAAAAAAATTGTCTAAAACATATAAGCATAAAAAATACAAATGCACACTAATACAACATATCCTATAATGATAAGACACACATATGAGAGTGTGTTTATGAAAGACCTTTGGAGTCAATCTCTTAGCAAGTGTATTTGCTAACATAAAATTTATCTCAATATGCTCGATAAACATCTAACCATATTAAACTCTTTTTTTAACAACCATGAACTTAATTTTTATGAGAAAAGTTGCTCTTATTACTGCCACAAAATAACTTGAGTGGTCTTTCAACATCATCCAAAATGTGTACCCTAGTGACAAAATTATGTAGTCATATCTCAAGATTGGATGCCTAATAACACGTTATGAATTTTGTCGTCAAAGTCGAAGAAGCTATGAGTGTATGTTTGATACTTTTTCATGACATCCAGTAAAATCTGAATCAAAATACTCAATGATCTCTAGCCAATCTGACCTTCTATAAGTAAGCAGGAAAGTCTTTATCCTTTGTAGGTATCACATGTTCCGTTTAGCTATTTTCCAATAATCTAATCTTGGATTACTCAGATATCTATCCAACATTATAATTGTGAATGCAATATTCAGATGCGTACGTACTTGAGCATTCATGAGACTTCCTATAATTGATGCATAAGGAAGTTTTTGCATCTCCAATTTCTCTGCTTTAATTTTGGGGCATTGATTGAGACAAAATTTGTCTCCCTCAACTATAGGGGTATCTCCTGAATTACAGGCTTGCATGCCAAACCTTTTGAGAACCTTATCGATACAGTTTTCCAGCAAACCCAAGTATACCCCGAGTGTGATCTCAGTGTATATATATGCCCAGTACAAAAAGGCATCATCAAGATATTTAATTTCAAATTTCTATATAATAAAATTTTTTTGTTTCATGCATTACATTTAGATCACTGCGGGCAAGCAAGTTCTCATCCACATATAAGACTAGGAAAATGTATCTACTCTTACTGAATCTGTTATGTGTATAATCATTATTAGCATTCATCTAAAAACCGAAGAAAACGACTACTTGAGTCCATAAATGGATTTATTTATTTTGCAAACCATTTGTTTTGGATTTCCAAACTAAAAGTAATTTAGTTGCACCATATAAATCATCTCATCAATGTCTTATTTGAGAAACGCAATCTCAATACTCATCTGATGTAACTCAAGGCAAAAATGTGTTACTAATGTCATAATAATTCTAAAAGAGTCTTTCGATGAAAACAAAAAGAATGTCTCTTTATAGTTAATGTTTTCATTTTGAGTAAATCATTTAGCGATAAAACGTGTTTTATATCTTTCAATGTTACCATTTGAATTTCTTTTAGTTTAAATATTCATTTACAACTAATGAATTTCACACCTTTGGGTGATGTGACAAGATTCCAAATATCATTTTCCTTCATGAACTTCATCTCTTCCTTTATGAAATTAATTCATTGTTGAGAATTAAAACTCTGAATAGACGAATTGAGAATGGTTGGATCATCATAACACCCCCTTGTCATCTTTATGTTTTTGGGGAAAGATGATATAATCAATTGGTATCTCGCTTCTCCTTTCACTAATGGATCTTCATAATGTCAAATGTTTTTGAGATTAGTGAGTTTCTTATTTGAGACTATATGAGGAAGTTATTTAATAATATTTTGATCCTTCATTCTTTTTGATGAAATGATCTTGTGTCTGGATTTATTCTCGTGTTCATCTAGTCAGAGGAGTGGGGGAAAGAAACTCATTTCTCTTTCTCTCACTCTCACTCTCTTCAAACCTCTCTTCAACCTTAGAAGAAAATAAGAAAGGAGGAAGAGGGTTGGAGGAAGACCTTTGGAGAACTGTTGAAGGAGTTCGTATGGTTGGATTTGAGATCTGAGGCTAGATCCGCGAAGAGAAAGGCAAGGTGATCCTTTCTGCCCGGACAAAATCCTTATTCATGGCTCCTAAGCGATCTACAAGGGTAACGACATTCCTTCTTGAACAAGTGAAGTCCTTATTTAGCATGTATATAGAAACCCTCACCAATTGGTGATAACGAGAGATTTCTAATAGGTTGATAGATGATATCCCCGGTATGAAACTTGCATATAGAATTCAAAATCGAAGTACGAAATAGACATGCTGTGTGAAGCTCGTTCGGACAGGTTGGTCTGGATTAGTGATGTTTGATTTGCATGCCGGAGAAGACTCCATGGTTAAACGTATAGATTACGGAGTAAGGATTATTGCAAGTGTTGTAGAAAGTATTGGAGGTGTGCTCCAAGAAAACACCCTTGATTGCAGTAGAATTGAAGTTCTGTTAGTTCCGCGTCGCGGTAGTGTTAACGTCGACGGTAGCTCCTGGTCATATCCAACAAGCCGATTGTGATAGATGTGAAGCCTGGGTCCCGGGGACAGGCGTGCAACATCACACGGCGTGAAGGCCTGTTGTGCCTAGCTGAAGAACAAATGTTATGAATCTGTCAGTATTGTGTCACGGTAGTGCTACCACTTGCGATAACTCCCAATGAGCTGATTTGAGATTGCGAGCCTAGGTCCTGGGGACAAGGTGGGTGGCAGGTGAAGCTATGAGGCCTGCAATGCCTAGCTTAGTGGCCTTGAGTTGGTTATCATATACGGGCTGAGGAAAAGTTCTACCCGCGTCGTGTCAGTGTGATGTCGACGATATGAGCACGGGCAAGCCAATCTGAACTCGTCCCTTACTGGTTGGTGAAGAGGTAGCCCCTCGGTGCGCTATTTGATTTTGGGATAGTCTGTAAGGCATGGTAGCCATGACGGTGAAAGCTCAGTGATGAACCATTAGTCTGGGACTGAGGATGGTCGTAGGACTAGGAATCTAGTATACAGATAATGTGCCCTGAGTGCACGGGATGTGTGGACTTATGAGCCAACGTCTATGGTGAATGGTGCATGAATTGCACGTTCTAATTTCATGAGATATACATGATGTTTACCTGCAGGGAAGGAGCACCGCCGCCCCGAGTGAGGCGCAAGGTCGTTATAATTTGGTTAGCTAAAGCTGACCATTGCCTTGTTTTGCCACCTCTTGGTGGATTGCCCCTATACAAGTGCTAGAGAGCCGAGCAGGAGGTAGAGGGATGCATCCCCTTTTAGCTGTGCCAGCTCTCGAAGGCCAAGCGAAGCGTGTTTTACTGTTTTCATGTATGGTCGACATGTTTGCTGATGTATGTAATGTACTCTTTTGAATAAAACAGTTTGTAAGGCCTTAAGGTCAAAGTACTTTACGTATTTTATTATCATTCCTTTGGGTGTTGTTAATGGACATGCCTGGTGTTGGGACCTTCTTGACTTAAAATCATCCGCTATAATGCAACTCTGAGTTAAGATGCGTTAATGTTTCAGTTTCAATGTATAACTCCACTGACTATCTGTAGAATATGGCGCGACGCCCCGATCGGACCTTTTGTTATATCCTACGTGACGGGTGGGAGTGTTATAATTTGATATCAGACTCTCGTGTCAGTCTTCCATCTTCAAATTCATGGACGAATTCTTTTAAGGGGTGATGACCACATGTATGTGTGTTACGTTTATAACATGAATGTACCCATGAATGTTCACTTAGGAATGAAAATACACATGTTTGTGGAATCAGTGTGTTCCTATAATTGTTTTTTGCAATATGTTTGGTCACTTAATTGTGTGTTTCATGATTATAGGGGAACAGAAGCGGTGCGGGGCAGTCTCAGCCCCAGCGCTTGGCGGAGAGTAGTGTACCAGCTGAGGTGCCTACACCTCCTCCTTCTGCTGAAATAATATGATTGGTTGTTAAAGTCATAGTTGAGCCGGTGGCTATGTGGTTAGTGCTTGATGATCCTTTAGCGATGAGGCAAGCGACATGAAAGTAACTGAAGCGTGTTATGTGCTTTCATCCTCCAACATGGCAGGGAACTGGATCCCCCACTCATGCCGGAGATTGGCTCTCAAGAATAAAGAGAACTCTAACGGCGACAAAGATGGAGGAGAGGCAGAAAGTGCATGTAGCTACCTTTCTTTTGGAAGGAGAGGTAAGACTTTGGTGGGATGAGCTAGAACTACACCAGTTTACTGGAAGACAACTGTCCAAGATCAGTTCTAATGGTTTGTTATGAAGAATCAGTTCTAAAGGTTAACTCAGGGTGAGAGTTGTGTTGATGACTACTTGCATGAGTTTACAAGATTGGGGCGGTATGCAGGCTCGACATTTACTAACAAGGAGTGCAAGACAAACAGATTCTATGAAGGTCTATATGACGATCTGAGGTTGCTTCTTTCAGGTCCGATGATGCGACGCTTTCTGACATTGGTCAATACTGCCCGATCCTTGGAACAAGATCTGAAAAGAGTTCAAAGCAAGAAATACTTTGGTGTGAAAAGTGAGAGTTTAAAGTACCAATCTCTGCAAAATTTGGATACCACAGTAGGTGGGACAAGAAGTCTAACTTTTATGGGACAACTTCTTCATATGTTGTTTATGGAGCAACTATTGGGTGAGGCCCATTTATTTGTTATTCTTGTGGCAAGCAAGGATACATTGCCTGAGACTGTCGGCGTTGTACTCTGAAGGCGGGTGCGACTTATGCGGAGAAACGGAAGGCAAATGAGTCGGTTGCGTTTCATTATGCTCTAGCCTAGCCTAGAGTATACAATATTGGCCAGCAGGATGCTATAAAGCAAAGTGATGCGGTGATAGATACGGTTTAGTATACAGCTTTTACTGTTTTATATACTTTTTACCTTATGTCTTGCTTACTTGTCTGATTTAGGCTTTGTCTTGATTTTGGACTATCCGGCGAGGGTATTATTCGATACAGGGGCTTCTCGCTCATTACTATCCGAGGACTTCATGTTGCATATCGGAGTGCATTTTATTATGTCGAAAGATAGATTGGATATATTACTGCCTAACGTATGTCTGATGCACACAGAAAATCTTGATGTGTTCAGGTGCGGATAGGAGGTCATGACTTTGGATTAGAAGCATCTATACTGCCAATATTTGAGTTCGATGTGATCTTTAACATGGACTGGCTCTTGGAGCAGCGTGTTTGTATTGATTGCAACTTAAAGGAAGTCATGTTGGGGCAGAACATCGAACGTGTGACTAAATTCGTTAGTATGTGAGGATCGAGCAAGATACTGATGTCTGCTCTCTAAGTGGTGAAGGCGGTTCAGGAGGGCGCAGAGTTGTTTTTCACGCTATTGGAGGTCGTAGGGCTGAAGCCTAGTCTGACTAACGTTCTTATTTTGTCAGAGATTGCAGATGTGTTACCTAAAGATCTCCCTGGGATTTCACCTCAGACAGAGATCGACTTCGCTATTGAGTTGGTGTCAGGCGTGAAGACTGTATCATGCTTACCAGACCATATAGTGCTAAAGGTGATGGTGGAATTAAAGGTTCAGGTACAGGAGTTGCTAGAGCAAGACTACATAGGTCCGAGTATGCCACCTTGGAGTGCATCAGTCCTCTTTGTGAAGAAAAATAATGGAAGCTTGCGTATATGCATTGACTACAGTGAACAGAACAAGCTGACGGAAAAGAACAAGTATCCAATTCCAAGAATCAATGATTTATTTGATCAGCTGGTAGGATCAACTGTCTATTCGAAGCAGTATTTGAAGTCTGGTTATTATCAGTTGAGGATCAGAGAAAGTGATATTCCCAAGACTGCGTTTATCCATTATGAGTTCACTGTAATGTCATTTGGTTTAACAAATGCGTCATCAGTATTCATGGACTTGATGTACAGGACCTTTCAAGAGTATCTGGATCGATTTCTAATCGTCTTTATTGATGATATTTTGGTATATTCTCAGTCAGAAGAGGATCATGCAAATCATTTGCGGTTAGTTTTGCATACCCTGAGGAGGAATCAGCTTTATGTTAAGTTCTCTAAGTGTGAGTTTTGGCTATCATCAGTGGCTTTTCTTAGTCATATGGTTAGTGGAGAGGGTATTGTCGTAGATTCGACGAAGATAACTGCGATACGGAAGTGGCCTGTGTTGACTATTGTGGCGGAAGTCAGAAGCTTTCTTAGACTTGCTGGCTACTATAGGTGCTTCATAGAGAACTTTTTATGGATAGCTCTACCTCTCACTACGTTGACAAGAAAATATCAGAAGTTTGTTTGGATGCCAGAGTGCGCGTAAGCTTTTGAGGATTTAAAGATCGTCTGACCACGATGCTTATTTTGTGTTTGCCATGTTGTACAGAAGACTATGAGATCTACAATGATGCATCAGGGAGCAGCTTAGGCTGCGTTCTTCTGCAGTTTAGGAAGGTTATAGCTTATGACTCTCGCCAGTTGAAGATGCATGAAAGGAATTATTCAGTCCACGACTTGGAGTTGACAGCTATATTATTCACCCTAAAGCTGTGGCGACATTACTTTTATGACATTAAGATCAACATTTTTACAGACCATAAGAGTCTAAAGTACTTGTTAAACCAAAAGGATTTGAATATGCGACAAAGGAGATGAATGGAGTATCTTGAAGACTATATGTTTGAGATACACTATGTTCCCAGGAAGGGAAATATTGTCGCAGATGCATTGAGTCGCAGGGTTCCATTGAAGGCCAACGACTACAGATGCATGATGATCATCTTATTCGAGACTTGGACGGCTTGGAGAGCATTTGCGTTGATAGGAGCTCTAGTGCAAATGCATGTTTAAACTGGTCGGAGGTGTTATGTGACCTTGTAGATAGGATTCGCCAGACATTGGAGCTTGACAAGAGCATGAAATGCTATTTGGAAGAAACTAGGGATGGGTCAAATACCTAGTTTACTTTTGAAGATAGTCTCTTGTGGAAGGACAGTCGGTTATGTGTCCCAAATGTGGGCAAATTACGGGAGGAATTGATGTATGGGGCATATTTTACAAAGTACTCAATCCACCCGGGGAGTACAAAAATGTTCAAGGATATAAGAAAGCTGCTTTGGTGGCTAGGGTTGAAGGACATAGCTCTTTATGTGGCAAAGTGTCATACTTGAGCCCTAATAAAGGCTGAATGTCAGAAACCTAGTGGTTTCCTGAAGTCGTTACCAGTACCGGAGTGGAAATTTAACGACTATCTATGGATTTCGTGCACGGCTTGTCGAGATTGCAAAAAGGGAACGATGTCGTTTAGGTGATCATTGATCGATTGACAAAGGTGTCACACTTCATTCTGAATAGGAGGGGCGATTCAATGGAAAGTTGGCCAAACTTTATGTTGAACAAATTGTATGATTGCACGGTGTGCCTCGTAGCATCGTTAGTGACTGAGATGAGCGTTTCACATCAAATGATTAGAGGGTTATTCATCAACTGTTGTGTACCAAGCTGAAATTTAGCACGACCTTTCATCCTCAGACGGATGGTCAAACCGAGAGGGTAAACAAAACGATGGAGGATATGCTTTGCATGTGAGCCTTGGATTTTGGGAAGAGGTAGGATGACCATCTCTATATGATCGAATTCGCCTACAATAATAGCTACCAAGAGAGTATTAAGATGTCATCATTCGAGGCCTTATATGGTAGGAAGTGTCGTACTCCGTTGGTTTGGGTAGAAATAATTGAATCGAAGCTTTATAAGCGTAAAGATGTCGAAGATGCAACTTTGACGATACTTTGATTCAGGAGCGCCTATTGGTTGCTTAAGATAGGCAGTCAAAGTAGTACAATGCAAAACACCAAAATGTGGAGTGTGTGGTGGGTGATTGGGTGTATCTCAAGATAAAGTCGTTTAAGGGCGTATATAGGATTCGATGCTTAAAAAAGCTGAGTCTGAGATACATTGGGCCGTTTGAAATCGTTGAGCGGATTAGTGAAGCTGCTTATTGACTGAATCATTCAGCTGAACTCAGTAATTTGCACGGTGTGTTTCACATATCAGTGCTGTGGAAGATTGTGCAAAAGCCTGGACAAGAGGTTGCAGCGGATTAAGTGTCGGTTAATGGTGGGTTGACGATGAAAGTCAAGCTCATTCGAATCAAAGACATGAAAATCAAGCAGTTACGGAACAAGGCAATCAGGATAGTCAAGGTCTGCTGGGACAATTGTGGCCGTGAGGAACTATCATGGGAGCGCGAGCAAACCATGAGAGAGGAGTTCCCCGAGCGGTTTTGTTGAAGTATGCATAAAATGTATATTTTGTACTTTATGTTGTTTTTTGTTATGTCTAATTTCGGGATGAATTTTCATAAATGAGGGGAGATTTGTAACATCCTTGATTCCCTGTAATGAAAACAACAAAAAGTTGGTCTTTGGAGCTATCACTGACATTAGCTTGCTATTGTCAGGCGATAGCGTATCATGTGGCAGTCGTCCACGTATTGGCAGGCGGCGAAGCAGTCATTGAGCGACGTTGACTGGGTCAAGCAGCCACAGTTGGAGCTATCGCGTCGCGATAGTGGATATCGCCCGGCGATAACATTAGTTTAAGTTTTGCTGCTAAAATCGCGACCATTCATTCCTTTTGATGAAATGATCTTGTGGTTGTGTTTAATCCTGTATCCACTTAGTCAGAGGAGTGGGGGGAAAGAAACTCATTTCTCTTTCTCTAACACTCTCTCTTCAAACCTCTCTTCAACCTAGGAAGAAAAGAAGAAAGAAGGAAAATGGCTGGAGAAAGACCTTTGGAGAGATGCTGAAGGAGTTCCTACGATTGAATTTGCGATCTGAGGCTAGATCCACAAAGAAAAAGGCAAGGCGATCCTTTCTATTCGGACAAAATCCTTGTTCATGGCTCCTAAGCGATTTACAAAGGTAACAACCTTTTCTCTTGGACAAGTGAAGTTCTTATTTGATATGTACATGGAAACACTCACTAATTAGTGAAGAATGAGAGATTTTTAACGGGTTGATCGATGATATTCCTAATATGAAACTTGCATATAGAATCCGGAATCGAAATACAGAATAAGCATGTTGTGCGAAGCCCATCCATACATGTTGGTCTGGATTGGTGATGATTGATTTGCTTGTCGGAGAAAACTCTGTGGTTAAACGTATAGATTATGGATTCAGGGTTGTTACAGGTTGTTGCAAAAAGTACTTGAGGTGTGCTTCAGGAAAACAACCTTGATTATAGCAGAATCGAAGTTCTGTTAGTACTGCATCGCGGTAGTGTTACCGTCGGCAGTTGCTCCTTGTTGTATACAACGAGCCGATTATGATGGATGTGAAGCCCAGGTCCTGGGGACGGGGGGGGGGGGGGGGTATTATCAGACAATATAAAGGCTCGTTGTGCCTAGCTAAAGAATAGATGTTATGAAACTGTCGGTATCGCATCGCGGTATTGCTACTGCCAGTGATAGCTCCCAGTAAGCTGATTTGAGATTGCGAGCCCGGGTCCTGGGGACAAGGTGGGTGGCAAGTGAAGCCTTGAGGCCTGCAGTGCATAGCTCGGTGGTCTTAAGTACCATTGTTTGATAATGTTGGTTATCATATATGGGTTAAGGGAAAGTTGTACCCGCATCATGCTAGTGTGATGCCGACAATATGAGTACGGACAAGGCCAATCTGAACCCATCTCTTACTGGTTGGTGAAGAGGTAGCCACTCGGTGCACCATCTGATTTTGGGATAGTCTGTAAAGCATGGTGGCCTTGACGGTGAAAGCTCAGTGATGAACCATCGGTCTAGAACTGGGGATAGTCGTGGGACTGGGAATCCAATACGCGGATAATATGCCCTGAGTGCACGAGACGTGCGACCTTACGAGCCAATGTTTGTGGTGAATGGTGCTTGAATTGCACGTTCTGATGCCATGAGATATGCATGTTGTTTACCTGTAGGGAAGGAGCACCGTCGCCCCGAGTGAGGGGTGGGGTCGTTATAATTTAGTCAGCTAAAGCTGACTGTTGCCTTATTTTGTCACCTCTTGGTGCATTATCCCTATACAGGTGCTGGAGAACCGAGCAGGTGGTAGAGGGTTGCAACCCCTTTTAGCTATGTCGGCCCTCAAAGGCCAAACGAAGCATGTTTTACTGTTTTCATGTGTGACTGGCCTATATGTCGATGCATGTAATATACTCTTGTGAAGAGAACAATTTGTGAGGCCTTAAGGCCAGAGAACTTTGTGTATTTTATTATCGTTAACTTGGGTGTTGTTAGTGGACATTCCTGGTGTTGGATTCTTCTTAACTTAAAATCTTCCACTAGAATGCAACTCTGAGTTAGGATGTATTAATGTTTCGGTTTCAATGTGTAACTCCACTGACTGTCTGTGGAATATGGCGTGGGCCCCCGGCCAAACCTTCTGTTATATCCTATGTGACGGATGAGGGTGTTACATTATATCTTCCTCTAGAGCATCCGATTGGATCATCAACGTAGGCACATCACGTCACGTGATAGAAAATGCAAGCGAGTTTTCCTCCTACACTCGTCTAGCAGATAACATCCAGACGGCGGACGGTACGTTCCAGCCAGTGGTCGGTAAGGGTATTGTTAATTATTCAAGTTCAGTAAACAATATTTTGCATGCTCATTCCTTTCCAGTTAGTCTTTTATTCATTAGTTCCATAATCATTCAACTGAGATGTGTTGTTTCTTTTGATATTCCCAAGATAACTTTCCTAGAGAAAAAGACGAGTTAGATACTAGGGACTAGAACTTGGCATGACGGGCTGTGGTATCTGGATCGGGAAGGATTAGAATAGGCTCTTGTCACTATGGTAGAGAAGACGAAAGTTAGAGGACATAAGAAGAGTGTTGAGGATATGTTGATACTTCATCACAGGCGGTTGGGGCATCCCTCTTTTAGGACTGTAACTAGATTATTTTCTGCTCTTTTATAACAACAAATAAAATAAAATCGGTGTGTGATGCTTGTGATTTAAGCAAGCTTACTATAAGTTCGTATGCTAGCACGGGTCGAAGAAGCTCTTCTGTTTTTGATGTTATTAGTTCTGATGCTTGGGGACCTTGTACTCTAAGTTTTTTGAATGGTTATAAGTATTTTTGTTACTTTTATTGATTGTACATCTCGTATTACCTGACTATATCTGATAAAAACTAAGAGTGAGGTACTTACCTGCTTTCAAGATTTCCATAAGCTTGTTTAGATACAATACACAGTGGTGATTAAGGTACTAAAGTCAGATAATGGGACAAAATACACTAACAAAACAATGGAGGAATACTTATTAGCTCATAAGATATTGAACTAGACCAACCGTGACTACATACCGACACAAAACGGAGTGATGAAAAGGAAGAACGGACACCTTTTGGAGGTGGTAAGGAGTATGTTGCTCAACATGAATGTGTCTCAGAGTTTGTGGGGATATGCAGTGTTAACAATGACATAACTGATCAACAGGATGCCATCATAGGTTCTAGGGTGGAAGTCGTCGTGTCAGCAGTTGTAGGGTCATAATGGGGGGATACTTCCCTTGAAGGTATTTGGGTGTGTGTGCTTCGTGAGGGACAATAAGTCGAGTGTCGGTAAGCTTGATGCAAGGGCAGTTAAGTGTATGTTTGTGGGCTACACTCGTACTCAGAAGTGGTACATGTGTTGGAGTCTAGTGGAGAAAGATGCTTTGTGAGTATGGATGTTCACTTTAGAGAGCTAGAATAGTACTATCGACAAGAGGGAGCTCCACCTACATTAGACTCATCAGATACCGAAAGTATGAGACTAGAGGGAGAAAGGTTGGTGATAGATCTGGGAATATGGTAGGGAGGATCAGTGGAAGAGGAGCATGAGAGTGGTGATGAGCAGTAGGAGGAGATTGAGGTGGAGAGGTGAGATGTGAGACCTGCGGCTCAGGGGGAGCTGCTGACATACAGTAGGAGGAGGAAACTGCCAACAGTACCAGATCCAGTGTCAGTGCCCAGTCTAGCCCCTAGTCCCTTGGCTACATCACCCCTACTCTTGGAGCACCTACATCTTTATAAGACTCGAGTGATATCATTTCCCCTTCCCCTATTTCTTCTCTTACGTTACGGAGGACTACTCACAGCAATGCGGGAAATCCTCCTAATAGATACAGTTAGAGCCTTGCGTCTTTTGTCTCTTACGATCATATCTCCTCTATACACGGAACATTCATTGCATATTTGGACAGTGTTATTTTACTTAACAATTGGCAGGTTGACAAAGATAATCCGAAATGGAAGACATCGATGAAGGAAGAGATGAGGGCTCTTGAGAAGAACAAGACCTGGGAGCTGGCACGACTGCCAAAGGACAAGAAGGTCGTTGGGTGCAAGTGGATGTTCATCGTAAAGCAGAACCGAGATGGACATGTTAAGCACTATAAAGCTCGATTGTTGCTAAAGGGTACAACCAGACCTATGGCAACGACTACGATGAGACGTTTACACCCGTTGCAAAGATGAGCACTGTTAGGACTCTCATCAGCCTGGGAATGAATGGTGGATGGATGTTGCACCAACTAGATGTAAAGAATGTATATCTTCATGGAGATCTAACATAGGAGGTGTACATGGAGATACCATCGAGGTTTGGTACGGCCAAGACAGAAGGAAGTGTCTGCAAGTTGAAGAAATCCCTCTATGGGCTAAAGTTGTCACCTCACGCGTGGTTCGACAGGTTCAGGAAAGCAATGATTGGGATGAGGTATCACTAGATCAATGCAGATCACACAGTTTTTTCCAGGTAGAATGAATGTCACATCACCATGTTTATGGTGTATGTGAACGACATGATCATTATTGGGGATGATGAGCATGAGATTGGCTGCCTCAAGGGGGCTCTGGGCAAGGAGTTAGAGGTGAAGGACCTGGGTCTTAGGTATTTCCTTAAGATTGAGATTGTGTATGAGGCAGAGGGGATTGTCCTTTCCAAGAGGGATTTTCACTGGATCTCCTCACCGAAACTAGGATATTGGGGTGCAAATTTGCTGCGATGCCAATCGATTTGAGGTATAAATTGGGTGTAGAGGCTGGAGAACCAGTAGACCAGGAAATGTACTAAATGCTAGTTGGAAAGTTGATCTATTTGAGCCACTCGCCCAAACATCTCCTTTTCTGTAAGCATAGTGGGTCATTACATGCATGACCCGAGGAAGGGTCATATGAATGCGGTGTACCGGATTTTGCAATACTTGAAGAGTGCTCTTAGAAAGGGGCTGAACTTCAAAAGGAATGGGCACGTGAAGATTGAAGGATATTGTGACTCTTACCAGGCAAGTTGTACGATGATAGGAGGTCTACTTTAGGTTATTGCATATTTGCGGGAGGCAACCTTGACTCATGGAGGAGCAAGAAACTGTCGGTAGTGGCTAGATCGATAGTAGAGGCAAAGTACAGAACCATGTTAGTAGGGGCTGTAGAGCTTCTGTGGCTGAAAGGGATGCTCATGGAGTTGAAGCTGGATCAAGGAGATAGGATGGAACTGTGGTGTGACAGTCAGTCGACCATCAACATCACAAATTATCCAGTCCAACATGATCGCACCAAGCATATAGAGATTGATAGTTTTTTTATATAAAGGAGAAGCTTGATAGTGGGCTACTGGAGTTGAGTCATGTCCTGACCAAGGGTCAGGTTGCTAACTGCTTAACCAAGGGACTCAGTTCAGAGGATATGATCAGTGATTATAACAAGATGGATTTAGTGAATATCTTTCGCCAATCTTGAGGAGGAGTGCTGTAATATTGAAAGTATCGTGTAGGCTATAAATAGCCATAATGTTTGCCCTAATGAATATACACTTTTGTATTCAACTCTGCACATCATTTCAGATACAACGTATCAAAGCAAGAAAGCAAATACAACAATCTATTTATTGGCTCGCATGTCGAAATGTTAAAAACAAGAAAAGTGGTTATCCTCTCTATATGAAGTCTTGGGATTTAATCCCGCTAAGCTCCACTGCGCACTATGACACCTACACAAAACACAAGTCAGAGGAAAACAAGTGTCAGTTATGAGTTATCCACACACCACGTAGTAATCCCTCTCAACCGTCATCCTAATGGACTCTGATGCGAATATCTGCACACCTGCAAGCGCGTATGTAACATGCAATATGTATCAAATTGAAAGTTTAACTAAGACACACTTGGTGAATGCTCAAACATAATCAGTCTTCTAGGTTGGGCATATAAAAATGGTGAACCTAGATACTTCAAATCATGATTGTTGAGTTAACCCAAAGGTTCGCCACAACCATCTATAACAACACGGTATTAAGCTAACAAAGCAATCATGTAAACATATAATGCTCATGGGTACTCATGACCGCACAAGTTCATGCACTTTGGACACGCTCAAAATTTCTTCGGTATGGACTTTATGTTCATCTCCCTCAACGAGGATTCAATCAAGGGTGCATAGGTTCATCTCCCTAAATGATTTTTTGATGGGGGTATTGGTTCATCATCCTCATCAATTATCTAGACATGAGGTTAATCTTCAACTTCCGTTTACCTAGGAGGATTGAGTTTTACTCATCTTAGATCGATTGCAGGAGGTCTAGATCATCTCCAAGACTCGATCTAAAATGAAGGCATATGGGCATCTCCGACGCTCAAGCACAACACAAATGAAATCTTATAGCGGATCTAAATGTCAATCAATTAAGTGATTATAGGCTCTATCCCAAGATCAGGACGTATAGGTCATCTCCACTACAAGACGTGACAAAGGTCTAGGTTCATCATTGTTCACCTTCTCATTTTCACAGGTTGCAAATATCACAATTGTCTAACCCACTCCACATTGTGGTGTCCCAAATGTACCATTCTAGCGATTTCCAAATCTTGATATCATGAATTCATCACACAATAATGTTATGCTCACGGTCATCGAACTACGATCATTCCTCGATTGTTTTCTATTTAGTGGAGTCCATTAAAGGCCAATTCATCGCCTGCTAGCGAAACTAGGTTATTATCACGTTTGCCAATCATTGACTATTTCAATAATAGTTTTAACGACGTAGTAACCTTTAAAGGCCATCAACTGAGGGCTTTTACTAGGAATACTATGTACTTCTAAGTCCCCAAACTCCGTATACAATATGACACATTTCTCAGAGTATTTCTTTGACAACCTAAATGCAATGTTATATAAATAATCACTGATTCAGGTCTATGACCATGGGTACGCTTCACCCATAGTACCTAAATCCACAACGATTTCTTGATTTCAAATACAATTTTGTGTCGGTAACGCAATCTCAGGCTCCAGGATTCTATCCAACCAAAAGAGGTCATACCCTCCATTAATTAGTGGAGGAGACTCTTACAGAAGAAAACAAAAAATGAATGGACATATATCATCCAAAATCATGGATAATCATCGTTACCTTTGGATCTCATTTTGGCGCTATGGAACTTTGCAGGAAGAGGGATGGAAACGACCAAAATGAACTCCTCTCCGTGAATCTAGCATCAACTCGATGTTTGGAGCTCCAAAGCACCCTCCAATGATGGGATTCTCTTTTCCTTCCTCCTCCTTCCTCTCCATCTCAAGGCTGAGAGAGAAACAAAATGAGAGAAATGAGCTTCTAAGGGCTCATTCCCGGAATAAAATACCTAGGATTCAATCTTATCCATCAAATTTAAAATTCCCAAATTGAATGACACACCATTTAAGCTTAAAAGGCACACACGACCTCCCACATGACTGTGTACCGAGCCGTGTAGCTCTTGGGATAAAAAATTTTGAGCGCGATTTCATTCTGGGCATGGACACGATCAGTGATACGACTTGATCGGGTCATGCCCCCTACACGGCAGCCAACCCAGACATGTAGATTAATTCTCTGAGTTGTGTAGTTCATGAGATAAATGGGTTCTCTAAGCGACCTCTATATGATTATGTACACACCATGCATGTGTCTATCGTGTAGAGCCAAATTTGGCTCTAAATGATCCCCAAACGACCCTCAAGTTGTCACATTCTCTTAGGGACTTAACTAATGCACCAAACAACTATTTTGTTGTACACATATCCTAAAATTGGGGTGTTACACCTTTGCCCTGGTAGTGATGATGAAAACCATCAAGATGATCACCAACCATTGCTCATGCCACCTAGAATAAACTTTCAATTTATCAATTGGATATTAAATCTGCATTCTTGAATGAGACTCTATCACAAGAAATCTATGTGGAACAACCAAATGAGTTCAAAAGGAAAGGAGAACAAATAGAAGGTGTACAAGTTAGTGAAAGCCATGTATGGACTAAAGCATGCACCATGCGCCAATAAATCAAATTTCGACAAACTGATGAAGGTTTTGACAAATGCCTGGCTAAAGCACCATTATACATAAAATAGGTGTAAGAAAGCTCCATTATACATAAAATAGGTGCAAGAAAAATTTGTAATGATTTGCAATTATATCGATGATTTTATCATTACAGGAACATCAAAAGAACTAATACAAGTCTTCAAAAAGTGCATGAAAAATAAACGATCAATCTAGATGATGACATAAAAAAACTTCGAAATTTAATATTTCTCTCTCATGGCAAATATTCATCTGAACTACTAAAACAATATAAGTTAAAAGACTGCAACCCCACAATGCCCCAATGAAATTGGATGAATAGTATTATTGTTCTCTAAACGACTCTCTTATTTATATCATCATCACAAGAACCGACATCAAATAAGTTTTTACATGGTCCCCAGATTTTTTCAAACCAATGCATACTCCATCTTGCAGTCGCCAAGAAAATTCTAAGATACATCCAAATTAAGTACAAAGAATTTTGTGCTAGCGGGAGAAGAAGATGCTAACGAGAGACCCAGCCGAGGATGCCCTGTGGAAGAGGATGCTAACGAGAGATCTGGTCGTGGAAGCCCGTGGAAGAAGATGCTAGAGGAATTTCTTACATTGTGGAGGGACTCGCGATATCTCAAACTGAGATGCGGAGAAAAATGTCGATAGAAAAGTAGGGGGTGTTGTGGTTGGAAATAACTCTAAACTTGCTTACAACAACACTCAAGCCTTTATCCCACTAAACTTGCTTATTTTAGAAAAAGAGTTTTAGGTTTAAGCTCCCGCAAACAAAATAATACAGTAAAACTCTATTTTCGCCAAAACGAAAAGGAGGCCAGATGCCAAAACAAACAAACCCTTCAATGAAAGGAAAGCACACGGGGATATATATTTTCTTAGAAAAAAATCCAATTTCCTAGATCTCCGGAAAGCAGCAAATGGTAACTTTGTCTTCCACAGAGGCTGAATATCTGTACATGAGCATTGCAGCATGTGAAGTCTTTTAGCTACAACAAGTCAAGAAACACTTAAGAGAAGGAGAGAAGGTGAAAGAAAAAAAAACATAAGCCGTCATACTATTGTGTGATAATACTTTTGCAATCACTCTTTAAAAAAACTAATATTTCATGGCAGAAGTAGGCACATAGAAATCAAACACCACTTTATTCAAGAGCAAATTGACAACAAAAAAATCCAACTCAAACATTGTTGAATGCAAGGATAGCTAACTGATTTGATGACAAAAGCCCTAACCCAAGAAAATTTCTTTGAGATCAGGAAAAAATTAACTGTCTTGCCATCTCGATATTAAGAGGGGTTAAAGAAAATGACAAGAAAAGCTGCTGTAAAGAAGAAAAAACTTATTGTAATCTTTAACAACCCGATTGAAGAAGGAATTGGCTACATGGAAGAAGATTGCGGATCTCTGATGAGTGCGATTTTTACCATGTTTCCACCCAGCTTTTCTTATCAATTTCACCCAATTGCGTACTAATTATGCATGGTTTTAGATTCTGTTTTATGTATATGGTATATCTAGACTGCATGATTGGACTATTTTCACAGGTGTGGACTTTTCGTACTATTTGGGGGAGACAATGTCAAATTTATCTCACGCACGCCAGTGCGAAATTTCCACACGCGTGTGCGTCTGCTTCTCCCTTGAGCTAGGCAAAAAATGGCAATCTGAATTTGGGTGCGCGGTTTTATCGCACACACGTGTAATTGCACGTGCATGGTCCTTTTTGTGCTTCAAGCGCCAATTTTGGTGGTCTAAATTTGTGTGTTTGTGATTTCCGCACGCACGTGTGTGCGCGTGTAAATGCATGTGCGCAGTTTGGCGCCGAATGAAATCTCACCCCATTGACCTTCTGCATGCCCGTGTGCTTTGTGTCGCATGCCCGTGCACCCTGTTTTAATATGTGTATTCAGTGCACAAGCTTCCGCTAAGAGACGCTTCGCTCACCGTTTTCTCGCCATTTCAGACTTGGAGTTCCTCTCCAAGGTTGAGCTTCTATTCCTTGTGGTCCTCCTTCACCAAGGGCTATAGACTGAAGGTGTTTCCCATTCTCTTCTCTGCAAATCAAGGTCGAGCTCGAGGGTAACGTGGACGACATAGACAATCAAGAAGACGGGTAAAGTAGGAGGTGGTGTCAGCTCTTCTGAACCATGGACGGAACCGACGAACATGCAAAGGCCACGTCTTGACAACCTGGTGGACTCCTTTCACTTTTACGACAAAAGACTTGAACTCCATTTGTATTTCTCCTCTTCTCCTCCGCCCCCTACGATTTGTGGTAGGAATATCTTCTGCTTTTGATGACAAGCAATGACAATGCTTGTATGAACCTATATTAGCTTTGAGTGCAATTTCTTTTAGTTTCTTGAAAGTATATATATGGAATTCATTCATGGTGTTTGAGGTATCTTGTTTGGTTAATGCTCTAGCTTGGAGATTGGCTATAAGCCTTGGTGTGTTTGAGTCTGGTGCAAGTGAGTGAACATGTGTTGTCGACCCTCACCACATTCTCAATTGAGTGAGGCGATGAAGACGACCCACACATGTTCTTGTTTTTGCAACGCGGTGTCGACGCCCCGCACAATTTTCTTTTCATGCAAGTAGTATTATGCAAAATCAACCCAATCCAAGTTTTAGCATTTTTATACTTTTATAATCGTTTTTCTAAAATCACAAAGCAATCCAAGCAGTGTTCATTGTGAGATCGATACTTGGGGAGCTACTCCTCATTTTATATTACTTGAACGACCGGTGAACTTGCTGTCGTCGCATCAAGTTTTTGACATCATTGTCGGGGAACACAACTATGATGTTGCTTTTCTGTTTTAGGAATTAATTGTAAGGTATTTCTCTTATTTTGTTTTTCAAGTTTTAAATCTTTTAATTCACTTTTCAATTTTCAATTATTGGTTTCCCTAGTTTGGTTTCGTTGCGTGTAGACGATTTATGCAAAACGAGTTTAGTTGATTAACTTGAATCCACCCCTGTAGCATTATGTATTCGTATTATCAATGTTGATGGTATGAGGAATATAATCACTCAATTGATGAATGCTATGCTAGAGATCGTAGTTGTAATCCACACAGCTCACCTTATGGAGCACCGCAATCATACAGTACTTCATATAGCTCGCACAAGTTTTATAACTATGTGCTCCCATCGCAAACATCGTCTTCCTATTTCAACCCAGGCCTTTAAGGCCGAGTGGAAATGGAAAATAATGCTTGTTCTGTCAGTGCACTGATCGCGCTCTGGAAGATTGTGTTGCATTTAAACGCAAAATGGAGGAATATAATGAGCTGGACATCCAGATCGTATCTACTCCCCATTAGAGCAGCACTCCTTCAGCCTTTGATAGATTATTTACAGCGCCACCATGTCTTCATGGGGTCGGTGCATATATGCCGATCAAAATCGCCGCTGATCCATATTCTGACATGGTGGATCCCTTCTCCCACGTACATACATTGTCATCTATAGATTTTTGCCCTTTGGAGGAATCAATGTACACAATTCTTAATTCTAACATTGATGTCAATCATTCAATCTCTTTGTATAGCCCTACTTCCACCTTTTTCAGATGATCCTATCATTGATATGTTGAAGCTTGAGTCAAAGGATCTTGTGGCTGTGTCGTGTTCCGTGGGGAAAGATGACATCCTTAATGATGAGGTATCCTCAACATTAGAGGAAGAAATCTCACTCCTCGCTGAAACTTTGCTTAGCTCTTTGAACTCTGGCCCGATATCCACACATCTTGTTAGTCTCACTCTAGTGGTACCCTTGGGAAGTAAAACTACACTCACTTCCCCCTTTGATGGTTTCCTTTATTCCCTGCCCTCTTTACCATTACAGAATGGTTCTGTTGATGATTTCAGTCTACATGAACCGGTGGCGGAGCCTATTGCAGAGGTATTGTACAAGGTGGAGAATATTCTCACCGGTGATGAGGTCCACCTTGTTACCAGAGGAGACTAATCATCCCGCAATGTAACCTATGTGTGCTCTTCCACCCACTTTCACGGATGATTTGATTGTCAATGACAATCATTCTAGCCAATGGAGGATCTAGGAAGTGTGACTAGGGCCCCAATCAAAAGGCGAATATTTTTTTTATGATCAACATCTATACCGAAATTTGCACATGTAAGATATCCCAATTTGGTTACAAAAAAAATTGTTTCTTATTATAGCTTATCAATCTAGAGATATATGCACTCTATCTTTAATCAACTTTCAAACCAAATAAAATATTGCGCGATGCTGACCTGATTTTGGTTGCAGACATATAATATAACTTCTCAATAATTTGAGATGTGAGAATATAAAGAGTATTAACAATTCTGATTTGATTTATTTTTTTAGGTGTTCAGGCTAAATGTTGGTGTGATGAAGTAATTAATAAATCCAAGAAAAAATATATATTGGTTACAATGAAAATATTTAAGATGGTCTCTTTGCTACAAAGTATGGGTTACAATAAAGTGTAGATTGTTATCATTAGTATTTAAATATTTGACTAACCTCATTGCCATCATCATTCATTAACACCCCTACGAGCATATGGAAGTTCCTTTTCGAAGTAAGAGAACTACGTAATAGAATGAACCCCCAAAAAGTGTGTAGACATGTGACATACAGTCATACTATAGAGAATGAGAAATTCAACAAAGGGGGACTCAGACATGTAGTTTAAGAAGTTTGAGAAACTCGTAGTCAAGATTTATTGACTTTGATCTCGTGTACTATTGGGGTGTAATAAAGATGACATTGTTAAAACAAGCAAAATTATAAGAGTTGAATAAAGAAGATGTCGCGCTATATTGTGTCGAAGATGACGTTGGTGTTTCTTTCAGAAATTCCAAAGAAGCTATGAGTAAAGAAAGAATGTAGATTTGACGATGTCAAAATTGGTTATAAATATTACAACTAGATTTGCATATGTCATCTTCACAAAAAAATAATTAAATCAGTTAGCTCTCGTGTCATATTTCTCTTCTACTAAATAAAAAAATTTAAACGTCTCCACATTTCCAGATCATTTCTCCCTTATCCGAACATTGTTTTGACGTATAGGTAGTCAAAATTTATTGGCTTGACGAGAGGAATCCAAATTCATCGTCTATTTTATCAAAATTCTTGGAGGGGAGGCACGCCGACCCCCTTAAATCCGCCCATGTTTCTAGCATAGTTGGTGAGAGCAACACCAGTGTCATTCTCCCTAAAAATATTTTGTCTCTTTTCAATTTTGTTTATATCCCCGACTCTTTACCCTCCTCATTGCAGGATGAGGCACAAGAGCTTTTTATACCTCATATTTCTGGCGTATTATGTTCGCAGGAGGAATATTCTCTTATGACAGGCCAGGCTGTCAAACCATTGGTGTATGACGGCGGAACTTCCCTTGCATCGTACTATATTCTTTATCCCCTGCCCACTCTACACTAGAATGATTATATTGGCAAGGGCATTACTTTTTCATCTCCCCACTGATTCCGGCTGCCAGAGCACTATTCAGGAAGTTACCTATCCACTTATGCTTTCCTTCTCCCTCCTTCTTTGACTTGTATCGTGAAAAATATCTTTGCTAGGAAGAAGAAGAAAGTGGTATCAAAGCATAAGAGGGCGGAAGATAAGGCACGTGAGGAAGAAACTCAGACCCCAATTCTTACCTTCAAAGATCCTAAAACGTGATGACGGTTCGACAACCTCCAAGGAAGGGAGTTTATGAGTCACCGTTTTATTATGTGGTACATCTTCCGAGCTATCCCTCCGAGGCCGCATGTCAGAGCGTTGATGATGCATAGGGGGTGGAACGAGCTTCTAGGTATTGTCAACCTAGGCTACTTCGTGCTCACCCTTGATTTCTTATCTCCCCTCTCTCTCTTTCTAATAAAATAGGAACAACCACATGCACCCACCATTTCTTTCCATCTCATGGGTGTTCTCTGTCGTCTGAGTGTTGCTGAGCTCACCCTGCATTTAGGGTTCTTTCCCCCAAAGTTGATAAACTCTACATGATTCTTAGTGTTACCTTCTAATTTTCCGAAGGGTGTCTCCCAACGCCAATATTGGCCGAAAATCTCAAGGGGACATGTTGAGTATAAGGCTCGTTGAGCCAAGGCCACTGATTTTGTATGAAATGAGCTTTGCCATGTGTACCATATCCTGAGCCACAACATAGCTGCTCGGGGCCTGAGCACCTATGTCGTCGTCCGGCAGGAGCTGTTATACTTGTACAACATGGATTGTCGTGTTCCGATCAACTTGGGAGTGATGGTCGCACAGTTCTTGTTGCATTAGGCGATAATTGCACGTGTGAAGAGCATCTCTAGGGCGCACTTCATCACAAATTTGGTCCGGTCTATGGGGCTGATGTATATGCTCCCCACGATGTGAGTGGCTTGCATGCTGGACAGAGTGAATCTCCACACCCTTGTGATCACACGACTTATAAGGAAGATCATCTTCAGGGGCAATATTGCATATCACTTTTTGGTTTCCCAGGGGAAAGATGCTCCTACACCAGATGAGCAACAAGAGGAGGAGCAGTTCGATGAGGTTGAGCCACACCATCATACCGCAGAGCAGCACACCGCCTCTGCAGCTAAGAATATGCAGGAGGGAGAAAGCCACAAACGCGAAGTACTTCTATGGCCATAGGTCTTTTCAGAAGGTATTTCCTGATGTTGCGCACCAGCTTGATCATTTGTCTTCACAGATTGATTCGATGAGTTCGTACATGCATCAACTAGGTTATTTCCTCGGGATGCCTCCTGATTACACTTATAGTGGTGTCGACACGTCTCATAATCGCGATGTCAATCCTTGTAGTGGCCTCTTCTGACTACATCTTATACTTCTGCGAAGTTCTTTTCTTGTTTTTCTGTATCTGGATAGATTCTCTAGGATGCCGAAGCTATTGTTGTATGACTATTTTTCTTGTGAAATCAATCCAATATTAGACAAAAATGTTTTGGAGAATACAACTATGATGAGTAAATGCAATGCGATGAAAAATAACATAACCTAAAATATAGGGATGTTTATTTTAAATTTTAAAAATGCGTAAAATAATATTGTGTTGGGTCCGGCGTTCCATCACTTGACCCGTGGCGCTCTGCTAATTATATAAAAAATTAAGTAGCGCCCTCTCCAACAGTCCGGGCTTTTGGTGCAGTTGGGTATGCGCTTGATCCTTCAATTGGTATCAGAGGAGGTCACGGGTTCAAGACCGGGGGGCGCTATTAAATCCTGATTTTTCCCTTCTACCTGTGTGGGTCCGGTGGGTCAGGCAACCGCGGACATGTGGTAACCCCACCTCTGAGCCGTGTGGGCCATGTGATAACCCCACCTCTGAGCCGACGGGTTGTGCTGGACGCCGGGGGGGGGATTGTTGGGTCCGGCGTTCCTTCACTTGACCCGTGACGCTCTGCTACTTATATAAAAAATTAAGTAGTGCTCTCTCCAACAGTCCGGACTTTTGGTGCAGTTGGGTATGCGCTTGATCCTTCATATTGATATGATGGTGATTTGAACATAAAATTTGATATTTTTTGCATGGTGCAAAATCAAAGCTAATATGGACAATAATCAAATGATAGGAGTAAAATAATGGCAACATAAAAATAATTTGTACGTCATGGTTGATCTAATGGAGATGCATGTGAATGAAGTGGAGACTAATGACTTAGTTCTCCCCGAGCAATGCTTCATCATGCATCCCTTCTCTTGAAACACTACACCAAAAACAACAATTATTACGATATTCCTTTTTAGGGCTATAATACTTTCTTCAAAGGTGCATCCTAACACTAACAAAGTATTCTCTGGTAAAAAGATGAAGACAAGTTATTAAACCAAAAAGGCTCAATTTTTATATACCATTCACTATCGCTCGAGAAAAGAGTGATACAGAGAAGGCTACTGCTACTGCGATAGATGGTTTTCCCATCGTTACAAATAGAATTTTACTAACAGGTGATTGCCTGCCTTTCTTCAGATACATCAACATATATAGATATCATAGGCTGGAAAGATAGCGAGAAATGGACTAGCCCCTAAAGATCATTTCTATCTATTTGAACCACTTGCCCTTTCTTATCTCGTGTTTGGGTCTATCGTCCGTCTCATTAGTTTCAAGTTACTCGCGCGAATTCAAAACCCTTTGAGCGAGCCGATCTTGAGATGTTTTGGTTTCTGCGAAAAAGAAGAAGGCGAGCGATAGCGAAGTTCAATTTGATGTCGTGTGGGATGTGAGTCACGTGACCTCACATCTTGCTTGAATGCGTGATGTGGAGCACCCCAATGTACGTACGTGACTACTATTTATATGCTTAAGTATGGGTAGTCGTAAGGTTGGAAAGAAGGTAGATACTTTTTGCATTACTTGAGAGAAATTCAATGTCTAGTAAGTGAGAGTTAGTATGGTGTAAGATTTGAGTTGTTATGGAAGGATTTTATTGTTTTATGAATTTTATAAGTAATGCAAATTTTTTTTTGATGAGCATCAATATTTAATTAATAAGTTTGAATTGAAATGGAAAAAAAGGTACAAATGTTTTGGTTGCACATGAAGGAATAATTATGAGATGGAGGTCCTTGTGATGTGCCAAGTCAAATGATGTGGTGTGAATGGTGCAATGGAAATTAATTTAGGCTAACTCAAGCTCAATAAGACGAGATATATGAACTAAATCTCAATAAGACATCTGAACCATGACCCATATTATAATAAATGTGTTCTCATCTCTCTGTGACTTTAATGATCAAGTGGAACCAAAGGTTGAGAAGGTAATATAAGTAAAAAAATCACTAGCCGCAAAGATTATTGGTTTGGCTTGAAATCTCCAATGAGGGCAACCCCTTGTTGTTAATTACATTCATGATCTACAGATTCAAAGACACTTAATGAAAAACGTTTTTCAAAAGCCCTGCTTTCATCGATTATGATTTGGGTTGAACAAGCTGATCATTGTTGTATCTTACCAACTTTCAAGTCCCCTAGTTTGTCGTTCCCAAACAAACTCATCATCTTGGTGCGCATGACTCCATTGGTAGAGCGACAGCTGCACATTTGATGAAAGATAGAACATAATCTTTAGCTGTGAGGCTGTAACAACCCATAATTTAATTGCCTTTTATATAAAGATGAGTGGTGGGCGATCTTGATTGAAATTTTTTGGGAGATAGGTAGGCTGACTACCTTTTGTTATATGTCGCGCACATTCTTTATTTTCAGAATACATGGTGCTTATTTTTTGATTTATGTGGGATTCGAGTGGGTGTTTCTTGGCAATTGGAGAGGGATCGATAGGCTTCGATCAACAAGGATCTATATATTGAGTCCTCGGGTTTTCATTCCGAGGCATCCTCCCCCCCTGATTGTTCTTTTATGGTATAATGAATGGGTGAACAAGCTTCATCTTCTTCCTCGGATTTTGAAACCTACCAATTCTTTAAAGCAAATTGGGTTCTTCCGTGGAGTGGATTTCATCTTCCATTTTATTGGCTATGACTTAGAAGCATAGTTCTTCTTGTTGTGGATCAAACAAGAATAAAAAATCAAAACACACGAATAAAGTTAAATGTGGTTCACCACAATATGGATTACGTCCACTGGCAACAACAGTTAGTTTTTCACTACATCAAGAACAAAGACGGTTATCGGGAAGTGGGCGGATTTCACATTCCTAAATTTTCCAACCCTAGAATGAGAAAAAGTTTATTCGACACTTTGTAGATTTACAAAGTACCTAAAATATCCCTAATAATTACCCTGAAATTTTGTTTGGACAGGGTCGGCATATCTGACCCCATGGGTCGAGATCAGTGCCAGCGTTGTCTTTGAGTTAGAATTCGAGGCATATAATTAACACGACATATCTTATAATTAACACGTCTTATCATATAATTAACATGTCATATATTTAACGACGTCTTTGAGTTAGGGTTTGTTCTTTTGGCTACCAAGGATTGCATGGGGAATGTCTCCATGCAACATGAAAGACTTCTAAATTGTGATTCTTCTTCTTCTCCTCTAACTTTCGGATGGGTATATGGTCGCAGTTCCTATAAGGAAATAAAAGTTTGTGGATGATCTCGTGGTCTCTCTAGGCAATCCGAACTAGAATAATATTTTGGAAAAGGTGTCAAGTGGAAGTTATGGCTATATATTGAGGTATGTGATATTTAATTTATTTAAAGTTTAGTTGAATGCATAAATGGAATTTATATAAAATTTAATCTACTTAAACTGATTGCGTGAAAGACCCTGAACATGTACCTTCGTTCTCTCCACGTTAATTCGAGCTTTTTGGGTCAAGGAATGATAAAGAAACCTTGGTTGTAGAAAATATTTGCTCTTAGCTTCAATTTTAATGAAGGGTTGTTTTACAATATACAAGCTTTCAAGTTTATACTTATATAAATGACAAAAGTGCAGTGAAATGCCTCTTACATGTAAACATCAATTGTTGTTTCACAATCTTACACATACAAAGGAAAACAAATCCCATTTGGTGTAGAAATGGAAATGAAAATAAGATTAAATCAACAATCCACAACATGTACTAATATTATAAATTATGTAGCCACTCGCAGACTCATGCATGCACATAAACACATACTTATATGTGTAGAGTTATGAAGAAGCATTTGAAAAGGGGTCTTGATATTGACAATGATATCTGTAAAGTGCTCTTGATTGCACCCTCTTCACAAAATGAAGTCATGTAAATTTCTATGTTGGTCAACATTATTGTCCCTAGGGTCTCGGCGTTGATAACTCGGAACAAATCTGATCGATTTTTTGATTTGTCGTCTCAAAGTTGAATTTCAATAAAGCACCTGACTCTAGTTGAGTCCAACTTCAGTCCGACCTTTAATTGAGTCGTACATGCGTGTAAACAAGTTGGTTTGAGTTATAATCAAGAGGAATACTCATGCATATATGTACGGAGGCATATATCATAAACATTGATCAATGAATTTCTTTCGATATATTCATGCACACGAGCATTTACACATACACTTTTGCATTTCTCGAGTACGTGTGTACGCCAACTTACAAATTTTTTGAATGAAAATTTATCTCAAAAGATCAGAACTGATAAAAGACCGAAAACATTTCCAGCTAAAATCGTCCATAATTACTCATGCCTGATCTAAATCCATATATGATTCGACCAAGCCTATACATCTCAGAACGCGACAACCCAATGAGTGCAACTGATAACAATAAAATGATACTGAACAACGACTCTATCGAATCATAATTGGATCGCTTAATGCCCTTACCATCTAATAAAAAAAGTATTATATTCAACAACTTCAATCAACTCATAGGTAAAATTTCATGACTTGAGCATACACATTTTCATTAATATTTCCACCTAATTCATTAATTTTCATTGCTCAATAGAACCTTGTGATCAACAATGCTGAATATCACTCTCTTGGGAGAGATTTCAATGTGTGGAGGCAAGTTTATGTGAACAAAAAGTGGGTTTTCCTATTCAAAAGCAAGAAAACATCATTATCACGTGCATAATGAATAAAAAAATTAATTATGTAAAATTAATCTATAAAAGCATTATTTCTATAACCAAAACACATTAAATCACATCAAAGTTTTCAAAATCAAAATTTTCCATGAAATATGATAGAAAAACAGAAATTCCAATCAAAATCTCATGCCAAAAGCACCATCAAGATCAAAACATGGTGTTCTCTTTCACCACTTTAGTTTCACTATAAAATCATCAATTCTAATCCAATTTTAATAATTTCAAGTTCAATGTGCTCCTTTGCTCCTCTACTATCACCCAGAGAAGAAAAAACAGGAATCATCAATCAAAATCTGCTGCAGGAGATCTGAAACTCCAGCAAACTCACACAAAATCATGTGCATGACCAATTTTACTAAAAAATCTGTATTTTTCTCAATACTGCATCAAATCAGGCCAATTTATATTTGATTTAAAGCTAAGGTTCCAAGCTTCAAAATGATATAAAATTTAGCTGAAATGGTTCAGTAGATCTCAAGTTATTTGCGAAAGAATTGAGGGGGAAAGCACACTTTTTCTCAACTGCAAACCCCTCATTTCCAGCCCAGTCTATCCTTACCTCACATTCAGGAGCCTTCACAGCCGTTGATTAGAAAAATATCCAAAGGCCGAAATTTAAACTATTTGCGAAAGGAATCCGCGAGACGCGATGTTATCCAATAAAATATTTCCACGTGTATTCATTTGTGCTGGCGTTCGGTATTTAATCGCAATTCCCTCCTACACCGTCTCCCACATCGGTAGATCTCTAAACTTCCTCTCCTTCCTCCTCCCCGATTCCTTGTTTGCCCTAATTCCGATTCTTCTTCATGGCAACTGAAGAGCTCTTACCGGCGTCCGTTGAGGAGCCCATCGCCGATTCTGCTCCGGCGGAGCCCGCCGACGATAAGCCTGTCGAGGCCGCCGGCGAAGAGAAGGACGCCGCTCCTAAAAAGACGAAGGCGAAGGCGAAGAAGCCTCGCAAGCCTCGCCCCGCCACCTCTCATCCGACCTATCTAGAGGTAATTCTTCGATCGATTTCGTTTCCCGTCTTCTTCAATCTGATTCCTACCGCATCGATATTCGGATCTGATTTGTTTATTGCGAATGCTGTTTATCATAGATGGTTGTTGACGCCATAACTACGCTTAAGGAGAGAACTGGCTCGAGCCAGTACGCCATCACCAAATTTGTTGAGGACAAGCACAAGGATAAGTTGCCGGCGAACTTCAAAAAGCTCCTCCTCGTTCAGCTCCGCAATCTCACCGCAAGTGGGAAGCTAACGAAGGTTAAGGCCTCCTATAAGGTCCCGTCCACCGCTCGACCCAAGCCAAAGTCCGTTGGCACTAAGAAATCCGCCACCTCTGCGCCGGCGAAGGCCAAAAAGGCCGCCGCCACCAAAGCCAAGCCTAGAGTTAAGAGTGCTGCCTCCAAGGCCAAGCCTAAGGCCAAGGCAAAGCCTGCTGTTGTTGCTAAGCCGAAAGGGAAGGTGGTTGTTAAGCCTAAGCCTAA
Organism: Platanthera zijinensis; assembly: GCA_039513925.1. Classification (NCBI taxonomy): domain Eukaryota; kingdom Viridiplantae; phylum Streptophyta; class Magnoliopsida; order Asparagales; family Orchidaceae; genus Platanthera; species Platanthera zijinensis. The sequence continues at coordinate 157,803,226 of CM077094.1, forward strand.
GCCGGTTGCTGTAGCCAAGCCGAAACAAACTGCCCCTCCCAAGCCTGCTGCAAAGTCAAAGCCCGTGGCTGCTGTGAAGCCCAAGCCACCGGCGAAGGTCGTGAAGCCGAAGCCGAAAACAGCAGCGGCTAAGCCCAGCACCCGTCCGGCAAAGGTGGCGAAGACCTCTGCTAAGGATACTCCGTCGAAGAAGGCGGTTGCGGCGGCGAAGAAGCCTGTGCCGGCGGCCAAGAAGCCGGCCATTCCGGCGAAATCTACCAAGAGTGCGAAGCCGGCGGCGAAGGCTGCCCCAGTAAAGAAAACCCCTGCCAGGAAGGCGAAGAAGTAGAGAGGAGATGTTTTTAGTGAGCTTGAGTTTTTTTTTCTTCTTCTGGTTAATGTCTGTTGGTTCTGTATCCCCTCAAGGGCAGTAGATGTAAATTTAAATATTTTCTTAGGGCGTGTTGACATTTCTGCTATAATATCATTGTTTTCTGTTATTGAATTTCTTTTTCGGTTTTTTAATAATTTCTGCTAAAAATAATTTTGTTATTAGCAAACCTTATTTAATTGTTAACAAATCTAAAATTTCTCAAATATTGTTAACAAGTCTATAATTTTCTCAACTATTACTTGTGTTATTTTGAATTTTTCTCAAATATTGTTAACACATCTCTCCCGTTCACGACTCCCCCATTATGTGGGTTAAGCTCCGGCGACTTGGCTGCCTTTCATGGGTACTCCGGTGACATTAGCGGGTAGAAAATTCAGTGGCTTCTACTGGGATAAATAATCTTACCACTTCCACTCAAATCCAAGCAGCAAAATATGCTCTGATTCAGGTAGAATTCTATTGGCTAGATCTTTGATTTGGGATAAGCAATTTTAGTTTATATACCATATGAACTTATTTGAATGTGGTGCATGATTGAAAATGATTTCATTAAAGTTGAAAGATTCTGAAACAAGATTTTTGACAGTTATTAAATTATAGAAGTAAAAATTTTTAGCAAATTTATTCATTAATATTTTGAATGAATTGTCTTTAAAAAAAGAGTTGTCTATTTTAGGATGGTCTTAAGTTTTTATGGTGATTTTTTAGTCAAATTTTTTTCTTAAATAATCACTTTTAAATATGATGTTTTGCGTCTAGTAATAATGTACTAGAAGTAATATCAAAATTTTTAATAACTGCACCCTTAATTGATTGCCCCCTCGGTTATCATTTAGTTGCTCTTATGGCCTTATCACATAAGGTATGCATATTAATATTTGTAAATAGCTAAATAAATTAGTTTAAGTATTAATGTATGATCTTATTAGAAACGTATGATATGAATAATAATATTATTAGGGTGGTGTTAAAGGCACATCATCTTCGGCTTTGTGCACACCAATACTATGTGCACCTATTGGAATTTTATGTGCACACCATCTTCGGCTTTGTGCACACCAATACTATGTGCACAGTTTAAGCAAACATAGTTGCAATGTATGTGAACTCGTTGGACGTCGTTGTCGTCTCCTTCATCAGAGCAAACAGATCGACAGCAAGGCGGCCATGACTGTGCATCGCGAGCCCTCCGATCATCACGTTCCAAAGCACGACGTCTTTCCTCGAAATCCGGCGGAACACCTCCAAAGCTGCTTCAACGCACCCGCATCTGCAGTACATGTCCACAAGAGCTGTGGGGAGGATGACGTTGCCGTGATTGCATAGTTTTTTTTAAAATGAAATACGCGCCTTTTTGAACTGCGTCTTCAACAATGTTCCGCGTGATTTTTTCCGGGGGCCAAATCGGGGGCCTAAACGGCTTTAAATCAAAAAGTGTTCAACATGAAAGTTGTAGATATCGTCGAGATCTACAACTTTCATGTTGAACACTTCTCCTAAAAATGAACGTACAAGACGCAGTTCAAAAAGCGCATATCGGGAAGGGGGAGGCGGGCTGCTTCGGTTTTAGTTGGGTGGGGTTTAGAAAACCTAAATTATTAAGATTATATTTTTGATGGGTGTGCACATAGCCGAAAATGGTGTGCCTTTAACACCACCCTAATATTATTATAAGTTTATGGATCATGATTTGTCTATTTTTTTATTCAAATATGTAATTTATTTTTTTGGCAGCCCTAGAATTAATATTATCTTGTTCATTTGCCGTAGAAAAAATCTCACAAGTTATCAAATTGTTTTTGAAGATTTGTGTTTATCTTAAAAGTTTCGAATAATTAGAAATTCTAAAATAAATTTAAATTAGAGGGCAATTGATTGATGGTTGCAGATTTCTTTGAGAAAGCGCGGTTGATGTGGTCGATAACCTGAAGTTGTGAATGAAAATTGGATCGAATTTGGGCAGGCGAGGGGTTCTACTGAAGAAGGAGATTGTGGGGGAGAGCGAAATTAGGAGAACAGAGAAATTCCCTCCGAAAATGAATATTTTGGAATTATATAATGAGGGTTTTTTAAAAAAAATTGGTTTTGAGAACCCATAATGAGGGGTAACCTTTGGTTTTAGGGTAGCCTAGATAAGATTGGCGGGGGTGCAATTCTGTCCACTCGACTTGCGATTAGACTGTAAAAAAATGTCATGTCCTTTATGAATTGTGGTGGATTTTAAGAAAACTTGATGTCTGCTTGAATCTTATTTTTAAGAAGGAATTGTTATAGGCATCATGATTTTAACTATTGATACAATTTTGATAAAAGCATCAAGCAATGTAAAAAACATTTTCAAATGTTAATTGGATCATACAGAATTTATATATTCTAATTGATGAGTTACAACATTATTTATAAGGAGGATTTCCCATAATTTTCTTCTAAATTGGAGGATCATGGGGCTGACCAAGTCAACCTTCAACCCCCATAAACTCCCCATGATGAGGAAAACATGTGTGTGTGTGTGTGGGGGGGGGGGGGGGGGGGGGGGGGGGGGGGAGGGAGCGCACTCCCTCTCTCTCCACCAAAGCCGCCCCACTCTTGAGGGGGGGGGGGGCACTTGTTGTTTGTCTCACGAATAATAAAAATATAAAATATAAGCCGTGATGATGGAACTCTGGATGCTCATTTGGCAGAAAGTGAACTCTTATTTGAGATGTTTATTATGCGGATCGTCTAAGTCCCGGATCATTCTTGACATGTTGATTCAGAACCTTTGTTTAGGAGAGAACTTTCGAGGTACCCAAGGCGAACAAATTGTTCGATTTCTGTCTTCAATCTTAAACAATCTTCGGTCTTATGCCCGTGATCTTGATGAAAGTTGCAATACTTAGATTGGTCACCGGAATTTGGAGTAAGAGCCCTTGGCCTGTGGAGAGACGGATGGTTGCGTATGGCGAGCAACACTTCCGCTCGCGAAGTGTTGAGGGTAGTGAAGGCTTGATGTTGGTGATGCCCCCCAGCCCGTCGACAGTTGACACGACGCAAGTTGCTCTTTTTGGGAACCGACAGTGGTGTCAACCCCTGCTCTCACTGTCTCTTTGAATTGCTTTTGAATTGTTGGCGGTGTGCTTCGATTGCATCGTAAACGGCGATCTGGGCATCGATCCGTTGAACAAGATCAGAATATCTGAGTATAGTTTCTTGTACTAGTGCGGAGTGGAAGCCACAAGGGCGGAGCCCTCCAAGAAGAAATCCGTGTAGGAGTTCTGCTTTTATTTCAGGGATTCGTCGTGCTTCAGTAGTGAAACGACGGAAGAAATCTTTAAGGGTTTCCCCTTCACTTTGACGGATACCGGACAGGTGGGAAGGATCGTTGAATATTCGGCGGATAGCGATGAACTCATTAGTGAATTGTTGCATTAGTTCTGCGAAATCCTTGATTTCTCCTTCCTTCAGGGACATGAACCATGCACGAGCTTGAACTTTCAAAGTTGGTGGGAAAGCTTGACACAATAGTTGATCTGTGGCGTTTCAAAGTTGCATCATGATTGCGAAGTGTCTGACATGCTCTGACGGGTCACTTGTACGATCATATGCCTCGATCTTTGGGAGCATGAAACTGTGAGGGATTGGGTGTGCTCGAACCTCAGGTGCAAATGGTGAGTATTGATGGAGAGGCCGACTGGCGGGAGCGGCACGTTGCTTGGCCCGCTCGCGTTCTTCTGTGATTAAGTTGAGAACTTCTTCATGTGTGAGCCTTTCAACTTCTATTGGTCTGATGCATGTTGTTTTTGGGTGATTGTAGTGATGTTGAACTTCAGATCCTTTGTCTAAGCGGCTCTATGGCCGTGGTCATCCGCACTTAGGAGTTCTCCTTCTTGTCTAACGACACACCGGTGAGGGGGACTTGGACCAACCTGCCCACTGAGTGATGTCCCTTCTGTCGTGCAGGCAGCTTCTCCCGTCATGGTCTTTAGTTATGAGTACCGTTGTGTTGAGGGTACTGTCTTTTGAGGATGTTGGGAACTCGCTTCCCACAAACGGCGCCAAACTGTTGCGGACTAACTCGACGTCCCGGTCGGACCGGAATTCTTGGACCGTCTTAGCTCTCGGAACGGTCGAGCGCGCACATAGTCAATGAAAATGGAAAGTTGACAAGGTAATTTTTTTGACGTGAAAAATCTTGAAATGAGGTGAAAAACCACGTGACCGGATCTGTGCCGACCAAACCTCCACTAAATCTGAGTGTTGTTACAGAGCATTTTCAAGAACTCGAGGGCAACATGCCGCCTCTCGTTAAAATTATTGGGGAGAGTGAGAGAACCTGGAGGGTGACAGAACACCACTCACAGAGCTAATTACTTCTTCGAGTGACGTGGGGAGCGATGCGCTCGTCGTATTATGGAGTCTTCTAATAATTCATGGAGGCGAGAGTAGCTTGTTGTACACGTTCTGAAGTCTAGAGCTTTGAGGCACGGAGGCCCGCTTAGCACGCCTTACCCCCCGCTTCTTGTCTCTGATTATCTTTTGAAGAAACGTCGTTTGGTTATCATATCAGTAGATTGAGCGCTTGTTCTTGAGCGCGTAGTGCGCTTATTGGCAAAGAACGTGTTGAGCGCTTGCTGGAGGAGAGCGCGCGGGGCGCTTGTTGGAGGAGAGCGCGCGGGGCGCTTGTTGGAGGAGAGTGCGCGAGGCACTTGTTGGAGGAGAGCGTGCATGGCGCTTGCTAGTGGAGAGCGTGTGAGGCGCTTGTTGGAGGATTGCGCGCAGGGCGCTTGCTAGAGGAGAGCGCGCAGGGCGCTTGTTGGAGGAGAGCACACAACACTTGCTAGAGGAGAGCACGTTGGGCGCTTGTTGGAGAAGAGCGTGTGGAGCGCTGGGTAAAGACACCCGTGCAAGGGAGCAACTTGTATGATAACGCACGGGAGCATTGTTGCTGTATAGACCTGGGCGGACAGGCGGCTAGGACTGGCGGTTTGGTAGCCGGGCGGTCAGCCTGGCTAATCTCTGTGTTGCTGTATAGACCTTGGCGGACAAGCGGCTAAGACTGGCGGTTTGGTAGCCGGGCGGTCTGCCGGCTAATCTCTGGGATCTCGGTGGTCGGCTGCGTGTTCTCTGGTGGTGACCGGGCGGTTAGTAGCTACTAACCGCACGGTTAGGCGGTCTCCTGGGCGGATTGGCGGTTAGCTTTGTAGATGATGTTTTTGTGTATTTAGTCCCACATTGGGTATTTGTATTCTCTCCCATCTCCTCCATTCTATATAAGTGAGGCTATACCTTTGTAATACTTACTTTTTTGGATAATAAAAATTGCATTCTCCACTTTCCGGTTTCTGTATTTCTATTCGCACATGGTATCAGAGGACCCGATCTAGTCCTCCTGATTGCGTTTTCTTCTGTCCGTGCGACCTCTGCCTACTCGCCGCGGCCTGTCTTTTCAGCTCGCGCGAGCTTTCTTCTCCCATGGATTCTTCTACCTCTTCTGTTCGCGCGGTCTGTCTGCTAGCCGCCCGACTTCTCTCCCTCTGTTTGGTTCTGCGGCTTGGTCGTGGCTTCTCTGGCCGCTGGTGTCTACCATCGTGACCGCTGCAGATCTTTTTCTTCCTATCCGCGCGATTTCTCTCTGTTCGCGCGAGTTCTTCCTTGTTTAGGCGGCCTCTCTGCCCTTCTTGCCACTAGTGTGCTGACACCATGACCGTTGCAGCTTCTTCTCTTTGCCCGCCGCGGTTTGCTTTTTGTTCGCGCGGTCTTCTCGCTCTCTCTATCCGCGCGGCTTCTTCTTCTTATTCCCGCTCGGTTTCCCTTGTTAACCGTGCGGCTTCTCTTCTTGTGCTTCGCAGCTTGGTCGTGGCATTGCTTGTCGCTGGTCTAATTGTGACCGCTGCGAACTCTTCCTTCCTTTACTCGCCCGGTCTCTCCTCTTAACCGCGCGACCTCTCTTCCAGGATGACCAATTCTGATGGCTCCACCTCGTCTACTGTCGTTGTCCCACCGCCTCCTCCTCCTCCTGCTTCCGGGAATCTTGGCACCGTATCTAAGCTTCTGGGGCCCAATTATCCCGACTGGAGTGTCTCATTCACTTTTCTTCTCCGCTCTCAGCGCAAGCGTCATCATCTTACCGATGACCCTCCGCCCGCGGACTCTGCCCAGTTTAATGACTGGGATGCGAATGATGCGCTTGTTCGTACTTGGCTGGCGAACAGCCTGTCCGATGAATGCCTTCATATCATCCGTCACGATGAGACAGTGAAACAAGCTTGGAATCACTTGGTCGCTCTCTACTCCAAGGGGGGACAAACATCTCGCATCTATACTCTCTATGCGGATCTCTTTGCTCGCCAGTCCATGTCCCCTCCTGCAGCTTACCAACAAGTCCAAGCCCTTGGAGCTGAGATTCTACAAAATCGTCCTCTCTCGGCAGATGTGGTCACTCAGCTGAAGCACTTCCAGGAACTCCTAGTGGTCTGTTACCTTCTGCGGCTTCCGGACTCATACGATATGATCCGGCAGCAAATTCTTGGAGAGGCTGAGTCTCCTACCCTGGATGCTACTGCTGCCTGTATTGCCGCTGTTACCTCTCTGCTCCAACGCCCCTTGCTTGCCGCTCCTCCGGCTCCGAATGCCTATGCCCACCAGGCTCATCGTGGTGGATTTAGTGGTCGTGGTAACCACTCTGGCGGGCGTGGCCCTTCTCGCTACCTCTGTACTCATTGTGGCCGCCCAGGACACTTGGTTGACCGCTGCTGGACAAAGCATCCGTATCTTTGTCCCGCTGGTGATACTCCTACTTCTTCCAAGCCCTCTGCCTCCGTGGCCACGACTTCAGGTAGTGCCCACGTGGTTACCCAAGGTAAATGGCTAATCGACTCTGGCGCCACTAATCATATGACGGGCAATCCTCAGTGCTTCTCTCTCCTAGAAACACATGATTGGTTGCCCCCTGTTCTCGTTGCGGATGGTTCTCCCTCTCCGGTGCATGGAACGGGCATGGTTCAAGTTACTCCGTCCCTTCGCCTGGCGGATACTCTTTATGTGCCCAAGTTTCCGTGCAATTTATTGTCGGTTACTTCTCTTTGCAAGCAACTTCAGTGTTCGGTAACATTTACTCCTTCTTGTTCGTTTCAGGACCCGGACTCCAAGCGGACGATTGCTACTGGGACTGAGAGGGGCGGTCTCTACTTCCTTGATGATGTATCTGCTCTTACCGTCTTCTCTCCCGCTTCTACAGATCTTCTTCAGTGGCACCTTCGCCTGGGGCATCCTCCCTCGCGTCTCATCCCCCAACTGTTTCCTCACCTACCTCAGCAGGACTCTCCTATCAACTGTGATGCCTGTCAACTGGGCAAGCATCACCGTTCCCCCTTTCCTCCTAAGAAAAGTCGTGGCTCTTCCAAGCCGTTCGACCTTATTCACTCTAATGTTTGGGGACCTTCCCCTACCCTCACCATCGGGCGTGGAAGTTCCAATTTTGTAACCTTTATTGATGATTATTCTCGATGTACGTGGGTGTATCGTATCTATTAAAGGATCGCTCCGAACTTTTTTCTGTATGGACGTCATTTTATTATATGATTAAAAATCAATTTGATGCTTCTGTCAAAATTTTTCGCTCTGATAATGCTAAAGAGTATCTGAGTAGTGATTTCGCTTCTTTCTGTACGCAACATGACATCATTCATCAAACTAGCTGCGTCTATACCTCCCAGCAAAATGGGGTGGCGGAACGTAAAAACCGTCACCTCCTCGATGTCGCTCGCACTCTCATGATGCAGATGCAGGTTCCTCGTAGCTATTGGGGCTACGCGGTCCTCATCTCCTGCTATCTCATCAATCGCATTCCATCTACCGTCCTCAAAGGCAAAACCCCTTTTTCCATCCTCTATCCCTCCAAGGACCCCTTTCCCTTACCACTCCGCATTTTTGGGTGCACTGCCTTTGTTCATAGCCCTGCCGCAACTCGTGACAAATTGTCCCCTCGTGCTACGAAGTGTATCTTTTTGGGTTACTCCACAACTCAAAAAGGTTACTGCTGCTTTGACCCTGTTCATCGCAAGCAGTTCGTCTCGGCGGATGTGACATTCTTTGAGAATGCAGCCTACTTCTCTTCTGATCTCCCACAGGTCGATGGATCGAACCTCCCTCTTCCTCCTACCGACTCGACCTCTCCACCCATTCTCTCCACCACATCCACTCCTCTTGAGCTTCCTCCATCCCCACCTCCACCAGCCGCTCTTTCTCTTGATCATGATCCTTCTCCCTCGTCCCCTCGGCCGTCTCTCTCTTCTCCCGGGCCAGCTATCTCCGCCACGGATGCACCGGCGACTGAGGAACTCGAGGACCTGGAGCTGCCCATTGCCCTTCGCAAAGGGGTTCGGACGTGCACCCAGCACTCGCTGGCAGCTGTTATTTCTTATGATCGGCTAACACCTTCTCGCAGGGACTTTGCCTTAGCCATCTCCGCGACTACCACACCTCGCACCTACCAGGAAGCCCTTGATATTCCTCACTGGAAGGCTGCCATGGATGACGAGATTGCTACTCTCTCTGACCGGGGCACTTGGACCCTTGTGCCTCCTCCTTTTGGCACGGATGTGGTTGGTTGTCGCTGGGTGTTTGTCGTCAAGTTCCGTCCTGATGGCAGTGTGGACCGGTACAAAGCCCGTCTTGTTGCAAAAGGGTTTACTCAGACCTATGGTGTTGATTACTTTGACACGTTCTCGCCAGTTGCTCGCCTCAGCACCATTCGGGTCCTTTTATCGGTGGCGGTCAACAGGGATTGGCCTATTTCGCAGTTGGACGTCAAGAATGCCTTCCTCTATGGTGACCTTCACGAGGACGTCTACATGGAGCAACCTCCTGGGTATGTTGCTCAGGGGGAGACTCAAGTATGCCGGTTGAAGAAGGCCATCTATGGCCTAAAGCAAAGTCCCAGGGCGTGGTTCGATAAGTTCAGTAGCATCGTTGGTGCTATCGGTTTCACCAGGAGTTCGGCTGATCACTCCTTGTTCATTCGCAAGACATCTTCGGGTCTGGTTGTGCTAGCTGTTTACGTGGACGATATTCTTCTCACTGGCGACGATCAAGCTGGTGTAGCCTTGACGAAGGTCCATCTCCGCCAACACCTAGTCACGAAGGATATGGGTTCTCCAAAATACTTCTTGGGAATTGAAATCTCTCGGAAACCGTGTTCCTTGGTTCTCTCCCAACGGAAGTATGCTCTTGATTTGTTGAAAGAGGCAGGATTGACGGGTGCTAAACCTGCCCGGTGTCCCATGGCTCCTGGAGAAGACAAGACATGGACAGACGAATCACCACCTCTATTGGATACTACGAGGTATCGGCGTCTTGTTGGCAAACTCATCTACCTTACGGTGACCAGACCAGACATCTCCTATGCAGTGGGAAAGGTCAGCCAGTTTATGCAGTCGCCTAGGGAATGTCATCTTCAATCCGCTCTAAGGATATTGGAGTATGTGAAGTCCGCACCTGGGAAAGGTCTTCTCTTTCAAAAAAACGGTCACCTAAGAGTCGAAGCATACTCCGACGCTAGCTATGCGGACGACAAAGGGGATCGCAAGTCGACTTCCGGATTTTGCACGTTTGTTGGAGGAAACTTGGTTAGCTGGAAGAGCAAGAAGCAGTCAGCAGTCTCCAGGTCTAGTGCGAAAGCAGAATATCGTAGCATGGCATCAACCACGCGTGAGTTAAAATGGTTGCGGGCTCTCATGCTGGATCTAGGAGAGGTCTACAACTATCCACTTCCCATGTTCTGCGACAACAAAGCTGCGATCTACATTTCTAAAAATCCGGTATTCCATGAGCGAACAAAGCACATAGAGGTTGATTGTCACTTCATTCGAGAAGAAGTATTGAAGAAACAGATTTGCACTCCGTTTGTTACCTCGGAGAAAGAGCTGTCAGATATATTCACAAAACCTGTGTCCGCCTCTTTCTTCCACATTTGCAGCAAGCTAGGCATGATTGACATCTATGCTCCAGCTTGAGGGGGAGTGTTGCTGTATAGACCTGGGCGGACAGGCGGCTAGGACTGGCGGTTTGGTAGCCGGGCGGTCAGCCTGGATAATCTCTGTGTTGCTGTATAGACCTTGGCGGACAGGCGGCTAAGACTGGCGGTTTGGTAGCCGGGCGGTCTGCCGGCTAATCTCTGGGATCTCGGTGGTCGGCTGCGTGTTCTCTGGTGGTGACCAGGCGGTTAGTAGCTACTAACCGCACGGTTAGGCGGTCTCCTGGGCGGATTGGCGGTTATTTTTGTAGATGATGTTTTTGTGTATTTAGTCCCACATTGGGTATTTGTATTCTCTCCCATCTCCTCCATTCTATATAAGGGAGGCTATACCTTTGTAATACTTACTTTTTTGGATAATAAAAATTGCATTCTCCACTTTCCGGTTTCTGTATTTCTATTCGCACAAGCGTGCAGGGGATAGACGAGCGTGATAACGTGCAAGGAGGTGGCGCACGCAGGAGCGCGCAAGGAGGCGGCACGTGCAGGAGCGCGCAAGGGAGAAATGCGCACGAGAGAGCGCAAGAAGGCACCGCGTGCAGGAGCGCGCATGGGAGAAATGCGCGCGACAGCATGCAAGGAGGCGGCGCGCGCAAGGAATAGGCGCGCATGGGAGAGCGTATGAGAGAAATGCGCGCGAGAGCGCGCAAGGAGGCGGCGCGCGCGGAAGCGCGCAAGGGAGAAATGCGCACGGGAGCGCGCAAGGAGGAGGCGAGCGTGGGAGACTGATGACGACGGCGGCGCTCGTGGAACGACGACGATGGCGGCGGCCGTGGGAGAAACGGACGATGACGGCGGTCGTAAAGTCGGGAAATAATGGCAGCGACAACGACGTTGGGAGACGACAACGGTGGCGGCCGCGGGAGAAACAAACGATGATGGCGGTCGTGGAGTCGGGAAATTACGGCGGCGGCGGCCGCGGGGTTGGGAGACGGCGGCGGCGGCCGCGACGTTGGGAGACGGCGGCCGCGACGTTGGGAGACGGCGGACGCGACCGCGACGTTGGGAGACGGCGGCGGCGGCCGCGGCCGCGGGAGAAACGAACGACGACGGCAGTCGTGGAGTCGGGAAATAACGGCGGCGGCGGCCACAACGTTGGAAGACGGCGGCGGCCGCGGCCGCGGGAGAAACGGACGACAACGGCGGTTGTGGAGTCGGTAAATAACGGCGGCGGCGGCCACGACGTTGGGAGACGGTGGCGGCGGCGGCCGCAGGAGAAATGGACGACGACGGCGGTCGTGGGAGAGAGGAGGTAATGGCGGCGGCGGCGGCTGTGGCGTTGGGAGACGGCGGCGGCCGCGGCGTTGGGAGGCGGCCGCGGGAGAAACGAACGACGACGGCGGTCGAGGAGTCGGGAAATAACAGCGGTGGCGGCCGCGGCGTTGGAAGACGGCGACGTCAGCGGTTGCGGGAGAAACGAACGACGACGACGGTCGTGGAGTCGGGAAAAAACAGCGGCGGCGGCCGCGTCATTGGGAGACTGCTGCGGCGGCGGACGCGGGAGAAACGGACGACGACGACGGTCGTGGAGTCGGGAAATAACGGTGGCGGTGGCCGCGACGTTGGGAGACCGCGGCGGCGCCGGCCGCGGGAGCAACGGACGACGACGGCGGTCGCGGGAGAAATGGACGACGATAGCGGTCGCAGGAGAGAGGAGGGGGGACGCACTGCCGACACGAGCCGACGTGCCCTACGGAAACTGCCGCACCACCAAGGGGTGGTGCGGCAGCTTGCCCCGAATCCCTGTTGGGGAGTGCACTCCCCAACAGGGAGGCCAAATATATGCGCTGACCAAGTTAGCGCCTAAATATCTAGGCGCTGACTTGGTCAGGGTCGTTTTCCAGCCAATGAGGATTTAATCCCCATTGGCTGGAAAGGGTAATTGAGATTCCCGCGTGCACAGGAATTTGGAGCGCGTGCAGGAATTCGAGCGCACGAGCACGAAATAAATCTCGTGCGCGCGCATGCCGCGCGGGAGGATTTCAACGTGTGCGAGTGTGGCGCTCATCCTGCACAGATGGGAACTTGTTGTAGGCGTGGTTGACGATCGGGGTGCGCTTGCTCGGACTGCGGCTCGACCGGGAGCGAAAACAGGGAGTCCATCACTTGAATAAAGATTTTATAAAAGTAATGATGAATAAGTAATCGACTGTTTGGATAGTTTGTTCATAAGTGATTATCTAAAATTTCATTCATTCATAAGTGTTTGTTCGTTTGGGCGTGTTTTTTTCGCTATGACGCGATTTTTTCGTCCGGGTGCTTTTTGTTCGCGTGCTCACGATTTTTTTGACCAGTCGCGATTTTTTTCCCGAGCTCGATTTTTTTCACCCGAACTCGATTTTTTTCACTGGGACAATATTTTTAGCCCGGCCGCAATTTTTTTGCCCGGTCGTGGTTTTTTCGCCCGGTCACGATTTTTTTGGCTCAGACAGTTTTTTCGCCCGGACACATTTTTTTTGTACCGAACGCGATTTCTTCCACCCAGGCACGTTCTTTTTCAGCCGAGCACATTTTTTTTGCCTGCACACGTTTTTTTCCCGATCGCGATTTTTTTCGCCCGGACGCGATTTTTTTGAAAATGCGCGTTTTTTTCCACTGGACGCGGTTTTTCGCCCGAGAGAAAAGGAAAAACACGGCCAGGGGAAAAATCATGCCTGCGCGAAAAAACACGCAAGGGCCAAAAATTTGTGTTCGAGCGAAAAAATCGCATGCGTGCGGAAAAAATTGCGCCTGAGCAAAAAAATCGCTCCTTGCTTCGCCTGGGAAAAATGACTTCAGGGTAAAAAAATTGCTCCTATGCGAAAAAATCGCTCCCGGGAGAAAAAAATCGCGCCTGGGAGAAAAAATCGCTACCGGGCGAAAAAAACACGCTCGGTCGAAAAAACCGCCCGGGAGAAAGAACCACGACTGGGCGGAAAGAACCGTGGCCGGGCGAAAAAAACCGCGACCGGGCGAAAAAACAACGTTCGGGCGAAAAAAACGCGACGGGGCAAAAAAATCGACCCCGATCGAAAAAATCGCTTCTGAACGAAAAACTCTCTCGAGCGAAAAATTCACGTCAGGGCAAAAAACCATGCCCCGTGAAAAAATTTTGCACATGCAAAAAATATCGCGTTGTGGTAAAAAATATATTGCCCCGGCATAAAAACGCTCCCGGGCGAAAAAAAGCATGTCATGACCAAAAAATTGTGTGTTGGAGAAAAAATCACACTCGGGCTAAAATATGGTGCCCGGACGAGAAGATCGTCACGGGCGAAAAAATTCCCGCCTAGTTAAAAAAATTGCGTCAGGGTTAAAAATTCTGGCCTGGTCGAAAAAACCGCTCTCTTGCGAAAAAATTTCGCCCGGTCGAAAAAATCGCCTTGAGCGATAAATTCTCTCGCGGACGAGAAATTAATGCACATGCAAGAAAATCGCGTCCGGATAAAAAAATCACATTCGGGAAAAAAAATTACGCATATGACTTTTTAAAGAGATAATCGCTTATGAGAAGCTATAAGCTGGACCCGTGTAGCTTATGAAAAATCAACTTATCGTCAATTTTAAAATATGTGACTTTTTATAAACTGCATAAACAAACAGCTATAAAATTGCGTTTGCGTTTTAAATAGAGATTATTTTTCAGCATAAGCTGACTCAAACAGAGCCTAAGTTGAGAGAAGATAAAAACAAATCTGAACTATTTTTCAAGAAACAAAGTCGCAATAAAAGTTGTGATGTCAGTGAAATCTTAATGTAATGACTCAGGATAGAACCTGGCTGCTGGGTTCACCAACGTGGCAATCCCGGTCATCCGGGTTGTAGCCCTTGCACCCAACCATCTCTCTCCATCTATTTCTCAGTGCAGCAGGTTGTCGAGGTGGGGATCGAACCTGAGACCTCCTTGATAATAATTACAAAAAAGTGCATTTTTAATTGTAAAGACACGGGATAGACAATCCCACCGCTGAGTTCACCAGCGTGGCAATCCGGGAATCGTTCATGCTACAGGCTATGCAACCCCAACCAGCTCTTTGCGCATGTCTATTGAGGTTGGAGATCAAACTCAAGACATCCTTGATACAGACTCATTGTCAATGCAGAAGTTAGTAATGAGACTCCGTTGAAGGAGTCCTTATCAAGGAGGTCTCGAGTCCGATCCCTGGCCTCAACATCTGCTGCGTCGAGAAACATCCGCATAGAGCTAGTTAGGGTTGCATGGGTTACAACCCAGATGACCAGGGATTGCCGGATCACCATTGGAGGGGTTTAGTTTGGGTCTCTCTATAGGTCTGTCCTAGGTTGCTACACATCAGCATAAGTTTGTTGAACACGAGCAAAAAACAATCAAAAGACGAGAAGCAATCACAAAGAAGAGCTATAACCAGACATAGCAAAACACATCAATCGAATAAAGAAATGGTGTTCTCATTTCAAATCGAATTGGAATAATATAGAGAGCTACCCCTAAGGTTTTGAATAGGGTTTGTTTGCGCTAGAGGGGGGGGGGGGGATTGCTTGAAAGTGAACGAGGGTAGATGGAGAAGCGGAATCATGGAAACGCCAGATTCATCGTTGTGCATGTGGAATCATAGATGGAGAGGCACTGGGTCTAATTATGTGGGATGGAGAAGGTTATTCTTGTTGGATCAATTTCACGAGAGCAGGAGTCGAAGGCCACAACTGTAACACCTCCGTCCGCCCCGTAAAATTTAACAGAAGCTCCGGTCGCGGCACCACGCCATATTTCACAGATCGTTAGCAGAGTTACATGTTAATATCAAAAAGATCAAATGAATTCTAACTCAGAGCATTCTAGCGGAAGCTTCTTGGGTTGATTGAACTCAAGCAACACAAATGTTCATAGTAAAGCGTGCTTGTGCGAGAGTAGTATTGGGATGGGTGACCTCCAGGGAAGTCCCCGTACGACTCAGCTTAACTCTCGAGTTCGCTCATCAAAGGGAGGCCGTGGCCACCGACAACCTGTCAGTGGGTTGGAGAGGGGTTGGGGTGCTTGGGATGTAGCCCGGTAACGGTCTGCATAAGGCTTAGTGGTGTTGTGATCCACGAAAGGTGAAATGAAATGTTACAACAACCTTCTGACGCACGAAGAACGAGCAACAACATGAAGAAACGATTGACATGAAGAAACGAGCAGCATCATTGTAGACGTGCACGATTTGTGTGTCGTTATTTTTTTATGAACTGTAAACTCTTAAAAATGGCATCCCGCCAACAATGACCACTTCCATTGCTGCATCAGTTTCTCTCTTTGCCGGGACAGTAAAAAATTTGGGTTACTGAAAGTCCACCTAGTGCTAACTACCTTCACCTATGGGGGGGGGGTGAATAAGTGTCTTGCAACGTTTTTGCGGAATTAAAATTATACTTGCACAAATAAACAAAATAACACAGCACAAGCAAACACAGACAGTTATAATGGTTCCCCGATTTGGGTACGTCCACTTTCCCCCTTCGACCTATCTCCCAACAAGGGACGACTCGGTCACTTCACCAACCGGATTTAAATCCAATCCTCACACTAACGGAAGGAACCCTTCCAAACGAAGGAGTCACTACTCCTCCACCACGGGTTGCACCCAACCCTTACAACGAGGAACCTACATTCCTTTACAACAAAAATAAAATGGAATGTATAAAATATACAAACTACTTATGGAGTGCTAGGTGTCCCTCTTCGTTCGATGACACGTTCTTGACGAAGACGAAGAGTCCACGACCTTAACTCTCACTTAGAATGAATCTCCACTAAACCGGCGGCGGCAAGAAGAGCGGCGGCTTGGCTTTCAGGATCGGCGGCGGCAAGAAGTGCGGCGGCTGAGCTTTGGAGATCCAACCTTCGTAGCAAAGCTAGCAAAGTCTACCAACGGTCACTCTAGGATCGATCGTCTCGATCGATTCGGAAAGGGAAGGTATTCCCGATCAACGAACCAAGAGACAAAGGATCTCTGGATAGACACGTGAGACGCGTTGCTTGGCTGAGCTTCTGTCACCGGGAGATCAGGAGGTATCCACGATCACAGGCGGCGACTATCTTTCCGAGCGACGACGGCGGCGGCGGAAGAGAGATCCGCGATCTAGGTCACGTCGGCGACTCAGTTTTCTTTCTCATGTATGCGTTCTTGTTACTGTTCAAAATACTGAAGTATTTATATAGTAGGTCATGCAATATGACCGTTGTGGGCCCCACCAAAAGAAACCCTAGCTCCGGTTCAAAACAGCGCCTGAAACTTGGTCCGGTCCAGCGAGCAGAAGAAATTTGCCTAAGGCAAATTCGGCGAGAATCATTGGTGATTCTCGACGAATCGGCGAGAATCACTTATGATTCTCGCCGAATTCTACTTGGCAGAATTCTGGCTGAAGATCTTGCCACCCGGAGAGAATCGGCGAGAATCATAATTCATTCTCGACGAATCGGCGAGAATGCAAAGTCATTCTCGACGATTCGGCGAGAATCAACTAGTGATTCTCGACGATTCTGCCTTAAGCAGAAATCAAGACGGCGTTGAGACAGCCGACTGCAATCGGCAAGAATCAGCGAGTGATTCTCGACGATTCGGCGAAAATCACTAGTGATTCTCGTCGAATCGGCGAGAATCACTTAGTGATTCTCGACGATTTCTACTTAAACGATTTTCGTCTTTCTTCCCGCGAGTTGCTTTGACCCATCCTTGCTTCTTGTCTAATCTTGATTTTTCTCAGCCCTGTACTTGAAAATAAGTACACTCCAATAGAGAGAGTACACGTAAGCCAACACCCTGATCTGCTCAACGAGGGATTACGTTGCGCATACCCGTGTATATTGACCTGCTGCACCCTGACATTGGTGTGTACTTAGCGTGGAATAACTGCAAGCACAACTTGAAGACAAATGATCAAATACATTGTCCATTCACCTTAGCTGGTTCAGGGGCTTCTTCAAATCAGGTACATTGTGGATACAATACCCAACAATCTTCCCCTATTTGAAGAAGCTTAAACCCTACAAGCTAAGGTGAATATACCGGCTGGAAGAGAACACAACTTTGAAAAATGAGTTGAAATTCCATACCATTATCTTTGGAGCATGCACCTTAGCACTTTAGCCGAGAGGGTAATCTCCCCCTTTTCGGCTTCTGCAAATCTGGGACTGTAGCACTTGTCACCATGCTCCCCCTCAGTTCTTGCACCTGTGTGTACACTTGAGTTCCTAGCAGATGCTCCCTAGATGCACGAGCCTGAAGCTTCTATAGTCTTCATTCCTCATAGTTTAGCATCCCCAATTCAGTTTTGAAGAGACTAAACTTGGCCTCGTCTAGGGGCTTTGTGAAAATATCTACAATCTGCTTATCCGTGGGGACATAACAGAGAGAGATGTCCTTGTTTTCCACGTGCTCCCGAATGAAGTGGTAGCGCACTTCAATATGCTTCGTCCTACTGTGCGATACCGGATTGTTCGCAATGACAATTGCACTGGAGGAGTCGCAGTACATTGGTATTTCTTTGAACTGAAGGTCATAGTCTGCTAATTGGTTTCTGATACATAGTAGTTGTGCGCAACAGCTGTCTGCCGAGATATATTCAGACTCTGCTGTGGAGGTTGCTACACAATTCTGCTTCTTGCTGTTCCATGAGATAAGCCTTCTTCCGAGGAATTGACACGTCCCGGAAGTGCTTTCCCTGTCATCCCTACTCCCTACAAAATCAGCATCTGAAAAACCTATTAGCTCGACATCATTGTTTCTCGGGTACCACAAGCCAAGATTAGGGGTACCTTTAAGGTATCTAAGAATTCGCTTTACAGCAATATAGTGAGATTCCTTAGTGTTCACCTGATATCTGGCACAAACACATGTGGAGAACATGATATCCGGTCTACTTGCAGTAAGGTAGAGCAGGGATCCAATGATGCTTCTGTATTTGGTTTCATCAAAAGGTTTCCCTTTCTCATCCTTATCCAGAGACATAGTGGATCCCATTGGAGTCCTCATCGAGGTTGCATTCTCCATTCCGAATTTCTTGAGGAGTTCATTTGTGAACTTCGTCTGAGAAATGAAGATTCCATCCTCAGACTGTTTCACTTGAAGTCCCAAGAAATACTTTAGCTCTCCCATACTGCTCATTTCAAACTTTCCTTGCATAAGTTTAGAAAACTTTTTGCAAAGAATGTTGTCCGTTGAGCCGAATATAATGTCATCAACATAGATTTGCACCAGCAAGATCTTGTCTTTGACTTCCCTAAGAAATAATGTTTTATCTATTTTTCCTCTAGAGAACTTGTTCTCAAGAAGAAAGCTAGACAAGGTCTTATACCAAGCTCGTGGAGCTTGTTTTAAGCCATATAGAACTTTATTAAGAAAGTATACATGATTAGGATAAGTAGGATTGACAAAACATGTGGGTTGAGCGACGTATACTTCCTCTTTCAGGTCTCCATTCAAGAATGCCGATTTCACGTCCATCTGATAGACTGTGAATCCTTTGTGAGAGACATATGCTAGAAACAGTCTGATTGCCTCGAGCCTTGCAACCGGCACAAACGTTTGGTCTAAGTCGATCCCCTCCTCCTGTCTGTATCCTTGAGCCACCAGTCTGGCCTTGTTCTTGATGATGACCACGTGTTCATCCAGCTTGTTCCTGAAGATCCACTTGGTGCCAATCACGTTCTGCGTCTTTGGTCTGGGAACCAGCGTCCAGACGTTGCATCGTTCAAATTGATGCAGCTCATCTTGCATGGCCAATATCCATGACGCATCTTTGTTCGCTTCGTCGAACTTCTTTGGCTCAACCTGCGACATGAAGCTAAAATGCAGAAACTCGTTAAGTGTACCTCGGCGAGTTCTGACACCGTCTCGAGGATCTCCGATGATTTGATTTCTGGGATGATCCCTCACGTGTCGGAGCTCTAGTTGTCTTGCCTCAGGAGCTCTAGCATTTTCTGGGGCTCCTTCCTCTTCAGGGAGGACTACTCCATCCTGACCGTCATCATCTCCGATCGGCATTGAGGTGAAGACCTTGACGTACTTTGGAGTTGCATCGTTATCGGGCTCATCTAGGTGTAGCTGTTCGATTCTTGCACCTGCATCTTCAAGAAAACTAATGGAAGAATTGCAATTAAGCAAGCTTCCTTCATCAAATGCAACATTTATTGATTCCTCTACCACTAGGGTTTTCTTATTGAAAACCCTATAAGTCCGGCTATGGCTACTATAGCCTATGAATATGCCTTCGAAGCATTTTTCACTAAACTTAGTACGCGGGTACTTCCCGTTATTCAGTACATAACATCGACAACCAAAGATCCTCAAATAGGACATGGTTGGTTTCCTGCCTTTCAGTAGCTCATAAGGTGTCTTACGATGGCTCTTGTTGATCAACGCCCGGTTTTGTACATGACAAACTATATTGACAGCCTCGGCCCAGAAGTATTCTGGGAGAGAAGCGCCATTCAACATTGTCGTGCAGGCTTCAATGAGCGTTCTATTTCTACTCTCCGCAACTCCATTTTGTTGAGGAGTGCGCGGGGAGGAAAACTCATAAAAGATACCAAGTTCTTCACAGAACTCTGTCATAGCACCAGACTCGAACTCTGTTCCATGGTCACTTCTGATTTTGACCACTGAGTAGTTAAGTTCGTTCTGAATCTGCTTGACAAAACTGGTGAAGATGTCAAACGTATCAGACTTGCGTTTTAAAAAGAACACCCAAGTAAACCGAGAGTGATCATCTACAATCACTAGCGTATAAGACTTGCCTCCTAAGCTGTGAACTTGCATTGGACCAAACAAGTCCATATGCAGAAGATAAAGACATCTGGAGGAGTCTTTGTCTGTGATGCCCTTAAAGGTAGCCCGAGACTGTTTGCCCTTCTGGTATGCAGGACAGGAGCTATCTTTGATGCACTTAATAATGGGAGCATCCCTTACTAAATTTTTAGAAAACAACATACTAATTGTCTTGAAATTAATATGTGTCAATCTCTTGTGCCATTGTTCACAAAGAGATGCACTGGCTTTTGCTACTAGGCATACGGGGGTAGAAGAATCTAAACTAAGAAAATCTAAACAGAAGATATTTCTGCTCCTAATGCCGGTTAATATCGTCTCCGAAGAGGCACACGATATTATCAGGCATTTATCCTTGCAGAACTTAACATCATAGCCTTTATCACATAATTGACTTACACTGATCAGGTTATGATTTAACCCTTCAACATAAGCCACGTCAGTGATAGAGATTACACCGTTGGAAATGATACCGTAACCTCTGGTGACTCCCCGATCAGATCCCCCAAAGATGACTTTGGGTCCATTCTCGACTGGAGAGTACTCCCGCAGCAGGCTTCTTGTCCTAGTCATGTGCCGGGAGCATCCACTGTCAAAATACCATATGGGAGTTTTGGTGGCCTTTGGACATTCCTGCAAAACAGCATTAATTTCCCTTAGGAACCCAATCGAACTTGGGTCCTAAATTCCTCGTTAGCATACTCCCCCTCGGGTGGTTAGCCCTACGAGTGGTCGGCCTCGTATTGCCAACTTGAGGAGTCTCGTTATTTCTTGGATTAAACCAGCAATCCATGGCAAAGTGACCAACTTTTTCACAACACCAGCAGTCAAACCTGTTATACTTTCTCCTAGGCGCCTGCTTCACCCTTGGAACGGGGGGGGGGGGTCCAATTGGGGCCTTGGACCTGGAGGTGGAGGCATCATGATGACCACAGTCGCATGATTTCTTCACCTCCTGGTTTCTCAGTGTAACAGACTTGACCTTTGGTGTCTGCTTCCGATTATGGCCGCTAGAAAAGTGACCATAATTTTCCACGTGGATTTCCTCATAAGGTGCCTTGAAGATACTCTCACTGAAGTTGCGGGGAATGGTCAAACCATCATATCGGCTCTTTGACTTTGCAACCGAGGGCCTGAAATGATGACCAAATGTTGACTCAAAGTCATGTTGGTTGTAGGGAAAGCTAGGCTTCCTGAACACAACAGGACTGAGTGGGGCCTTTCCCTTTTCAGCAGCAGAGGCCTTCTTAGCGGCCTTATTCTTTCTCTGGTTCCTGTTTCTCCTGGATGAGGAACCAGATACCCCTACATGCCCTAAGCCAGCTCCTTTGGACTGAGCAGAGAAGGTATCAACCAGTGGAAGAACTGTTTTTGGCATAGAGAAGCTCTTGACGATCTTCCTTTCTGCCGCAAGTTGTTCTTCCAACTTGTCGATTTCCTCCTGCTTAAGATCAAGGAGCCTAAGAGACTCTGAATGCTTCGAAGTCAGGTCCAAGTGCTCCTGTCGGAGGGAGATCAAACTGGTGATCTCTTCCCTTAGGGAGACACTCTCACCCTTAAGGAATTTAACTTCCTTTTTCTCAGCCTTCAATCTTTTCCGGCACTCCTCGAAAGTGTTGAGCAGAAGCTCATACTTATCGAGGAGCTCAGCTTCACGGGCTGAAGGGCTATCCTCAAGGTCATCATCTTGAGACTTAGGATCAGAGTCAGAGTCGGAGAGAGGGGTGTGAGCTTTTACCTTCCCAGTAAATGGAGGGCATTCTCCTTCTGAGTCAGAGCGACCCATTAGCTCAAAGTAGGCTTCCTCGTCATCACTGGTGTCTGACGTGTCAGATTCACTCAGCGTCTTTGGCTTCTTTGCGATGTAGCTTCTCTCCTTCTTCTTGTCTCTAGAGGACCTCTGCTCCTCTCCCTTTCCCTTCTCTCTCTTGCCTTGTTGGCAATCAGCCACGACGTGTCCTGGCTTATTGCATCCAAAACAAATAATGTCAGAGGAGCGATGTTTGTTCGGTTTGGAAGCATACCTGCCAGAAGAATAATTCTTCTTCTGATGCCTGGATGAGGAGCCGTCTCTCTTTCTTTGATTCCTCAGCTTGAGGAACTTCTTGAATTCCCGGGTGATGAGGGAGAAATCTTCCTCTGATAACTCTGAGCCGGAGGAGCATGGCTCGGAGTCTTCCTCCTCATCCTTTTTTCACGCGCGGGAAGCAGCAGCACCCTTGCCCTTTCTGGAGTGAATGGCTTTTAGGGCCACAGTCTTTTCTTTGGCTGCGGCTTTCTCTGCTTCCTCTTCAGCTTTCCTTGTGTTCAGTTGAAGCTCATATGACATGAGCTTCCCAAACAGGATTTGCGGATCTGTTTCAGCTAGTCTGCCAAACTCTCGGATGACGCAGATCTTTGTGTCCCATTCCTTAGTAAGGGATCTAAGGAATTTATCATTAAGTTCACCGTCAGTGAACACTCTTCCATATCCCTTGAGTGCATTGACGATCTTGAGGAAGTTTTCGAAGGTAACTCCGATCTCTTCCTTGGGCCCTTGCTTGAAGGCCTCATATTTCTGGTTGAGGAGGGATCTCCGATCATCCCTCACTTCATATGTGCCCTCCATTAGGACAATCAGGCAGTTCCAGAGATCCTTGGCTATCCGGCAGTTGCAGAAGTTCTGCATCATAGAGTCGTCAACTGCGCTTACCAAGATGTTCTGTGCTTTCTTGTCGAGTCCAACCAGCACCATCTCACCCTTGTCCATTTCTGATAACTTCTCAAGCACTTGTCTGGTAGGATAAAGGGAGGAGGCCTTGGTGGGAACATAAGGTCCCTCCTCAACTATCATGAAGAGTCGTGGGTCGACTGCTTCCATGTAAAATCTAATTCTTTCCTTCCAGATAGGAAAGTTTAGCCTGGTGCACACTGGGATTTTGCCCGAGTACTTGAGTTCGTCCATAGTAGATATCTGTCTTCTTCTTGACACTGGTGGTAGGATTCTACTCAAGGTGTTAACCTTATTGATGAGTAACCTCCATCTGATACCACTTGAAAGTCCACCTAATGCCAACTACCTTCACCTATGGGGGGAGGAATAGGTGTCTTGCAGCGTTTTTGCGGAATTAAAATTATACCTGCACAAATAAACAAAACAACACAGCACAAGCAAACACAGGCAGTTATAGTGGTTCCCCGATTTGGGTACGTCCACTTTCCCCCTTCGACCTATCTCCCAACAAGGGACGACTCGGTCACTTCACCAACCGGATTGAAATCCAATCCTCACACTAACGGAAGGAACTCTTCCAAACGAAGGAGTCACTACTCCTACACCACGGGTTGCACCCAACCCTTACAACGAGGAACCTACGTTCCTTTACAACAAAAATAAAATGGAATGTATAAAATATACAAACTACTTATAGAGTGCTAGGTGTCCCTCTTCGTTCGATGACGCGTTCTTGACGAAGACGAAGAGTCCACGACCTTAGCTCTCACTTAGAATGAATCTCCACGAAACTGGCGGCGGCAAGAAGAGCGACGGCTTGACTTTCGGGATCGGCGGCGGCAAGAAGTGCGGCGACTGAGCTTTGGAGATCCAACCTTCGTAGCAAAGCTAGCAAGGTCTACCAACGGTCACTCTAGGATCGATCGTCTCGATCGATTCGGAAAGGGAAGGTATTCCCGATCAACGAATCAAGAGACAAAAGATCTCTGGATAGACACGTGAGACGCGTTGCTTGGCTGAGCTTCTGTCACCGGGAGTTCAGGAGGTATCCACGATCACAGGCGGTGACTATCTTCCCGAGCGACGACGGCGGCGACGGAAGAGAGATCCGCGATCTAGGTTACGTCGGCGGCTCGGTTTTCTTTCTCGTTTATGCGTTCTTGTTACTGTTCAAAATACCGAAGTATTTATACAGTAGGTCATGCAATATGACCGTTGTGGGCCCCACCAAAAGAAACCCTAGCTCCGGTTCAAAACAACGCCTGAAACTTGGCCCGGTCCAGCGAGCAGAGGAAATTCGCCCAAGGCAAATTCGGCGAGAATCATTGGTGATTCTCGACGAATCGGCGAGAATCACTTATGATTCTCGCCGAATTCTACTTGGCAGAATTCTGGCTGAAGATCTTGCCACCCGGAGAGAATCGGCGAGAATCATAATTCATTCTCGACGAATCGGCGAGAATGCAAAGTCATTCTCGACGATTCGGCGAGAATCAACTAGTGATTCTCGACGATTCTGCCTTAAGCAGAAATCAAGACGGCGTTGAGACAGCCGGCTGCAATCGGCAAGAATCAGCGAGTGATTCTCGACGATTTCTACTTAGACGATTTTTGTCTTTCTTCCCGCGAGTTGCTTTGACCCATCCTTGCTCCTTGTCTGCTCTTGATTTTTCTCAGCCCTGTACTTGAAAATAAGTACACTCCAATAGAGAGAGTATACGTAAGCCAACACCCTGATCTGCTCAACGAGGGATTACGTTGCGCAGACCCGTGTATATTGACCTACTGCACCCTAACATTGATGTGCACTTAGCGTGAAATAACTGCAAGCACAACTTGAAGACAAATGATCAAATACATTATCCATTCACCTTAGCTGGTTCATGGGCTTCTTCAAATCAGGTACATTGTGGATACAATACCCAATAGTTACGCCGCTCGAAAAAAGTGGAGCCAGACAAACTAGCAAACCTAAAATTTGACCATTAAAATGTTAAAATTTTAAAAAATCTTAATGCAGTAAAACGCTATACCGCCCGATAATCCCCCCTTCCAAAAAAATAGAGATTTTTTTCATGTGTGTAACATACCAAAGATCACTGTGCGAGACAACGAGACACACCATCACACCGTTGTTTTCCGCATGCAAGACTTTTACGCTTGATTGATCTAAAATACATTCCTATTTTATTATGACCGTATTATGCCTGTATTTTTGCACACAATCTTCACTGTTGAATTGCAAATCATACGAATGTATTTTATCCAGCACAATCATCTTTGATAAATCAAATTTTTTTTTGTATGCCCGACGCAAGGGAGAAAGGTGCGCATGTGCATTGCTCGCCATCTAATCCATCCTGCTCGCCATCTAATCCATCCTGCTCGCCGTACAACTCGCGCACATTCTTTTTTTATTTTCCCCTCCATTTTGGGCTGACGGTCAGATCCCAAATCCTACTGCTAGATTTTTACTCGTCCCGCACAAAAAAGGGGATTGTTATCCGCAGACATGAAATGGCTATTCGCAGACCCAAAAAGGTTTTTTTAAAGGTTTAAATCCACAGCTCCAAATCCATTTTCTTCATTCTCAAACCAAAAGCCCTAAATGCATCTTCCCCGACACCTGTGCCCACTGTCGCTCGCCCGTAAATCGCAGCCTTTAGCACATGCGTTCGCCGGCAAATTAGGAGCCCTCTAGGTCACCGACGAAGAAGAATCCTTCTGTTCGAAGCCCCGACCCTTCGCTTCTTCACTTAGTTCGAAGGATCCAACCGTTCGCTGCGCCTCCCCCGCTGTGAGTACACCATCTTTCGTCGAATACATTCCTAATCTGAGCCACATGTAAGTAAATAACATTCCCTAATACAGAGACGTGGAGCGTCCTTAGTAGTGCCTCCTGTTCGAAGACCCCGTCCTTACCCGTCGAGAATGCTGTGAATGGTTGTCGAGTTGCGCCTCCTGTTAGAAGCCCCCATCCTTACCCGTCGAGAATACAGTGCCTCATTCTCCGTATTTTGTGAGTTGGGAGTAAATTTTTATGTATTTTTATGTAGCTGAACCCTATTCTCCAAATTTTTATGTGAGTTAGGAGTAAATTTTTATGCAATGCCTCATGTAAGCTAATTTGTATGTAGCTTTGTCTCATTCTCCATATATATGTAGCTTAAATGGCTGAACCTCATTCTCCATATATATATGTGCTTTGCAAATTATTGTATGTAACTGAACCTCACTCTTCATATATATGTAGCTGATGTCAATTCTCTACTTCCTCATCAATGTAGATGATTTCTAGGTGAAATGTTGACATAGTTCTTGAAGATCAGTGGATATCGTCTCAACTATAGAGACCAATGAAGAAAATGTGTCAGCGTATGATAATGATCTAAATGTTTTCTCTAAATATTTATGTGAGTTAATAACAAATATTTATACTTTGTTTTGCATAGATATGACTACACACTTTCAGTCCAATGTTGTATTTGGGTCAAGAGATGAGTTAATTGCGTGGGTACGAAATGTTGGCAGAACACTTAGACCGAGACCTTCCTCCCCTCCGTTTCCAGCCTCGCCTCCCTCCCTCCAGTCCGAGACCTCCCTTTCCACCCGCCGGGAGTAAACGCCACCGCCGCGCTAAATGAAGCCTTAGTTTTGTTGGCACCATACAGAGTTCTGATAAATTGGATGGTAGACCACGCCCCGAGTTATTCTGGGCTGTGATAGAGCGGGATATGTTCGTGAAAGTCAGAATAAAAAGGGATGGGTTAAGAAAAATTTGAGAAAAACCACCACTAAGAAATGTGGGTGTCCCTTCTCTATTAAATGACAAAAGGAGGTTAATGTTGAGGAATGGAGAGTATAAGTTTTAAACGGTACTCATAACTATAGAGTCGTTCATTTGGAGGCGCATCCATATGATGGGAGGTTGGGTGAAAATGAGGAGATATTGGTTGAAGTTATGTACTCATCAGGGGTTAAACCGAGAAAAATATTAACTGCACTTAAGACAAGATATGTACACAGTTTTAGTAGGATACATTTCTTTGTTTGCACTTGGGTTCATTAAAGAAGAAGAAGACCGTGTAAAATCAGGTAACTATGAAAAGCTAGTGATTGCACGCATAAGACAAGATATTCATTGGGCTTGCCGTGCGCTCATGAATTGAAACCATATATTACTCAGTCTTTAGCATTTCCATTATGCTTGGTCCACATACATTGGAGGCTCTTGCCATTAAATGAGAATATTAATATAGATAAACCGGATGACGTATCTGCTGAATTTGAAGGGATAAGCTTAAGATTCTATGCTGCAAGTTCTAAACAAAGGAAAAAAAAGGAAACTTCGTGAAATTATGGATCCAACCTCCTCACAAATAGTTGAGCCTAAAATACCTTTAAAGCTAAAGGGTCGACCGAAGGGAGCCTACAAAAAACTAAGTGAGGATCCTAGGTCTACTAAAAGAAATCCTTCACACTTTGAGCACGTCTTAATGAATGAGGGAGAGAAGACAAAATAACAACAAAAGGCAAAAATGACGGCTAGAAAAAGGGCACGTTACTCATTTCTGAAGCATACGTTTACTATTACCCAACAATTTTTTGTTGATGTATGTAGGCAAATGCCGGTATATATAACAAATCATATTATAGAAGTGAATAATGTTCTTGGTGACGGACATTGTGGCTATCGAGTGATTAGCTAAGCTATGGATATGGGGAGAATTGGGCCCAAGTGAGGTTGGACCTCACTAGGGAACTACGGATTAAGGAGAACATCTACAAGAATATTTACGGTGTATCAAGATTCAAGTGTTTATTATCATCCCTTGATTGTGCTCAAATACCAACACCACAAAAGAAATGGCTGTAAATGTCAGATATGGGCTTTGTGGTGTCATCTTGCTACAATATTGCATTAATCCAGCTTTCAACATTTCAAAGTCTAACATTTCTTCCCTTAAATTCTAGACCACCGGCTACACCAAGACTAGTATGTATGAGCTTTATAGATGATAATCATTTTGTACACTTGATGTTGTGTGACGAGTGTCCATTGTCGTGTCTTGTCTCTCCATGGAGAAGGTATCAGGATCCTATCGTCAAGTCTTGGGAAGATATAGTTATTTCAAGATTGTAGACCACTCAAATGCAAGAGAATACACAATAGGTGATAGTTAATTTGGATGGTTAGTACTTTTGTGGTATGTTAATGCTTATTATAATATTGTTTTTAGTTTGTTAATGCAATTATTGATTAGTACCAACATGAGTGTCAATAATTTGAAGATATTTCTTTTACAGGTTAGTAGCAAGGTGCTGATGTTGTTGAACATTTGTGGTTTTGAGCTACTTATATAACATTTTGATGTAGACTTGATATTTTTTGAGCACTTGCGGTACTGATGCTTCATATTTTTTGATGCAAGTTATGTATATTTTGATGCACTTGATATTTTTTGAGCATTTGTGGTGCTGGTGCTTCATATTTTTTTATGCATGTTATATATATTTTGATGTAAGCTTCAATTTTGGTGGTAATGAACTATGCCCTTGCTGGTACTTGTGGTGTTGGTGCACTTCTTGATATTTTTTTACTTTAATGTTGATCTGTGAATAACAATAATTTCTGTGAATAATAATTTTAAATATCTTTAGACCTGCGAATATGTATTTTCGATCTGCGGATAACAATACAAAAAAGGGTATGTTATTTAGACCCCATAAATGGATATTTGTAACCCATGGATACTTGTACCCTAAGCTGATATTTGTACCCATATATGATAATCGTATCCAAACATGAGAATATTTTTTGCATAGATAACATCCAAAAAATATTTCCAAAATATGCATAATGTGTTCTATAACTGTTATAACATCAAAATAATTTTTCTGAAAGAGTACGTAATGTGTTCTCTAAATGTTTATAACATCAAAGCAACATTTCCAAAAGAGTACATAATGTATTCAACAAAAAATATATGTAGTATTTCAAATTATCATTAACATTTGCAAGTCCTATTTTTCCTGCTAAAAAGATACCCCGCCTACAAAAAAATGATTTGAATCAGAAAGCATATTTAAAATAATAAATAACTAAGTAAATATCTTACATATTTTTGAACTTAATGTGTTGTGTTTCTTGAAGAACCCTAGTCATAAAACAACCTGCAGTCAACAAATACAAAATATTTTAATTGATGATTACTTAAAGCTTTAATGTAGTTGTCAATCAAATTATTTAAATAGACATACCTGGCTAATTAAATTAGACGTGTAATATATGGAATGTCCCACTTTTCGGCTATTTGTTCATGATACGTTCTCCACACCAAAAATATAGGAGGTAACATATATTCTTCTTTTATCCTCAATAGAACGAAGTGGTTGTCATTTATAAATCTCATATGAATTGTCTTTTGACTCGCCGATGGAGTTGAATGAAGCGGTAGAGAGGTGAATCATTGTTTGCTTGAAAAATGAACAAATTGTATGTTGTACCATGATGCAACAAGTAGACCCATGTCATGCATTGACATCCGCCTATCAAGTGGGGCTGACACCACCCAATAGTCAAGAGATTTTAGTAATTCTAATCTCCTTGATATTCCAAAAATTTTCATATATAATAAATTTTTTTCATGAAGTTCTTTTGCAAGATCATGTCTCACTTGCATCCAATTATCACCCATATTTAGAGCGATGCTAATAACTCTATATCCACAATGCCCATCACCCATAACATCAACAACATCAAGTAGATGTGATTGCACACCCTGTGGCATTTGATTACACACAATTTCTAGAAAACCACTCCTTGTACTTCTACATTTCTTTGTCAACCTGGTTGTTTTAATCTTTAACGCATCTTGTTCATCCCTCAAAACATGCTTGAAATGTGATGGGTCTTTTTTGGTGGATTTATAATCTTAATTGAACTTTTCCAAACTCCTCCTGGGACGACCTCTTAATTTTATAGGCAATGTAGGATCCTTTGTTTGGCTAGCATCCAAGTTGACGATTTCACGCAATTTTCTTTTAATTTCCCTTCTTTGGAGATCACTTATACTACTATATTTTTTCAATATTCCATCCACATCATTTGCTCTATGTCGGCTGATTCTTTTTGTTCTTCCTTTATGTGTAAATCAGACTTCTCATTCAATGTTAACTGTTTCCATTGTTTGCGTACCATCCATAATGGTAATGCATTACACTCTTTCATGTAAGATATAAGTTCATGCGCACAAGGTAATCCAAGTGTATACCTGTTCTTATGACTACACTGCCCAAACTAAAAGACCCCAGATTTTATGGACTCTTCTTCTTTTTTGATTATGTTGGGTACATTGGAAAATGTGTACCTGATTTGAAGAAGCTCAACCTAGCTCAATGATATACATCAAGGTGTATTTGATGTTGTTTTTGAGTTGACATGAGCAGGTGAAGAATTGATAAAGTATGCAGAAAAAATTCTAAGTCCAAGTGTCGACACAGAGAAGGATGTGTCGACACATAGAAGAAATTAGTCGACATCAACACTGGGAAGCAGTGTCGACACATAGCAGTTAGTCTACAACTACACTGGGAAAAAGTGTCGACACAGAGGAAGTATGTCGACACATAGCAGTTAGTCTACAATGATACTGGGAAAGTGTGTCGACACAGAAGAAGTAAGTCGACACAACACTGAGAATTTGTGTCGACACAGAAGAAAAGCGTCGACCTCAACATTGGGAAAATGTGTCGACACAAAAGGATATAGTCGACCTCAAGTTTGTCGACACCAGCAGTATGTGTCGACACAGAAGAATATAGTCGACCTCAAGTTTGTCTACACCAGCAGAATGTGTCGACACATTGTGATTAAGTCGACACATTACAGCAGAGTTAAAAGAAGATTGTGTCGACACACTGAAGGGTCAAGAACAAGTTATTTTCAGAAGAAGCTGTGTCGACTCAAAGGCAACTTAGTCGACATCACTGAAGACTGTGTCGACACCAAAGTCAATTGTGTCGACACAGATAGACAGATGGTCTCGACACTTTCTGACAGACTGTCTCGACAGCTTGTGGTTCAAGACTAAGGCACATGACTTGTTTGAAGACTTGACAGCTGTGGGTTGCCACCGGTTAACTGAAACTGTCAGACTTGTCAGAAAACGGTTAGAAACCGGATCAGCCGGTTACCATGAAGGAAGTCTATAAATAGACAGATTCAGAAGGAGAAAGTAACCTTTTGAAAACATTGTTGAGAATCAAAAAGTTGAGAAGGATTACAATCCAACTCATTTCAAGAAAGTGCTAGGCACTTAAGAAGATCTTCTCCGGAAGATCTAAGAAGACTATCTAAGGATAGATCAAAGAAGAGTTCTAATCAGAATTCAGAAGAATCATTCAAAGTGCTGGATAGAGAGAGATCAAACCAGAATTTGAAGAAGAAGAAAGAAACCACCAGTGGATTCTCAAGAAGCTGTTTGGAAATCAACTCAGCTAAGTTCATATTCAAGAAGCTTTGAAGAAAGCTCAGATACAGTTGATTTCATCAGCTGATCAAGAATTGTCTTGGCCTTTTCTCTCTCAATTTAGGCAAGACAGTTAAATAATCTTTTCTATATTTCTGTAGGATCTGTTTACACAGATCTGAGTTGTAAGCCTGTGTTATAAAGGCTGAGTGTAGGAGTGTTGAACTCTGAGTGGTAGGGCTGTTTGCCTGAGTGTAGGAGAAGGGTCTTCTCTGAGTTGTAGGCCTTGGGGCAAGGCTGAGGTAGGGCTGTTGTGCCTGAGTTGTAGGAACCAGTTGGGTTCTGAGTTGTAGGATCTGTTAATCTGAGATTAGTGGAAGTTTGGCCGAATCTAGCATACTGCTAGATAGGTGAAGGGGGAAAGTGGATGTACCCAGACCTTGGGGAACCACTATAAAACATTGTGCAATCTGTGATGTTTTATTTTCTGTGATTGCTGTGATTATTGTGTTAGCCATTAAATTGAATTCTGCCTAGAAGTTTTTATAAATAAGCAGAACCTATTCACCCCCCCCTCTAGGTGTTTAGGCTGTCTTGAAAGTTAAACTATCAAGTGGTATCAGAGGGATGTTCCTCAAAAAGGACTTAACAGTCTGAGGTAGATCTGAAAGGCAGATTCAAGATTCAAGAAGATGGGTTCTGGAGAGAATCATAAGGAGCTAGGGTCTATGAAATTACCCATATGCAGGAAGGAAATCTTTGGGATCTGGAAAGAAAGAGTCAGATTGTTTATGGAGGCATCTGACCCAAGGATTTATATCACAGTTCAGGAAGGGCCCTTTATCCCAAAGAAGATTTCAGCTGTGGATGCAAATATCCAAATACCAAAGACTTATTCAGAAATGACCAAGGATGAAATCATCTTGGCAACCATGGACAAAAGGGCACAGAACATCATTGTTAGTGTCATAGATGATTCAACATTTCAGAATCTGATTCACTGCAAGACCTCCAAGGAGATGTGGGACACATTGATTGTCTACATGGAGGGATCTGAAGAAGTAAGGCTGGACAGGAAGTCTATGCTAAATCAGGAGTATGAAAGCTTTAGACAAGGAAAATCTGATAGCATAACTGAGTGCTATAAGAAATTCTATAGAATTGTGAATGAGCTAATATCCTATGGAAGAGTCTTCAGTACCTATGAACTGAATGACAAATTCTTAAGATCCTTATCAAAGGATTGGGATACAAAGATCTGTGCCATAAGAGAAGTGGCTAAATTGGCAGAGATATCTCCTCCAACCCTGTTTGGAAAGTTGCTATCCTATGAAATGCAACTTATGGTGAGGAAGGAGGAGGAAAGAAACTCAAGAGGAGAGCATAGAGAAAAGACTGTGGCATTCAATGCAGAAGCCACTAGAAAGAATAGGAGGAAATCACCATCTCCTCCTAAGGAAGTTACAGAAGATAGTTCTGAAAGTTCAAACAAGGGTTCTGAAAGCTGTGATTCAGATGCAGATTTTGCTGCATTCACAAGACAATTCCAGAGGTTCTTGAAGAAGAAGCAGTGGAAGTCTAGGCCTTCCCCATCACAGCAAGTTGATGACTATTATAAGAAGATAAGGTCATCAAGGAAAGAGAAGAGCAGATCAAAACCCAGCAAAGCCACTACTTCAAAGATTGTCTGTTATTGTTGCAATAGGCCTGGACATGTAGTGGCTGATTGTCCTGATAAGAGAAAGGAATCTTCAGAAAAGAAGAAGACTTATCAGAATGGCAAGAAGGAGAAATCCTTTGTAGCTAAGAAAGATAAGAGTCTATCAGACCAGTCAACTTCAGAATCAGAATCTGAAGCTGAAGCATATATTGGACTATATGCTGCATCTGAAGAAGAGGAGTTTCTGCAGTTGCTAGACTCATAAACCAAAGGATCAGCAGTATATGGGGCTGATGGCAGGATCAGAAGAGAACATATACCAGAATCAGTCTAGTCATAATAAGGTACAATGTCCTTCTAATACCTCTGTTTGTTGTACAAGTGAAGAATCAGCTACATCTGCATCAACAGATGTAGATGCATCTGAATCTGAAGGAGATGTCTATCAATTGATAGACAAGTATGGGGACCTGTTGCAGGCCCTTAAAAAAAGCAAGAACCTGGTTAAATCTCAGGCTCAGGAAATTGCTGAACTAAGGTTGGCTACAACTGAGTTAGAAAAAGTCATTGATCAAAAATTAAATGAAATTGCCAAGCTGAAGAATATAACTATTATTCAGATGGGCACAATTAATTATACTAATGATCAAGTGAAGAGTCTGGAGGCCAGACTTAGAATTGAAAGGGATTTAGTGGCTAGTTACTCTAAGCCAAAATCTGTCTTACCCTTGATAGATGAATTTGTCACTCAAAAGGGTAAGGCTGGATTAGGATTTAAAGGTAACTCCAGGGCTGGCAGATTCAAGAGGAAAGGCAAAGCTCCTGTTCAGCCATTAAACCTTTCAGTCCCCATAAAGTTTAGTAAGGTGAAAGTGCCTTCTAACAAATATGATCATGAAGACATTCAAGGTCATATTAAGACTAATGTTCTGAAGAACAAGGGTGTAAATGCAAGCAGGCCTACCTATGGTCATAAACCCAATGGTTTTAAGAAATCAGTAGGTGAAGTTGCAACAGCACCAGCAATGAACAGAAATTCTTTTGACAAAGATGTATCTAGATCTAGATACAATAAGTTTGAATGTTGGTGCTGTGGCAAGAGAGACCATTTTGCATTAGACTGCTGGTATAACACAAGTGTTATAAAGAATAAGAGTCTACCTGTTAGAAGAGGTTATGATAGCTTTATTAATGCTAACCTGAACCAAGGACCCAAGACTTACTTGGGTTCTAAGGGTAAGTAATTCTGTATTGCAGGTGAATCCAAGTAATCATGCCCCTATATGGTACTTGGATAGTGGTTGTTCCAGGCACATGACTGGAACAAAGGGGCTGCTGAAGGAGTATTCATCTGTCAAAGATGGACCTAAAGTGATCTTTGGTGGATCTGAAAGAGGAGTCATCAAAGGGTTTGGTATAAGCAAGAGGATGGACAAGCTCTCCATTGCTGAAGCTTCAAAGGAAGATGGAGCTTTGGAAAATGAAGGCTGCTGTCCAGGGGGAGTACAAGAGATAATGGAAGCTGATGAAAACCAAGAGGTTCAGCAGAATGAAGAAGCTGGAGATGCTCAACCTGAAGGGAATCTTCCTCCAGCTATAAGATATCTAAGAGATCATCCTGCTGATCAGATAATTGGTGATCCAAGACAAGGAGTGCAAACTAGAAGCAGAAATCAAAGCACAGTATTGCATTCAAGTTTCTTGTCTCAAATGGAACCTAAGAAGTTTGAAGAAGCTATCCAAGACCAGCATTGGATTGATGCTATGCAAGAGGAGCTGAATCAATTCAGAAGGTGCAAAGTCTGGGAGCTTGTTCCTAAACCAAGAGGCCACAACATAATTGGCACCAAGTGGATCTATAGGAACAAGCTAGATGAAAATGGGATAATAGTGAAGAATAAAGCAAGGTTAGTTGCAAAAGGATACAGGCAGGAAGAAGGGATTGACTTTGATCAAACCTTTGCTCCAGTAGCAAGGCTGGAGGCTATCAGAATGTTCCTTGCCTATGCAGCCTACCAAGACTTCAAAGTATACCAGATGGATGTGAAGTCAGCATTTCTGAATGGTGACCTTAAAGAAGAAGTATATGTAGAGCAGCCATCAGGTTTTGTAGATCCTCTTAAACCTGATTCTGTGTATAAGCTTAGGAAAGCTTTGTATGGGTTAAAACAAGCTCCAAGGGCTTGGTATGAAACCCTGTCTACCTTCCTTATTGAGAATAAATTCTCAAGAGGAAAGATAGACAAAACTCTATTCCTTAGGGAATCAAAAGGTAAGATCATCTTAGTTCAGATTTATGTTGATGACATAATCTTTGGATCTACTGAAAACAACCTTTGTAAAAAGTTTGCCAAACTTATGCAAGGGAAGTTTGAGATGAGCAGTATGGGAGCACTTAAGTTCTTCTTGGGACTCCAAGTAAGACAGACTGATGATGGATTGTCCATATCCCAGTCTAAGTTCACCAAAGAATTAATTAAGAAATATGGTATGGAGTCATCCTCCACCATGAGAACTCCTATGGGAACAAGTATGCCTATATGCAAAGATGAGACAGGTAAACCTGTTGATGAATCATTGTATAGAGGAATAGTTGGGTCTCTACTATATCTCACTGCTAGTAGACCAGACATTATGTATGCAACATGTGTCTGTGTTAGGTACCAAGCCTGCCCTAAAGAATCTCATTATACTGCAGTCAAAAGGATTCTGAGATATCTAAAGGGCACTCCTAATCTAGATCTTTGGTACCCTAGGAATAGAGATTTTATACTAACAGGCTATTCAGATGCAGATTTTGCAGGATGTAGAGAGGACAGGAAAAGTACTACAGGTACTTGTCAATTCCTGGGAGGAAGACTAATATCATGGAGTAGTAAGAAGCAGACCAGTGTGGCAATTTCCACAGCTGAGTCAGAGTATGTTGCTGCTGGAAGCTGCTGTGCACAGCTATTATGGATGCAGCATCAGCTTAAGGATTATGGTGTTCAGGTAAGTAGAACACCTCTTTTATGTGATTCTAAGAGTGCTATTTCTATTGCTAATAATCCAGTTTCTCATAGTAGAACTAAGCATATAGAAATCAAATACCATTTTCTTAGAGAACATGTAGAAAAAGGAGACATCTCATTGGAATTTGTAAAAACAGATTATCAAATAGCAGATGTATTTACTAAGCCTTTAGATGAAACCAAATTCAATAAATTCAAAATTGAATTAGGTATGTTAACCATTGATTAATGTATTAACAAAATCATTAACAATGCAATTGAAGTGGTATGTAAGTAAGTAAAAGTAATAACAACATAATCAAGTGTTAAAAAGGACACATTAAAGTAACACTTACAAGTGGTGTTGAACCAACAGAAATTGGCTAAGTAAGAATGTGTCGACACATTCAGTAATTATGTGTCGACTCAGAAAAATAATGTCGACAAGTCAGAAATTGATAGTTTAACTTTCAAGACAGTCTAAACACCTAGAGGGGGGGGGGGGTGAATAGGTTCTGCTTTTCTTATAAAAACTTCTAGGCAGAATTCAATTCAATAGCTAACACAATAAGTACAGCAATCACAGAAAATAAAGCATCACAGATTGCACAATGTTTTATAGTGGTTCCCCAAGGTCTGGGTACATCCACTTTCCCCCTTCACCTATCTAGCAGTATGCTAGATTCGACCAAACTTCCACTTATCTCAGATCAACAGATCCTACAACTCAGAACCCAACTGGTTCCTACAACTCAGGCACAACTGCCCTACCTCAGCCTTGCCCCAAGGCCTACAACTCAGAGAATATCCTTCTCCTACACTCAGGCAAACAGCCCTACCACTCAGAGTTCAACACTCCTACACTCAGCCTTTATAACATAGGCTTACAACTCAGATCTGTGTAAACAGATCCTACAGAAATATAGAAAAGATTATTAAACTGTCTTGCCAAAGTTGAGAGAGAAAAGGCCAAGACAATTCTTGATCAGCTGATGTAATCAACTGTATCTGAGCTTTCTTCAAAGCTTCTTGAATAAGAACTTAGCTGAGTTGATTTCCAAACAGCTTCTTGAGAATCCACTGGTGGTTTCTTTCTTCTTCTTCAAATTCTAGCTTGATCTCTCTCTATCCAGCACTTTGAATGATTCTTCTGAATTCTGATTAGAACTCTTCTTTGATCTATCCTTAGATAGTCTTCTTAGATCTCCCGGAGAAGATCTTCTTAAGTGCCTAGCACTTTCTTGAAATGAATTGGATCGTAATCCTTCTCAACTTTTTGATTCTCAACTATGTTTTTCAACAGTTGCTTTCTCCTTCTGAATCTGTCTATTTATAGACTTCCTTCATGGTAACCGGCTGATCCGGTTTCTAACCGTTTTCTGACAAGTCTGACAGCTTCAGTTAACTGGTGGCAATCCTCAGCTGTCAAGTCTCCAAACAAGTCCTGTGCCTTAGTCTTGAACCATAAGTTGTCGAGACAGTCTGTCAGAAAGTGTCGAGACCATCTGTTTATTTGTGTCGACACAATTGACTTTGGTGTCGACACAATCTTCAGTGATGTCGACTAAGTTGCCTTTGAGTCGACACAGCTCCTTCTGAAAATAACTTGGTCTTGACTCTCCAGTGTGTCGACACAAGTCCTGTATGTCGACACAGTTGTTGTAGAATCATAACTTAGTAAGTGTCGACTTAGCCTTCAGGTGTCGACACATTCATTTTTTAACTCTGCTATAATGTGTCGACTTAATCACAATGCGTCGACACATTCTGCTGGTGTCGACAAACTTGAGGTCGACTATTTTCTTCTGTGTCGACACATTCAGCTGATGTCAACAATCTTGAGATCGACTATACTCTTCTGTGTCGATACATTCTCCCAATGTTGTGGTCGATGCTTTTCTTCTGTGTCGACACAAATTCCCAGTGTTGTGTCGACTCTTTTCTTCTGTGTCGACACAAATTCCCAGTGATGTGTCGACTTACTTCTTCTGTGTCAACACTTTTTCCCAGTGTAGTTGTAGACTAACTGCTATGTGTCGACACTGCTTCCCAGTGTTGTGTCGACAATTTTCTTCTATGTGTCGACACTGCTTCCTCTGTGTCGACACTTGGACTTAGAATTTTTCTGCATACTTTATCAATTCTTCACCTGCACATGTCAACTTTAAAACAACATCAAATACACCTTGATGTATATCATTGAGCTAGGTTGGGCTTCTTCAAATCAGGTACACATTTTCCAATGTACCCAACAATCTCCCCCTATTTGGAGAAGTCATAACCCTTATAGCCAATGATATACACCATTTATAAACAGTACTAAATGATGATATATGACATGACAGGAATACTTAATATAAACAAAACATAAACAAAATAATCCATCACAGAATGCACATTATAATATGTCAAACAACATTTTGTTTATAACTGGGTAATGTTTGATTACATTGTTTTTCATTTAATGATTACATCACAACATTACAAAACAATATGAAGGAATTAAAAAACATAATCAGGATTGATCAGGCTCTTTAATGATAATCCCTTTTCCAGATTGAATTGTAGCTGTCACAGGAGCTTCTGATGCTTCAGCTATCTTCTTTCCTTTTAGATCAGCTTTCTTCTGAGCTTCTTCCTTGATCCTTTGCCTTTCAAAGTAGTGAAAAGGCTTTGGAAAGTACTTGCTTGGCTCCTTAGCATCAGATGGCAGCCTCCCCAGCTTAGCTTTCCTTCTAAATTGGACTATTGCTTCCTGTCTTGCCTCATATTTCTGCCATTCTGTCTCATTGTACCACTTCCCTCTCTCATGAACTTTATCTTGTACAGCTTTCCATGCAATGAGTATTATGTTTCTTGAAGTAGGAATCCACTGCTCATAATCTGGCTTGAGTACAGCCTGCTCTCTGAATCTTTTCTTTGCTAATAGAGCTTCTTGCTGTTCTTTCAGAGTAGCCTCAGGCTTATCAACCTTCCCAATGACAATATTAGTAACCTCCTTTGGAGGACTATACATTCCTTGAACCTTCTGATCAATCATGTCAAAATCTGGAGGGGGGTAAATGACCTGGGCAACCTCAGGAACCTCAGGTTGATTGCCTTCAAGTAGATTTGATTGTATTCCTGATTCAGCCACCATAGCATCATCACACAATGTGGGATATCCCAAAGTGGCTCGGATACTATTGGTCACCCATTTGGAGTGCTCTGAGCCTGCATGAATTAACATCCTCTCCCCCTTTATGGCTTCTCTAGATACATGATCTCTTAGATCTTCCATTTGAAATCTTATTTGGCCATCCAAATAATTCACACCTTCTCTAAAAAATGGTTTTAACTTGTTAAGCTTTTCAGATATTTCTTTTTGAGAGGTTGAGATGGCAGTCTTAACAGAAGCAATGGCAGCTTGAAAATTCTTTTCAAATTCTTTCCTTTCTTTGGCTCTATCTGCAGGCAGACTTGGAACAATCTTCTTTACCTCCTCAATAATCTTATTATGAGATTCAGTTAAATTATCATTCATTCTTAGCTGATTTTCCAAAACATAGCTTTGCTTCAAAGCAATGTCATCCACCTTTGTAGTAATAGCCTCCTGTTTTTGAGCTAGATAAACCACAGCATTGCCACCCTTATGGAAGCAATCTGTCATTTCCTTTTTATGCATGTTGACTAGAAACTGGATGGACTTGATATCCTGAGCTAAGTCAAACTGAAGTGACTTGCTATTTTCATCAACATACTTTTCCAGAGCCATCCTTTGTTCATCCAATTTTACTTGTAGATCTACCATAAATTTGTTGTAATCAAAGGCTGGAGATACTTGTAGAGGTGTGGTCTGTAAAGCCTGCTTATAATTCTTGCTTCTTCTCTTAAAGACAACAAGTTTCTTTTCTTTGCCACCCTGGCATCTTCAGTTTCTGTTTCAGATGAAGTATCTACATGAATTCTTTCTTGAGGATGATGAATTGTATCTGTTCCAGGGGCCTGTTGCCCAGCTTCAACATCCACTGGCTCACCCTCAACCTGTGGCTCAACTTCAGCTTCCTGATCAATGTCCATACCTATGGACTTCTCAATATCTGGTCCACCTCCTACTTTATCAGCAGTAGTATCAATATCAGGGAATAACTCCTCCATAGTAAATTCCAGTTGAGCTGTAACTTCTGCAGCAGTTAAATCTTAAGACAAGTTTAACTGTGCATCCTCTTGTACTTGCATTTCAGTATTTGTAGTATCTGGAGTAGGAGTGGACACTAGCTCTCCCTGAACCTGTGCAGTAATAAGAATATGAGCAATGTCTTGTATAGTAAAATACATTAGCTCCCCCTATACCTGAGCAGGAGTAGATACCTTTGGAGCAGGAGTGGAAACTGGCTCCCCCTGCATCTGTGCAGGTGTTGACACTTCCTGGACTATAGATGAGGCAAGCTGTTCTTCAACCTGTGTCCTCAGTGGGTCTTCTTGTAATTGTTCAGATTCTTGATTTTGTGTAGGGGATTTCACAGGGGTGTCTGGCCTGCTCTCTTCAGGCACATCTTTGGACAGCACCCTATCCCACCTAGAGAACAATCTCATATCCATTCTTCTCATATGATTAATCTTTGTCCCTGGCACTTGCTGCATCACTTCAGGAATCACTCCAGTTAGGTATAGGCTCATGATCCTGGCCATGTTAGGCTTCTTGATTCCTTCTTTGATCTTGTCAAAGATCACTCCTGACCAATCAGTAGGAATTGTAAAAACAATCCTGGTCATCAGGCTGAACATATAGGCAAAAATCCTATCATGTCCACCTGTCTTGCAGAGGATTACTTTCCCAACTACTTCTGACAAGAACTTCCCTTGCTGATTCATACCCTTCCTGTTGAATGCAGCTCCAATCTTCAATCCTGAGTCTAGTCCACACCATTGAAGGGCTTCCCTTGTCTTAGATATAGGAACTTCCTCTGATACCACTTCAATTGCATTGTTAATGATTTTGTTAATACATTAATCAATGGTTAACATACCTAATTCAATTTTGAATTTATTGAATTTGGTTTCATCTAAAGGCTTAGTAAATACATCTGCTATTTGATAATCTGTTTTTACAAAATCCAATGAGATGTCTCCTCTTTCTACATGTTCTCTAAGAAAATGGTATTTGATTTCTATATGCTTAGTTCTACTATGAGAAACTGGATTATTAGCAATAGAAATAGCACTCTTTGAATCACATAAAAGGGGTGTTCTACTTACCTGAATACCATAATCCTTAAGCTGATGCTGCATCCACAATAGCTATGCACAGCAGCTTCCAGCAGCAACATACTCTGACTCAGCTGTGGAAATTGCCACACTGGTCTGCTTCTTACTACTCCAAGATATTAGTCTTCCTCCCAGGAATTGACAAGTACCTGTAGTACTCTTTCTATCCTCTCTACATCCTGCAAAATCTGCATCTGAATAGCCTGTTAGTAGAAAATCTCTATTCCTATGGTACCAAAGACCTAGAGTAGGAGTGCCCTTTAGATATCTCAGAATCCTTTTGACTGCAGCATAATGAGATTCTTTAGGGCAGGCTTGGTACCTAGCACAGACACATGTAGCATACGTAATGTCAGGTCTACTAGCAGTGAGATATAGTAGAGACCCAATTATTCCTCTATACAATGATTCATCAACAGGTTTACCTGCCTCATCTTTGCATATAGGCATACTTGTTCCCATAGGAGTTCTCATGGAGGAGGATGACTCCATACCATATTTCTTAATTAATTCTTTGGTGAACTTAGACTGGGATATGGACAATCCATCATCAGTCTGTCTTACTTGGAGTCCCAAGAAGAACTTAAGTTCTCCCATACTGCTCATCTCAAACTTCCCTTGCATAAGTTTGGCAAACTTTTTACAAAGGTTGTTTTCAGTAGATCCAAAGATTATGTCATCAACATAGATCTGGACTAAGATGATCTTTCCTTTGGATTCCCTAAGGAATAGAGTTTTGTCTATCTTTCCTCTTGAGAATTTATTCTCAATGAGGAAGGTAGATAGGGTTTCATACCAAGCCCTTGGAGCTTGTTTTAACCCATACAAAGCTTTCCTAAGCTTATACACAGAATCAGGTTTAAGAGTATCTACAAAACCTGATGGCTGCTCTACATATACTTCTTCTTTAAGATCACCATTCAGAAATGCTGACTTCACATCCATTTGGTATACTTTGAAGTCTTGGTAGGCTGCATAGGCAAGGAACATTCTGATTGCCTCTAGCCTTGCTACTGGAGCAAAGGTTTGATCAAAGTCAATTCCTTCTTCCTGCCTGTATCCTTTTGCAA
This sequence comes from Platanthera zijinensis, assembly GCA_039513925.1. Taxonomy (NCBI): domain Eukaryota; kingdom Viridiplantae; phylum Streptophyta; class Magnoliopsida; order Asparagales; family Orchidaceae; genus Platanthera; species Platanthera zijinensis. Next base: position 157,845,526 of record CM077094.1, read on the forward strand.
CTAACCTTGCTTTATTCTTCACTATTATCCCACTTTCATCTAGCTTGTTCCTATAGATCCACTTAGTGCCAATTATGTTGTGGCCTCTTGGTTTAGGAACAAGCTCCCAGACTTTGCATCTTCTAAATTGATTCAGCTCCTCTTGCATAGCATCAATCCAGTGCTGGTCTTGGATAGCTTCTTCAAACTTCTTAGGTTCCATCTGGGACAAGAAACTTGAATGCAAAACTGTGCTTTGATTTCTGCTTCTAGTTTGCACTCCTTGTCTTGGATCACCAATTATCTGATCAGTTGGATGATCTCTTAGATATCTTATAGCTGGAGGAAGATTCCCTTCAGGTTGAGCATCTCCAGCTTCTTCATTCTGCTGAGCCTCTTGGTTTTCATCAGTTTCCATTATCTCTTGTACTCCCCCTGGACAGCAGCCTTCATTTTCCAATGCTCCATCTTCCTTTGAAGCTTCAGCAATGGAGAGCTTGTCCATCTTCTTGCTTATACCTGTTGAGTCATTTGATCTACAAGACAACTCACAATTGATTAATCTTGTTTCATCAAATACAACATGCACAGATTCTTCAACAACTTGAGTAGTTAAGTTGAAGACTCTATAGGCCTTACTATTTGTGCTGTACCCAACAAATATTCCATCCTGGGATTTGGCAGCAAACTTAGTCAAATATGACTTGCCATTGTTAAGTATATAGCACTTGCAACCAAAGATCCTAAAATAGGATAGATTTGGTTTTCTACCTTTCACAATCTCATAGGGAGTCTTTTTGTGGCTTTTGGTGATAGAAGCCCTATTGATGACATGACAAGCAGTGTTAACTGCCTCAGCCCAAAAATATTCTGGGAGAGAGGTGTCACTCAATAGAGTTCTACCAGCTTCAATTAATGTTCTATTCTTTCTTTCAGCAATTCCATTTTGCTGAGGTGTTCTTGGTGAAGAGAACTCTTGGAAAATCCCAAAGTCTTTACACAAATTTGTTATGCTTTCAGAATGAAACTCAGTACCATGATCACTTCTGATTTTGACCACTGTACTATTCAGTTCATTCTGAATTTGCTTTACAAAATTAAGTAGTACACTTGGGGTTTCATATTTTTGTCTTAGAAAGAACACCCAAGTAAATCTAGAATAGTCATCTACAACCACAAAAGTGTAGACCTTCCTACCTAGACTATGAACTGGCATAGGACCAAAAAGATCCATATGCAAGAGGTATAAGCACCTCACAGAATCCTTGTTTTCAAGGCTTTGAAATGAGGATTTTGTCTGCTTGCCCTTTTGACAAGCTGAGCATACCCCTTCCTTTATACACTTAACTTGAGGCCCATTCCTCACTAGTTCTTTACTAATGAGTTGGCCAATTGTCTTGTAGTTTAGATGAGCCAATCTCTTGTGCCACTTAACACAATGGGAAGCATTGTCATCAGCTACAAGACAAATGGGGGAAGCCTTATTTTCACACTCAAAATTAAGGCAATATACATTTCTCTTTCTATACCCAGTCAAAATGATCTCTTGATCACTTGACCTTTTGATATGACATCCATCCTTACCAAATGAAATGTCATATCCTAGATCACTCAGCTGGCTTATGCTTATTAGATTATGTTTCAAATCTTTTACATAGGCCACTTGGGTGATAGTAATTAGGTTAGAAGAAATGTTACCAAACCCTTTGATGACTCCTTTTTCAGATCCACCAAAGATCACTTTATGTCCATCTTTGACAGATGAATACTCCTTCAGCAGCCCCTTTGTTCCAGTCATGTGCCTGGAACAACCACTATCCAAGTACCATATAGGGGTATGGTTACTTGGATTCACCTGCAATACAGAATTACTTACCCTTAGAACCCAAGTAAGTCTTGGGTCCTTGGTTCAGGTTAGCATTAATAAAGTTATCATAACCTCTTCTAACAGGTAGACTCTTATTCTTTATAACACTTGTGTTATACCAACAGTCCAATGCAAAATGGCCCCTCTTGCCACAGCACCAACATTCAAACTTATTGTATCTAGATCTAGATACATCCTTGTCAGAAGAATTTTTGTTCATTGCTGGTGCTGTTGCAACTTCATCTACTGATTTCTTAAAACCATTGGGTTTATGACCATAGGTAGGCCTGCTTGCCTTAACACCCTTGTTCTTCAGAACATTTGTCTTAATATGACCTCGAATGTCTTCATGATCATATATGTTAGAAGGCACTTTCTCCTTACTAAACTTTATGGGGACTGAAAGGTTTAGTGGCTGAATAGGGGCTTTGCCTTTCCTCTTGAATCTGCCAGCCCTGGAGTTACCTTTAAATTCTAATCCAGCCTTACCCTTCTGAGTGACAAATTCATCTATCAAGGGTAAGACAGATTTTGGCTTAGAGTAACTAGCCACTAAATCCCTTTCAATTCTAAGTCTGGCCTCCAGACTCTTTACTTGATCATTAGTATAATTAATTGTGCCCATCTGAATAATAGTTATATTCTTCAGCTTGGCAATTTCATTTAATTTTTGATCAAGGACTTTTTCTAACTCAGTTGTTGCTACCCTTAGTTCAGCAATTTCCTGAGCCTGTGTTTTAACCAGGTTCTTGCTTTTCTTAAGGGCCTGCAATAAGTCCCCATACTTGTCTATCAATTTATAGACATCTCCTTCAGATCCAGATGCATCTTCATCACTTGATGCAGATGTAGCTGATTCTTCACTTGTACTACAAACAGATGTACAGGAAGGACAGTTTACCTCATTAGGACCAGACTGATTCTGGCATATGTCCTCTTCTGATCTTGTCATCAAAACCATGCATTGATGTTCATTGATGGAGTCTAGCAACTGCATAAACTCCTCTTCCTCAGATGCAGCATATAGTCCAATATATGCTTCAGCTTCAGATCCTGATTCTGAAGTTGACTGATCTGACAGACTTTTATCTTTCTTTGCTACAAAGGATTTCTCCTTCTTGCCTTTCTGATAAGTCTTCTTCTTTTCTGAAGATTCCTTCCTTTTGTCAGGACAATCAGCCACTACATGTCCAGGCCTATTGCAACAATAGCAGACAATCTTTGAAGTAGTGGCTTTGCTGGGCTTTGATCTGCTTTTCTCTTTCCTTGATGAACTTCTCTTCTGATAATAGTCATCAACTTGCTGTGATGTGGAAGTCCTACACTTCCATTGCTTCTTTTTCAAGAACCTTTGGAATTGCCTTGTAAATGCAGCAAAGTCTGCATCTGAATCACAGCTTTCTGAACCATTATCTGAATTTTCAGAACTATCTTCTTCAACTTCTTTAGGAGGAGATGGTGATTTCCTCCTACTCTTTCTAGTGGCTTCAGCATTAAATGCCACAGTCTTTTCTCTATGCTCTCCTCTTGAGTTTCTTTCCTCCTCCTTCCTTACCATAAGTTGCATTTCATAGGATAGTAACTTTCCAAACAGGGTTGGAGGAGATATCTCTGCCAATTTAGCCACTTCTCTTATGGCACAGATCTTTGTATCCCAGTCCTTTGATAAGGATCTTAAGAATTTGTCATTCAGTTCATAGGTACTGAAGACTCTTCTATAGGAGATTAGCTCATTCACAATTCTATAGAATTTCTTATAGCACTCAGTTATGCTATCAGATTTTCCTTGTCTAAAGCTTTCATACTCCTGATTTAGCATAGACTTTCTGTCCAGCCTTACTTCTTCAGATCCCTCCATGTAGACAATCAATGTGTCCCACATCTCCTTGGAGGTCTTGCAGTGAATCAGATTTTGAAATGTTGAATCATCTATGGCACTAACAATGATGTTCTGTGCCCTTTTGTCCATGGTTGCCAAGATGATTTCATCCTTGGTCATTTCTGAATAAGTCTTTGGTATTTGGATATTTGCATCAAGAACAGATATCTTCATTGGAATGAAGGGCCCTTCCTGTACTGTGATGTAAATCCTTGGGTCAGATGCTTCCATAAACAATCTGACTCTTTCTTTCCAGATCCCAAAGATTTCCTTCTTGCATATGGGTAATTTCATAAACCCTAGCTCCTTATGATTCTCTCCAGAACCCATCTTCTTGAATCTTGAATCTGCCTTTCAGATCTACCTCAGACTGTTAAGTCCTTTTTGAGTAACCTCCCTCTGATACCACTTGATAGTTTAACTTTCAAGGCAGCTTAAACACCTAGAGGGGGGGGGGGGTGAATAGGTTCTGCTTTTCTTATAAAAACTTCTAGGCAGAATTCAATTCAATAGCTAACACAATAAGTACAGCAATCACAGAAAATAAAGCATCACAGATTGCACAATGTTTTATAGTGGTTCCCTAAGGTCTGGGTACATCCACTTTCCCCCTTCACCTATCTAGCAGTATGCTAGATTCGGCCAAACTTCCACTTATCTCAGATCAACAGATCCTACAACTCAGAACCCAACTGGTTCCTACAACTCAGGCACAACTGCCCTACCTCAGCCTTGCCCCAAGGCCTACAACTCAGAGAATATCCTTCTCCTACACTCAGGCAAACAGCCCTACCACTCAGAGTTCAACACTCCTACACTCAGCCTTTATAACATAGGCTTACAACTCAGATCTGTGTAAACAGATCCTATAGAAATATAGAAAAGATTATTAAACTGTCTTGCCAAAGTTGAGAGAGAAAAGGCCAAGACAATTCTTGATCAGCTGATGCAATCAACTGTATCTGAGCTTTCTTCAAAGCTTCTTGAATATGAACTTAGCTGAGTTGATTTCCAAACAGCTTCTTGAGAATCCACTGATGGTTTCTTTCTTCTTCTTCAAATTCTGGCTTGATCTCTCTCTATCCAGCACTTTGAATGATTCTTCTGAATTCTGATTAGAACTCTTCTTTGATCTATCCTTAGATAGTCTTCTTAGATCTCCCGGAGAAGATCTTCTTAAGTGCCTAGCACTTTCTTGAAATGAATTGGATCGTAATCCTTCTCAACTTTTTGATTCTCAACTATGTTTTTCAACAGTTGCTTTCTCCTTCTGAATCCGTCTATTTATAGACTTCCTTCATGGTAACCGGCTGATCCGGTTTCTAACCGTTTTCTGACAAGTCTGACAGCTTCAGTTAACTGGTGGCAATCCTCAGCTGTCAAGTCTCCAAACAAGTCACGTGCCTTAGTCTTGAACCATAAGTTGTCGAGACAGTCTGTCAGAAAGTGTCGAGACCATCTGTTTATTTGTGTCGACACAATTGACTTTGGTGTCGACACAATCTTCAGTGATGTCGACTAAGTTGCCTTTGAGTCGACACAGCTCCTTCTGAAAATAACTTGGTCTTGACTCTCCAGTGTGTCGACACAAGTCCTGTGTGTCGACACAGTTGTTGTAGAATCATAACTTAGTAAGTGTCGACTTAGCCTTCAGGTGTCGACACATTCATTTTTTAACTCTGCTATAATGTGTCGACTTAATCACAATGCGTCGACACATTCTGCTGGTGTCGACAAACTTGAGGTCGACTATTTTCTTCTGTGTCGACACATTCAGCTGATGTCAACAATCTTGAGATCGACTATACTCTTCTGTGTCGACACATTCTCCCAATGTTGTGGTCGACGCTTTTCTTCTGTGTCGACACAAATTCCCAGTGTTGTGTCGACTCTTTTCTTCTGTGTCGACACAAATTCCCAGTGATGTGTCGACTTACTTCTTCTGTGTCAACACTTTTTCCCAGTGTAGTTTGTAGACTAACTGCTATGTGTCGACACTGCTTCCCAGTGTTGTGTCGACAATTTTCTTCTATGTGTCGACACTGCTTCCTCTGTGTCGACACTTGGACTTAGAATTTTTCTGCATACTTTATCAATTCTTCACCTGCACATGTCAACTTTAAAACAACATCAAATACACCTTGATGTATATCATTGAGCTAGGTTGGGCTTCTTCAAATCAGGTACACATTTTCCAATGTACCCAACAAAAATATTGTGTCGACACAGAGAATATGTGTCGACACTTAAGAGTTATATTGTCGACTTAACCAGAAATGTAATGTCGACTCAACCAGGATAATGGTGTCGACACTTACAGAATATGTGTCGACACTTATCCTTAGAGTCGACACAGAATTTCTGTTTATCTACTATGTATCCAAGGTGTCGACATAACCACAAACTGGTGTCGACACATAGTAGGCTGAAGTAATGTCGAGACAATAGAAGTTTGTGTCGACACATTCCGTCTGTGTCGACACATTTAGTCTGTTTTTGGCGCCTTTTGAACTTCTTTCAACAGAAGGTATAAATAGGTCAAAAACTCTATCTGTCGACACGCTTCCAAGGTTTTCGAGACTAAAACCCTGTGTCGACAGTCTATCTTTCTCTCTTCTCTCAAGCTTTCTCGACGAATCGATGGCGCCAAGGATTGAAGACAACGTCAATGAAGGGTATGAGTTGGTGCGCCAGGCCTTTGCAGATGCGCCGCCAGATGTTCAAGGGGTTATCACCCTCCTCTCCGAGTCAGGGTTAGAATTTCTAATCTCAGAACCGACTAAAATCTGGAAGAAGGAGGTGCACGAGTTCTTTATCTCTGCATCAGTCCACTCAAATGGCCTCAAGATTAAGTTCAATGTTCAAGGGACTAAGGTGAAGATTACTCCAAAAAGTTTAAGAAAGATCTTTCAATTACAAGTAGTTGAGAATGAAGAGGAAGTTCCTAGTTCTAAGACAAGGGAAGCCCTTCAATGGTGTGGACTGGACTCGAGCATGAAGATTGGAGCTGCATTCAACAGGAAGGGTATGAGTCAGCAAGAGAAGTTCTTGTCTGAAGTTGTTGGGAAAGTAATCCTCTGCAAGTCAGGTGGACATGATAGGATTTCTGCCTATATGTTCAGCCTTATGACCAGGATAGTTTTTACAATTCCTACTGATTGGTCAGGAGTACTCTTTGATAAGCTCAAAGAAGAAATCAAGAAGCCTAACATGGCTAGAATCATGAGCTTATATCTCACTGGAGTGATTCCTGAAGTGATGCAGCAACAGCCAGGGACTAAGATCAATCATATGAGAAGGATGGATATGAGACTGTTCTCTAGGTGGGATAGGGTGCTGTCCAAGGATGTGCCTGAAGAGAACAGGCCAGACACCCCTGTGAAATCCCCTACTCAAAACCAAGAACCTGAACAACTACAAGACGACCCACTCAGGACACAGGTTGAAGATCAGCCAGACTCAACTATAGTCCAGCAAGTGTCAACACCTGCACAAATGCAGGGGGAGCCAGTTTCCACTCCTGCTCAAAATGTATCTGCACCTGATCAGGTACATGTGTAGGGGGAGCTAATGTATTTTACTATAAAAGACTTTGCTCATATTCTTATTAATGCACAGGTTCAGGAAGAGCTAGTGTCCACTCCTACTCAAGATACTACAATTACTGAACGACTACAGGAGAAGCTGTTGTCAGTACAAGTGCAAGAGGAAGCACAGTTAGACTTATCTCAAGATTTAACTGCAGCAGGAGATTCAGCTCAACTAGAATTTACTATGGCGGAGTTATTCCCTGATGTTGATACTACTACTGATAAAGTAGGAGGTGGACCAGACATTGAGAAGTCCATAGGTATGGACATTGATCAGGAAGCTGAAGTTGAGCCACAAGTTGAGGGGGAGCTAGTGGATGTTGAGACTGAGCAACAGGTCACTGGGACAGATACACTTCATCCTCCTCAAGAAAAAATTCACCTAGATACTTCGTCTGATACTGAAACTGAAGAAGCCAGGATGGCCAAGAAAAGAAAATTTGTTGTCTTTAAGAGAAGAAGCAAGCATTATAAGCAAGCTTTACAGAAAACACCTTAACAAGTATCTCCTGCCTTTGATCAAAACAAGTTTATGGTAGATCTACAGGTAAAGTTGGATTAACACAGAATGGCTCTGGAAAAGTATGTTGATGAAAATAGCAAGTCACTTCAGTTTGACTTAGCTCAGGATATAAAGTCCATCCAGTTTCAAGTCAACATGCATAAGAAAGAAATGACAGATTGCTTCCATAAGGGTGGTAATGCTGTGGTATATCTGGCAAAACAACAACAGACTATCATCCCTAAAGTGGATGACATTGCTTTAAAGCAAAGCTATGTCTTGGAAAATCAGTTAAGAATGAATGATAATTTAACTGAATCTCATCATAAGATAATAGAGGAATTACAAAAGATTGTTCCAGGCCTGCCTGCAGATAAAACAAAAGAAATGGAAGAATTTGATAAGAACTTTCAAGCTGCAATTACTTCTGTTAAGACTGCAATCACTACCTCTCAAAAAGAAATATCTGAAAAGCTTCAAAAGTTAAAACCATTTTTTAAAGAGGGTGTGAATTATCTGGATGGCCAAATCAGATTTCAAAAGGAAGATCTAAGAGATCATGTGTCTAGAGAAGCCATAAAGGGGGAGAGAATGCTAATTCATGCAGGCTCAGAGCACTCCAAATGGGTGACCAATAGTATCCGAGCCACATTGGGATATCCCCCATTGTGTGATGATGCTATGGTGGCTGAGTCAGGAATACAAACAAATCTACTTGAAGGCAATCAACCTGAGATTGCCCAAGTCATTTACCCCCCTCCAGATTTTGACATGATTGATCAGCAGGTTCAAGGCATGTATAGTCCTCCAAAGGAGGTTACTAATATTGTCATTGGGAAGGTTGATAAGCCAGAGGCTACTCTGAAAGAACAGCAAAATGCTCTATTAGCAAAGAAGAGATTCAGAGAGCAGGCTGCACTCAAGCCAGATTATGAGCAGTGGAGTCCTACTTCAAGGAACATAATACTCACTGCATGGAAAGCTGTACAAGACAAAGTTCATGAGAGAGGGAAGTGGTACAATGAGATAGAATGACAGAAGTATGAGGTAAGACAGGAAGCAATAGTACAATTCAGAAGGAAAGCTAAGCTGGGAAGGCTGCCACCAGATGCTAAGGAGCCAAGTAAGTACTTCCCAAAGCCTTTTCACTATTTTGAAAGGCAAAGGATCAAGGAAGAAGCTCAGAAGAAAGCTGATCAAAAAGGAAAGAAGATAGCTGAAGAATCAGAAGCTCCTGTGACAGCTACAATTCAATCTGGCAAAGGGATTATCATAAGAGAGCCTGATCAATCCTGATTATGTTTTTAGTTCCTTCATAGTGTTTTTGTAATGTTGTGATGTGATCATTAAATGTAAAATAATGTAATCAAACATTACCCAGTTATAAACAAAATGTTGATTGACATATTATAATGTTCATTCTGTGATGGATTGTTTTTTATGTTTTGTTTATATTAAGTATTCCTGTTATGTCACATATCATCAATTTAGTACTGTTTATAAATGGTGTATATCATTGGCTATAAGGGTTATGACTTCTCCAAATAGGGGGAGATTGTTGGGTACATTGGAAAATGTGTACCTGATTTGAAGAAGCCCAACCTAGCTCAATGATATACATCAAGGTGTATTTGATGTTGTTTTTGAGTTGACATGTGCAGGTGAAGAATTGATAAAGTATGCAGAAAAAATTCTAAGTCCAAGTGTCGACACAGAGAAGGATGTGTCGACACATAGAAGAAATTAGTCGACATCAACACTGGGAAGCAGTGTCGACACATAGCAGTTAGTCTACAACTACACTGGGAAAAAGTGTCGACACAGAGGAAGTATGTCGACACATAGCAGTTAGTCTACAATGATACTGGGAAAGTGTGTCGACACAGAAGAAGTAAGTCGACACAACACTGAGAATTTGTGTCGACACAGAAGAAAAGCGTCGACCTCAACATTGGGAAAATGTGTCGACACAAAAGGATATAGTCGACCTCAAGTTTGTCGACACCAGCAGTATGTGTCGACACAGAAGAATATAGTCGACCTCAAGTTTGTCTACACCAGCAGAATGTGTCGACACATTGTGATTAAGTCGACACATTACAGCAGAGTTAAAAGAAGATTGTGTCGACACACTGAAGGGTCAAGAACAAGTTATTTTCAGAAGAAGCTGTGTCGACTCAAAGGCAACTTAGTCGACATCACTGAAGACTGTGTCGACACCAAAGTCAATTGTGTCGACACAGATAGACAGATGGTCTCGACACTTTCTGACAGACTGTCTCGACAGCTTGTGGTTCAAGACTAAGGCACAGGACTTGTTTGAAGACTTGACAGCTGTGGGTTGCCACCGGTTAACTGAAACTGTCAGACTTGTCAGAAAACGGTTAGAAACCGGATTAGCCGGTTACCATGAAGGAAGTCTATAAATAGACAGATTCAGAAGGAGAAAGTAACCTTTTGAAAACATTGTTGAGAATCAAAAAGTTGAGAAGGATTACAATCCAACTCATTTCAAGAAAGTGCTAGGCACTTAAGAAGATCTTCTCCGGAAGATCTAAGAAGACTATCTAAGGATAGATCAAAGAAGAGTTCTAATCAGAATTCAGAAGAATCATTCAAAGTGCTGGATAGAGAGAGATCAAGCCAGAATTTGAAGAAGAAGAAAGAAACCACCAGTGGATTCTCAAGAAGCTGTTTGGAAATCAACTCAGCTAAGTTCATATTCAAGAAGCTTTGAAGAAAGCTCAGATACAGTTGATTTCATCAGCTGATCAAGAATTGTCTTGGCCTTTTCTCTCTCAATTTAGGCAAGACAGTTAAATAATCTTTTCTATATTTCTGTAGGATCTGTTTACACAGATCTGAGTTGTAAGCCTGTGTTATAAAGGCTGAGTGTAGGAGTGTTGAACTCTGAGTGGTAGGGATGTTTGCCTGAGTGTAGGAGAAGGGTCTTCTCTGAGTTGTAGGCCTTGGGGCAAGGCTGAGGTAGGGCTGTTGTGCCTGAGTTGTAGGAACAGTTGGGTTCTGAGTTGTAGGATCTGTTGATCTGAGATTAGTGGAAGTTTGGCCGAATCTAGCATACTGCTAGATAGGTGAAGGGGGAAAGTGGATGTACCCAGACCTTGGGGAACCACTATAAAACATTGTGCAATCTGTGATGTTTTATTTTCTGTGATTGCTGTGATTATTGTGTTAGCCATTAAATTGAATTCTGTCTAAAAGTTTTTATAAACAAGTAGAACCTATTCACCCCCCTCTAGGTGTTTAGGTTGTCTTGAAAGTTAAACTATCAGATTATATTTAAAGCAGCATTGGAGACACTTCACACAAGATTTGCATATAACGTACTTTTGAAACCTAAAAAAACTTGAATTTTACTTTGCCCAAATAGTCGTTTGATTTCGGTATGATGTAAATTGATCATGTTATGAAATGTTTTCCAGACTGTAGTTAGATTTCCAATTGATACCTCAAGACATTTCTTGAGTTGGCTATGACCCCCCTTTACACGGTTGGTAGAAGTGGTGCCTAAATGCAAGTACTTGTCAATCTATGTAGAAACAAACATTTTCTTGTGCGGCTCTAATCACGTATTTGTAACATAACCAAGAACATCAAGATAATTGCTAGAATAATCACTTACATTTCATTAACCCGCACTTGAAACTCATTTTCAGTATCTGCATTTACTATAAGCTACCAAACACCAAAAAAACATCACATTCTTTGCCTTGTAAAAAATACTTTCTGCAATTCGCCAAAATATTTCGGTGTATATGAACTTGACATAGAATGTTTCTGGCTTGTGGAAATACAACTTTTATTACATTCATCAATGCAAGCTCTCGGTCCGTCACAAATACCGTAGGATGCACACTCTTATCAAAAGTAAACTTAAAACATTCATGTGCCCATTTATAGCAGCCTTCATTTTCATTAGACATAAAGGCAAATGAACAGAAAAATGATTGATTGGTCGATGTAACGCCAACTGTTGAAAGTAATGACAAACTATAGCGGTTGGTCTTATAAGTGCAGTCAACCATAAAAACATTTGAGAACATATTACTCAGGACGAAAATAGCCGTTGGATGGGCAAAAAAATACTTTCTAGTTGTAAGGTACTCTCATTTACTTGAGTGAAACTGATATAATCAGAATCACTAATGTATTTGAACAAGTGTTGAATTGGAGTTCCACCTTGTAGTTGTGTTCTATATAGCTTAGCCTTCGCATTGTAGATTGTTCTAATGGTTGTAGTATTACCCGGATTTCTCTTCTTTAGCATGACTAAAATTTTATGTGGCTTACATCCAACATCGTAGATCTCCTCAACAATCTTGTGCCCATCGATATCTAGCCTCCCGACATCTGAGTGTGCTTCAAGATGAACAAACTCATGATTGTGCACACCATGTGTTACTTCAAGTTCTCATTCATTGTTCTCATTTTTATGTCCTTTAAGTGCAAATTTACACTCACACCGCTTGGAACTTAATTTTCTGATATTTCTTTTAACATATCCTTTCTTTTTTTGAGTACCTTGAGGTAACCCATCTCTATCACACCCCAAAATAACTCTAGGTGTTGCTCTGTCACCGAGCTTATCTGCCCTTATTATAATAATGACAAACCCCAATTGTTTGGCAACATTCCTAGCCCATTCAATCAAATCTTCTTTGCTTTGAAAACAAGCGGATGTGTGAAAGTGCATTCCAACGTCTTTGAAAAATTTGTCATTTTCAAAAAGTGTCAACTCTTTTGAGCTCATGATTAATTAGACTCCTAAAGACAATCATAACATGCATACTAATGATAATCGTACCATTCATAAACATACAATAAAGTAGACTAATCAACCAAAAACCTAAACTACATCACAAAGTATACCTTCAGATATTTCAAACGGTGTCAACTCTTCAATGATCTTTTGGTGCTCCTTGCTTGTTTGGATCGAAAAACCTCAACTGCCCTGCCATGAAATCCCAAATTATTAAGGAAACTAAAGCTTAACAAAGCTGAAATGGTTGAAAAATATGCAGCAAAACTAGCATTTCATTGAGCCAATAAAGAAGTTACAAAACATGCTTCCTTTACATATGCTTGACAAAAACAACAGGGGGCTTTAAATATCAGCCACAATAATACAATATATGACAAACAAAAGGGGGCTTTAGGTAAAGTGAGGAGTTAGCGGCTGATCATCTGTTCCATAACCACTACCATAACCAAATTTTTGATTACACTCCGACACAATCTCCCACAATCACGCAATTAAATGCAACTAGCCCAACATTACCGAAGGGAATAACGACAATCTGCCACGGTTTCCTGTGAGGAGTTACCTCAAGGGAATAACTAAGGCCGTGCGGGTGGAAAGAATTTGGGAAGAGGAGTTACCTGTAAAGGTTCTGCGAAGAGGAGTTGACGGCGAGCGAACAGTCGTGAGGGTGGAAGGAAGACCGGCGATCAAACGGTGTTGCGGGAGGTGCGAAGGAGTTAGCGGCGAGGGCTCGGTTCCACGAGTTGCGAAGAGAGGTTGCCGGCAAGGGAGCGGATGCGAGGGAGGAAGGAAGATTCACGTCGGGGAAGATCACCGCTGCGAGCGGCCGAGGAACGAGGGCTATGCGGAATATGAAATTAGGGTTCAATGGATAGAATTTGGATATAAATATCATTTTTTGTTTAAAAAAACGTTTAAATTTGATATATTTTGAGTGTCAAATATTTAAAATGGGTGTAAATAAAACAATAACAAAAAAAACAAAAGGTGATTCTGTTTGAGTGCTCAACACCGGAGAACCGCTGATCCTCTAAAAACCGATATAAGGCCATGCCGCCATGCCGCGCGTTTCATTTTGCGCCAGGAAAGCGTTCGCGAGCGTTAGGGTTTTGATGCGGGGAGCGGCGACGAAAGAGCCGCCGGCGACAACCATGGAGTGGCCTGCAAGGAGGGTGAGGGAGACGTTCGTCAGCTTCTTCGAGGAAAAGGGGCACGTCAACTGGCTTTCAAGCCCCGTTGTTCCCCTCGATGATCCAACTCTCCTCTTTGCCAACGCCGGATGAACCATTCAAGCCCCATCTTTCTCGGGAACGTCAACCCCAACACGCCGCTTGGAAAGCTCTCCCGAGCCTGCAACACCCAGAAGTGCATCCGCGGCGGCGGCAAGCATAATGACCTGGACGATGTCGGCAAGGACACCTACCATCACACCTTCTTCGAGATGCTCGGTAACTGGTCTTTCGGTGATTACTTCAAGAGGGAAGCGATTACATGGGCTTGGAGCTTCTCACAGAGGTAGGTCTCTCTCCGATCTAGCTAAATTGTGCTTTGTAATTTATATTTTGGGATAAATTTAGGATATTGGACTATTAAATCCTGTGAAATTGCTGCTGTTTAGGTTTATGCTCTCCCCAAAGATCGTTTTTATGCTACTTATTTTGGAGGTGATGAGAAAGCTGGCCTTCTTCCTGATAATGAAGCAAAGAGTGTATGGATGGAGTTCTTACCATCTGAGAGAGTATTACCTTTTGGATGTAAGGTTAGTTAATCTTGAAAGCCAGTAAATTCCAATTTTTCCACGGAAGAAACCGGAGCTCATTTGTTACACTCTAATTAATTCATTGTCTTGTAGATATTTTCCTTCTTCGCAATCGGTTCAGTAACTTGAATTGTTTAGTAAATAAAAAAAATGAAATTTCAAGGGGCTGATTGGCACCTTGCACCCCCGATTTACACTATTTTGGCACTTTGCACCCTAAATTATTAAATTTGGCACTTTGCATCCCATTTACACTTTATTTGGCACTTAGGACCCCATGGCAATTTAAGTGGGGGTATTTTCGTCCGGTTGAATTAAGAATAGGGTTTAGGGTTGTCGAAACCTTTTCATTTTCTCATTTCCAACAATCCAGTTTTTTCTCCAAATCAATAGCTAGGGTTCCACAGCTCCTGGAGCGTTGTTCCAATTGGTGGCTGAGCGTGGAGCGCCGTTCTTGCCGTTCTTCATCGATCACAGAGCACGTTGAGCATTCCTCGTCGTTCTTTCATTGCTTGTTGCTGTCGTCCTTCCCAGAGCTCGCTCCTCTTGAGGTACCCTAGATCTGAGCCATTTTTTTGTTTCTTCCAAAATGTAGGGCTTATTATCCCAACAATCAGGTATTCCAAGCTCGCCTAATCTTCACGTCAAGCATTCCTTGTCGTTCTTCTCAGCAACCATTTTTTGTTTCTTCTCTCATCTACATTTAATCATTTTGTGGTAATCCAGATCGACATATCAATTTTGATAAGAGGCCTTTGGTCTGCAGCATAATGTAAATGAATGACCCTAAAAGTTAGTATTCTCCATGAATGTAGTTTATAATTACAGTAAAAAACTGTTGCGTCCATATTTTTATAGAAGCCGGCAATCAGAAAAAAATTTCAATTCAAAATGACAATGTGACCGAAATACCCCCTCATATTTAAGGCTGGGGTGCAAAGTGTCAAAGAAAGTGTAAATGGGGGGGTGCAAGGTGCCAAATTTAATAATTTGGGGTGCAAAGTGGCAAAATGGTGTTATTGGGGGGGTGCAAAGTGCCAATTACTCAATTTCAAGGGGTTAATATTTTGAGGTTATGGAATATAAACTGATAACTTTGATTATATGAATATTTTTTGGATTTTTTTGCAACATATTTGTTAGCATATGTAGTGCTTGTAGAAATATTATTGCATTTTATTAAAATATTATGGCATTATTGAACTCACTTAGGCTTTGTTTGACATGACGTTTTTGCTCTCGCGGGTTTGGACAAATTTGCCATCATCATAGAATGTATGTTTGGAATGACAATTGTGAGAAAATTTAAATAACAGTATTTTCATTTCACAAAAGGTTAAATTACATGGTATGACCCCTATTTATAAGAGATATGAGATAGAAAGATAACACAACAGACGATGTGAGACTAAATTGCAACAAACCGACTAGGCGAACTAACATTTATAGACCACATAATGCTGAGCGGTTAGACAAACTATTCACTCCTCAACTAGAGTCCGCCGATCTCTCCTCCTCAGATCGCCGCTGATCTCCAGAAGAACCAGAAGCGGTTAGTCGTCTATAACCGCCAGATTGCTGCGGCCTCAGCCTCCTGACCTCCAAACCGCATCAGCGCAAGAACTCGAGCATGAGACGCACATCGTTCTATTTTTATATTTATGCGTATTTTGTTTTCCCACTGTTTAAACCCATGTGGGGGCCCGCGCAACTTTTGTATTATTATGCACTATATATCCTCTTGGGGATGGACCGGTGGAATGAAGAAGGAAAAATAACAATTTGCTCTTCTCACCTAACTCTCTCTCTCTCTCTCATGCCGACTGCTCCCCTTACTCTAATCTCCCGAACCAACCGCAACCCGCCCGCCTCTCGAAGTCGCCTACTCCCAAAAGCTGGATTTTCTTTCTTCCGCCTGCCGACAGATGCATTCCCAGTCCTCGGCTTGTAACAAATTGTTTTTGGAGAGAATTATCAATATCGTGCAATTATTATTTATTAACTGTTCAATTCTGCTTGTACTCTTTCTGTATATGTTTAAGAACATTCATGGCTAAATGTTTCTCCTTTTGTAGTTTTGTTTGGAGTTCTTACTAGTTTTTCCTCATTCAATTTGGGCTCCTTTTCTGTTCAAGTTGCCGAGATTTTTTTTCAGTTACTCCTATGCTCTTGATTGCTGGAAACTGTTTTACTGCTTTGTGATTTAACTTTGCTGGATTCTGATTGCTCAATCATGATCATGAACAGACAACTTTTGGGAGATGGGTGATACTGGCCCCTGTGGTCCTTGTACTGAGATTCATTTTGATCGCCTTGGGAACCGTGATGCCTCAGATTTGGTCAATAATGATGATCCAACTTGCATAGAAATATGGAATCTTGTATTTATTCAGGTATACTGAAAATTCTATTTAATATTTCAATATTGATAATTCTATGTAATAGTTTGAAAAGCATGTTATACCCAAATAGTGACTTCTTTGTAGCATTAATGCTTGTAATTTACTAATTTCTACTTATCTACTCTTGATCTTAAATGTCAAATATTGTTTTTTTCCAGTTTAATAGGAGGGTGATGGCAGCTTAAAGTCCTTACCTGCCAAACACGTTGACACAGGGATGGGATATGAGCGTTTGACTTCTATACTTCAGAAGAAAATGAGCAATTATGATACTGATGTGTTCATGCCAATATTTGGTGCCATACAGGCGGTACGCCCATAACCTTGGCTTAAAAATTATTTCTTTGACTTTGTAGGTTTTCTAAAAAGCATCTCATCAAACCATTTACAAATGGGGTTTACTTGACCATTTTTATGTGTGGGTAATTTTAGGTAACTGGTGCTCATCCATACTCTGGGAAGGTTGGGGCAGATGATGTGGATAAAGTTGACATGGCATACAGGGTGGTAGCTGATCATATAAGAACACTGTCATTTGCTATTGCTGATGGTCTCGTCCTGGTATTTTTTTTTCCTCCAGACGTTCATATCTGCATGTCAAACAAACACATGCCTAACACATAAAAAAATTCTATATTTGTGTTTCGTTGCATTTTTTTCTTTATCTTTTAGCATTTTTTTTGAAGTATGACTATATACTCGTGATAAATTAGAAAGGGAGCCTTTGCACAACGGTTAAGGGGTTGCCGTGTGACCTTGAGGCCACGGGTTGGAGTCCTAAAAGCATCCTCTTGCAAAAATGCAGGATAAGGTTTGTTTATGAATCCGAAAGAAGGGTTACTGCAGTAGAAATGGAGAAGTGAAGAGAGAAGAGAATTAAGGATTAATTAGGGTTTCACCTTTTCATTAGACTACAAAGATAAATATAATACACTATCTTGGGCTTATATAGTACCTAATCCAAATACAACATAGCAAAATAAAGATACATGTTGTTTCCCAACCCTTCACGTCACTTAATAACCTTCCGCCGACATGTTGCTCGTGGGTCCCACGACATCCGTAAACCCTGCACACCGGTGGACGTCCTTCTCCCTCCTTTGCATCCGTAACAGTTCTGCTCTATGGAAAATTCACCTTGTCCTCAAGCAGAAGTCTAGAAAATGAGTACGAAAATCTGACCTGCCCATCCATGTGGTTTCCGAAGGTGGGCGATCATGCCGGAGCACCAAGACATGATGGACCAGAATCTCTACATGATGGACCGGATCGTACACGTGTCTGAAATGCACTGGGAAGGAAAACTGATGGGGTGACACTGGGAGCGGGCGAGGCAGCGTCGCTTCGATAGGATGTTCACCAATGACCCACTTCAGCTGAGACACATGAAACACCAGGTGTATATGATTGTCAGGTTGGAGGTCGAGGTAGTATGCCTGCGTGCCAATCCGGGGTAAACTACCGTTACCGCAGAGCTTGCCCGCTAACTTGGAATGGTCCCTCAGGGTCACTGGAACCTGGCAGTGTGGACGGAGCTCGACGAACTCCATATCTCCGTCTGTGAACTGAACGCCTCGACGGTGGCAGTTGGCCGAGTACACCATCCGGTCCTGCGTGCACTGGAGGTGTTGGCGGAGGTGGAGTAGTATGGTCTGCATGGAGTTCTGACCGCGGAGGGGATCGGCTAGAGAAGCAACGCCACATTAGTGGAATGGAAAGAAAAAATATATTTCGATGCCCGGGATGCTTTGTGCACCAGTTTCCCTTTTATCTCTTAGAATTTTTAGGCCAGAATGCTATAAAGAAATGTTATTTGTTACTGTGAAAGTTCCGTGTTATTCTCTTGAGGTTTTTCTCAGTCTCGACTTATATTCCTCCTACGATAGGGTGATCGACCCCCATCTTCCTACTACTCAGAGTTCACCCAACTTTATCAGGAGTATCATCATTTTCATTCTCTGACCCTCGTGTTTCAAAAATGAGGTGCTGGTGAGAGCAAGGGAAAGCCAAAATCACCTCTTTGAATTTCTTCACGGCTTACATCGAGATTTTGACCTCATTAGGATTCATATCCTTGAGTGCTCTCCTTTTCCGTCTATATACCAGAAGTGTACAACCTTGTCCTGCAGGAATTCGACCGCCGACTAACTCTCCTTCCCGACTCTACCACCGCGGGATCTGCTTTTGTTACTCTTTCTCACCATGAGGTTCGTTCCGCTCGCTACAGTAGATCGAAGCCTACGGAGAAAGATCATGTCTGTGATTTATTGCGGGAAGTCTCACCATACCAGAGATATTTGCTTCAAGCTCAATGGATATCCTTCTCCCAGAGGCAGTCTTGCACAGTTGCACCTCGCGGTGACCGTGGTCCTGGTCTCTCCCAACACCGATCATCTCGGTTTAGATCGACACACTTGTCTGATGCTCTGAAGGACACCTTTGTTCATCACTCTCTGGATTCCAACGCGGCACCTCCCGCTCTTTCAGTTGAAGAAATTCTGATTTTTCGCCAGTTGATGCATGACTCTCCTGCTGAGCAGTCCAATTCATCCTCCTCTTCATATACCCACCAGGGACCTGCATGTGCTCATTCTGCTTCCACCCACCTGTACTCACAATGGATCATTGATTTCAGAGCCACTAATCACATGACTGGGTGATGTAGGCTGGTTAGGGTTTCAAAATAAATGAATTTTCTTTTGTAAAATTATTTGATCGAGATAAAAAGAAACTAAATTTGGGATGTAATTTTGAGAGAACGACGAAGGCCGAGTGGCCAAAACGAATATTCACACACAACTCAAGACTCGTCGCGTGAACCTTCAGAGGCTCGTTAATCTTGCTAAAGTGGACTTCACAAGTATTTGTCGAGTCGAACCTTCCATAAATTTTATAGTCACAAGCGTCAAATTACAAACAATAATTTATGGATAAACAATATTAATAGCTATAAGAACTCAACAACGAGCCCAAAATTATTCAAGCCAGAGTATAAAGTAATACTAATAGAAGGGAGAGAACGAGTATACCAAGTACACACAGAAGGATGAGTGATCCGGCTGAACCCTTCACACACAGGGAAGAATGACCCAGATTTATCGGGGTAGCCGTTTGTACCAGCAGCCGAAAGGAAGACTGAAGTTGATGATGCTAATCGGTGGCCGGGACGTCGGCCAGGTGTTCTGAAGTCGACGACACCCGGTAAGGTTCACGGTCGATGTCGCTAATCAGCGGCCGGTGCGTCGGCAGTTTTACGAATTCGACGGCGCCCATCGATCTCTTTCCCAATAACGTGGTGGCGGTGACTGGATTCAGCGGGGGAAGTGATGCAGCACGCCGATAGGAAGGAAAAGTACCGTCAATCCTTCCTGGAGGCGGGTAGGCAGTGGAAATTTCAGGGGAGATTAATCGGCAATAAGTAGAAACGAATTTCGTTTCCAACTTTGTCCGATTCTACTTTGTCTTTTTTGTTCGGTGGATTAAATAGAGGGCTGTAGAAAATTTCTCTCAAAATTTCTTTCCTAATGTCTTTCCAATCAATATTTTCCAAATTATTAACTTTCTAATTTTGTCTCTCTCCTCACTTCGGAAAGTTACATTTTTGAATTTTAAATTATGCGTTCTTGAATAATTTAGGTTTGCCCATACGGTCCTACCACACTAATAATATTGGATCTCTTTATTTATGGTCCCAATTGCCGGTCAAGCCGATGAGTTGGGAAATAAAATGAGTACAAAATACTGAGAGCGAGTACATGAAATAATAAAATGCATAAATAAATATATGGAAAACTACGATGCGTCGCGGGATGCATCAATTTCCCTTGGGTTGGAGAGCTCAACCTCGGCGAGAACTCGCAAAGACTAGCAATAAAGAGATCTGGGCGGCGGCGACGTTGCTCGTCAGTGCTGATCCAAGAGCTGTCTGTAATGTCTTGTCCTCGCCAGGAGACCAAGTAGCACTGGTAAGTCCATGACGAGTACGAAGCTCTCGTACATCAAGAACCTGATTTATTTCCTCAGTGGTGGGTATCTACGCTGGAAAGCCATGTGAAATATCTAGAGCTGCCGTAGGTGGGCTCGGGATGGAACTATGTGGATCTCCATAGAATGGCGTCAGATCGACCACATTAAATATCGAAGTACTGAATTCAACGGGCAAATCAAGGAGATAGACATTTTCCCCGATGTGTTTCCGAATTGGAACGGACCAAACTTTCTCTGTTGTAGCTTATGGTATGTACCCGCAGTGAATCTCTGCTTCCTGAAATAAGCAAATACCTAATCGCTCGGGCAAATGAAGGAGATCCACTAAGCATATCTAGCATGTCATCCAGTCGGGGATCAGAAAGTGATATTTGATCGTAATTTTATTAATCGCTCGACTGCCCATACACATACGTCACGTTCCATCTTTCTTAGGTACTAGAAGTGCGGGGACGACACATGGACTCATACTCTCTTTAACGTGACCCTTCAAAATCAGATCGATCATCTGCCTATATAGCTCCTCATGCTCTTTAAAACTCGTGCGATAATGGGGTAAATGAGGCTAGCTAACTCCTGAGATGAGGTCAATGCAGTGTTATATATCTCTCATCGGAGTAGCTGATCGGATAAATCTTCGACATATTCTCAGAGAACTTATCAATGAGAGGACGCACATACCAGAGATGTCTATAGTAATGGGGGGGGGGGGGTGATATCGAGACCGTACAATATATAAATAAATAAACGACATCACTATCCTTCATCTCCTCCTGGAATTTGGAAACCCAGTCGGTAACATGGTGGCGGAGGGAAAAGATAATGCAGAGACAACAATATTGGGTGTGAATGCCTCTCTCCTGGGCTCTGTTAAAGAAGATTAATTCTT